>WOVY01000854.1:0-339955 GCA_013436015.1 Rhipicephalus annulatus
TTTATGCCTTCATTACTTTTTGTTTAATTTCAACAGACACCAAACAGAAAGGTGAACCTTTTGCACAATGTGAAGCTCAGAAGCATTTACGATTCCTGTTTACTGCGTATCTACTGAGAAGTGGGTTAACGTGTGTTGGCGGACTAGTTGGTTGACACTAATAATTTTGAACAGCGCGTGAAAGTGGACAGAGCACACACATACATACCGTGTGTTTGTGCACGTTCTTCTGTCCACATTCAATCACGCTCTTCAAAATTATCATGACACATTGATAAGAAATAATTAACAGGGTACAAAATAAGGTGCCCCTATTGATTAGAGCACTTCTGTTTACAGCTTATCATGTCACAGAGTATCTGATTCCACCGAAATAACTGCACAAAAAATATGTATATTGAAACGGGTTGTTGAACAAGCAGGCGAACTCGGCGAAGGAGAGCTTTATTTAGCGCAAGGGCTAACTGAACGCAAGCCTGCGATCACAGCAAGTCTTCTTCTCTTTCTATCTTCGAGCTCCATGCCCACTACCCTCGTTACAATCACCCCGGCCGATGAGGGAGCCATCCTGGCGACCTAAGGACAGGTGTAGACAGAAGGGTCATGGTATGGCTTGAGCCGAGAGATGTGTACGATTTCTTTTCCCCGACGGTGCTTGTCCGGAGATGCATCCAGCGGCTCGACAAGGTAGTTGACAGGGGATGTTTGGCGCACAACTCGATAAGGGCCATGGTACCTGGACAAAAGCTTGTGGGAGAGTCCTGGAGTAGTAGAAGGAATCCATAGCCACACCAGTGAGTTCGAAGAAAAGCTCATATGCGTGGTTGACGCGTCGTGGCGATGTTTTTGGCGCGTCTGGTCATGTGACGTGAACGCACGAGCAAGCTTCCGACATTCTTCAGCGTGTGCTGGCTGCTCGAGAAACGGTAGTCATCTCTGAAAGGTCCGGTCGATAAGGAAGAATGGTATCCATTGTTGATGATGGCTCGCGTCCATAAAGAAGGAAGAAAGGCGAAAATCCAGTGGTGCTTTGCGTTGCAGTGTTGTAAGCATATGTCACAAAAGGGAGTATGCTATCCCAATTGGACTGGTCGGATGAAGCGTACTTGGCCAGCATATCCCCAAGTGTACGATTAAAACGCTCTGTCATCCCATTAGTTTGCGGGTGATAGGCTGTGGTAGTGCGGTGTATGATGCGACACTCGCTCAACAACGCTTTGATGGCATCGGAGAGAAAAGCGCGGCCACGGTCGCTTAGTAACTCCCGAGTGCTCCATGCCTTAAAACCAGGTTTTGCAGTATAAAACACGCAACGTCTTTTGCGGTAGCAGAAGGTAACGCAAGCTGTTTTCAGCGTACCGCGTTAGGTGGTCGATAGCGACAATGACCCAGCGGTTGCTACTCGAAGTATAGGGAAGCGGACCGTAAAGGTCGATTCCGACACGATCGAAAGCTCGTGCTGGACATGGCAACGGCGCAAGGGACCTGTGGCATGTTGAGTGGGCATTTTGCGTCGCTGGCACGTAAGAGCAAGACCTTACGTAATGGCGAACGAAACGGTACATACCGCGCCAGTAGTACCGCAGCTGCAAGCGGGTGTATGTTTTTAACACACCAGCGTGGCCACATTGCGGATCATCGTGGAACGTGGCACAAATGTCAGAGCGCAGATGTCGGGGGATCACAAGCAACCACTTACGGCCGATCGAGCTGTAGTTTCGGCGGTAAAGCAGGTTATCCCGAATAGCAAAGTGTCCTGCTTGACGGCGAAGCGTCCTGGAAACTGGAGCGGGCGTCCGGTTTGAGAGAAAGTCCAAAAGAGATGAAATCCAAGCATCTTTGCGTTGCTCGGAAGGCATGTCCGAGATGCTGATGGCCAAGGCAGCACTAGTGGAGACAGGCGAGCTGACAGGCTCTGAAGCCAATGGCGAACGTGACAGGGCATCGGCGTCGGAATGCTTCCGGCCAGAACGGTAGATAACACGGATATCGAACTCCCGTAACCGCAATGCCCAACGAGCGAGCCGACCATTAGGATCTCTTAGTGAAGATAACCAGCAAAGCGCATGGTGGTCTGTTACAATATCAAACGGACGTCCATATAAATAAGGCCGAAATTTTCCGATTGCCCAAATAATGGCGAGGCACTCCTTTTCAGTTACACTGTAATTCTTCTCGGCCTTACTGAGGGTGCGGCTGGCATAGGCAACGACGTACTCGTCAAAGCCCTCCTTGCGTTGGGCCAGTATGGCCCCTAGCCCGACACCACTAGCGTCCGTATGAAGCTCCGTTGGAGCAGACGGATCGAAATGTCGGAGTATGGGAGGCGTGGTGAGGAGCCGTCGGAGTTCCTGAAATGCATCATCATACGCCTGCGACCACGCTGACAAGTCAGAACTTCTGGCAAGAAGATTGGTCAAGGGGGTGATAATGGAGGCGAAATTGCGGACGTAGCGCCGGAAGTAAGAACATAGGCCGATAAAGCTTCGAAGCTCTTTGATGGTGGTTGGCTTTGGGAACGCCGCGACTGCATTAAGTTTCGTAGGGTCCGGGAGAATGCCGTCCTTAGAAACCACGTGGCCAAGAATTACAAGCTTGCGAGCGCAGAAGTGGCATTCTTCAAGTTAAGTTGAAGTCTCGCCGTGGAAAGGCACGTAAGAACTTGCTCGAGGCGGCTGAGGTGGGTCGCAAAGTCGCTTGAAAATACCACAATGTCATCCAAATAACAGAGGCAAGTTTTCCATTTCAGACCTCGCAAGACGGTATCCATCATCCTTTCGAAAGTGGCAGGCGCATTGCAGAGGCCAAAGGGCATAACGGTGAATTCATATAGTCCATCCGGTGTTACAAAGGCTGTCTTCGGGCGGTCACCCTCTGCCATGGGCACCTGCCAAGTAGCCGAGCGTAAATCTAACGAAGAAAAGAACTCTGCTCCTTGTAGGCAGTCCAAAGCATCATCGATGCGCGGCAGAGGGTATACGTCTTTGCGCGTTATCTTGTTGAGTCGGCGGTAGTCAACGCAGAACCGGATGGATCCGTCTTTTTTCCTGACGAGAACAACCGGTGAAGCCCAGAGACTGTTGGAGGGCTCGATGATGCCACGTTTCAACATGTCGTCCACTTGTTCGTCGATGACACGGCGTTCAGCAGATGACACACGGTACGGACGCTGCCTTAGCGGGGCTTGTTGACCGGTGTCAATACGGTGAACGACCGCAGAGGTTCGGCTTAAGCCTGACTGGTCACGATCGAATGAAGAACGAAAGCGGAGAAGAAAATTTATAATCTATTCGCGCTGAGTTGGTGCGAGCTCAGAGTCGATGGCATCCGAGAATACGTCCAGAGCATCATTAGGCGCGTTGGTAGGAGTGACAGCACCAATGGGGAGCGAAACCGCAGAATCGGGTATAGTAGCCGGAAGAATGCACTCGTAAAGTTCGTAGCTTCCCAGGCATTCTCCACGTAGTAGGGATGACGGGCTGTGCGACGGATTGCACACATAAATGGCAGCGTGACCATTGCGAAAAATGACGACGGCAAACGGAAGCATGATATTTCGACGGCACGCAGATGGGACCGATGGCATAAACAACACAGGCGATTTCGGAGGGGAGGCACACGACACCGAGACAAGAACAGCTGAGAAAGGCGCAATGTCAACGTCAGAAGCAGCAAACACTCTACACGAAGCACCATCGTCGGGGTCATAGCACGGCACAGACAACGCGAGTTCAGAACGAGCACAGTCGACCAAAGCAGAATTTGACGACAGAAAGTCCCACCCAAGGATAACGTCATGCGAAGAACGGAATAAAACTACAAATGTGACGACGTACATCGCACCTTGAATGACAACTCGTGCGGTGCACAAAGCTGAAGGCTGAATATGATGGGACGTAGCTGTCTGCAAAGATAGGTCGGTAAGTTGTGTGGTCACTTTCTTCAAGTTTCGGCACAGTTTCTCGCTAATTACAGATACGGCAGCTCCAGTGTCAACAAGTCCGTGCACCTTAATGCCATCAATATAGAGTTCGATTTCGTTCGGGAGACAGCAGTTAGGTCTTGAAATTTTCGCTGCCAACGCAGTTCTTGCCTCCGGAACTGCGCCCGTCAGTTTTCCCCTCGCAGTGGGCTGTTGCGACGTAACATTGGAGAAATAGATCGACGACGAGGAGAAGGTGAACGGCTTGCACCGGATGGTCGGCGACCGGGACGTACGTCTAGAGGTGGATTGGCAGGAACGGGATATCGCGGCTGAGTGGGCATGGTGGGCATGTAATGTGAGGCCTCTGCAATGTCGTGAGAAGGGAAGCTGCGACGACGGCAGTGACGAGCTACGTGGCCTGGGATGCCACATGAAAACATATTGGCCGATTATCTGGAGTGCGCCATTGGCTGACGATAGGGGCAACTGTTCGCTGAATAAGGTACCGTAAATGGTCGTGCAGGCGGCGGCGTCATATAAACGTTTTGACCTGTTTCATATACAGCCGGAGACGGGACGGTCAGCGAGCGGGAAGGTGGGGTCGACGAATAAACGTGGCGAGTAGCTTCGTAGATGGCCGGAGACGCTGGCGCACGTGGTTGAGCAACTGCGGCTGCATACGTTAGTGGTGCGGTAACAGTTGGGGGAGCCTGAGCTGGCGGCAATGCTTCGGCAACTTGCGATCGAATGACCTGGCGAAGCGAAGGCGACAAGGGTGCCATCGGCTCGGTAGTTCTTGTGATTATAGATAGCTGCCGGGCGACCTCCTCGCGTATGAATTGCTTTATGACTGGCATCAACGCAGAGTGGTCGGCGGTGTCATGGCGATAGTCGAGGGATGAGATGTCCGCGGTGTCCTGAGCAGCGCAACGTGTAGAAGCGCGCTGCCTACGCAGCTCATCATAGCTTTGGCAGAGCTGAATCACCTCGGCGACCGTCTGGGGACTCTTCGCAGCCAGCATTTGGAATGCACCGTCGTCGATTCCTTTCATGATGTTCTTGATCTTTCCTGCCTCGTCCAGAGTCGAATCGACGAGCTTGCAGAGAAATAGCACATCTTCGATGTAGCTCGTGAAAGTTTCATCTGCTCTCTGTACTCTGCCCCGCAAGCGCTGTTCAGCACGAAGGCGGCGGACAGCAGGACGGCCAAAGACTTCCGCGAGGGTTTTCGCCAATTATGACCAGGTACTGAAATCACTTTGATGATTTCTGTACCATAGTTTTGCCACGTCGGTCAGGTAAAAACTCACATTTGTGAGCTTATCGGCTGCGTTCCACTTATTGACGGCGCTCACCAGTTCATACTCGGCAATCCAGTTATCCACATCTTGGTCCTCTGTGCCACCAAATATGGGGGGGTCGCGCTGCCGGAGAGCGCCAGCGCAGAAGACAGGCACAGGTGCGAGATCTGGAGTAGCAGCATGAGATGGCCCCGGATCAGTCATTGTAGGAGGTCGTTGGAGTGTGCGGCTGCGAAGTTCCAGGGTGAGGACCAGATGTGCCCAGCACTTCCACCACTTGAAACGGGTTGTTGAACAAGCAGGCGAACTCGGCGAAGGAGAGCTTTATTTAGCGCAAGGGCTAACTCAACGCAAGCCTGCGATCACAGCAAGTCTTCTTCTCTTTCTATCCTCGAGCTCCATGCCCACTACCCTCGTTACAATATCTACATTATAATTTTTTTTAGTTAATCAGACAACAAATAGATGTAATCAGCAATGATTATTGGAATTTTACACCCTGAAACCACGATACACTTATGAAAGATGACGTAGCGCAGGACTCCAGAAATTTCAGCTTTTGGTATTCCACGTCCATTTGAGTGTGGCCACCACGGTCGGGATTTAATTTTGCGACTTTCAGCTTAGCAGTTGGATGTCATCAGCCAAGAAAGATAAAAAGAGAAGTAGCCTTGCGACCAGGTCCTAACCGTGCGGAACTCACTAATGACAGTGTGTCTCATGCATGGCATAACATAAATAATGAACAGAAGATCACAGCTAATACATAAAATAAACTTTAATTTCCGTAAGTTGTTCAACAATACAAAGAGATACGATTTATGTACGCCCCCCCCCCCCCCCCCCCCATCACCCACCATGCTCCCTTGCTTCTCAACTCTGTCTCAACTGTATGTTTCAGCTCACCTTCATGAACAAGGTTGCCAAGGAGTGAGGATGCTCCTAGCGTAGTGGTGACCGCAGGTCCCGAATGCCAAGACAGCAGCACCCCCAAGGCAGCCATGGCTCGCTGCTTACTCGCCAAAACGTGCAACGGGCCCACTTCCACCGTGCTCCATGAGCGTGCTAGGCTGCTCGGTCCGTGAGCCAGGACTACGGGACATACGACAGAGTGCATGGTCATCGTAGCCCAGGCTGGATCCAAAAGCACTGCCCGAGCCGGTGGACGAGCCGATGCTTTGTTTGACGCAGCTGCTAGATCCACTGTCAGGCCCCAAAGCTGAAGAAGAAAATAAAATGATTTTTTTTCACAACCTTCTATCAAGAACTATCATAGTGTGCAAAGTAAATAATGTAGTAATTAATGTAGCGCTCAATGTTAAAGGTATAGTACTCATGCATCATCCTATTACACTATCACAAGAGCACATGGGCAAAATTAGTGGGTGCTGCTTTGCAAGGTAAGCACAATGGGCTTCACACAAGCTACACATTTTTCTTTACTAATTATTGACCCAGTGTGTATTTTGTAATAATTACAGTTCGATATGACAGTTTTCATATTCAGCATTACAGCACTACAGATGTCTTCATAATTGTGGCTCATAATTTTGTTTCTTTTTTTTCTTTTGCTGTTTCTCAAATCCCAGTTCAGTTTCCATAGAGTGCTTTACATCGAAACTGCTTGTTCGTGTTCTCGTGTTCCTCTGGACTGTAATGATGACTCCTGGTAATCACTCATGCCGTTTTCCCCCATAATTGAGTACCAGCTTAATCATGTTATTAGAGCAGTTCAGTTACCAAGCTATGACGGACTGGAAAGCTCTCATGAGGGGTCCTCAGAACAAGCTGTACCCAATTACCTGATAGGGTTCAGTCATTGTTATTTTCGAGAGTAACACTTGTTTATGTGCTTGCGCTGCAACTACCACTACTGCTAATGCTACTGCTACTACAACACTACCACTATTACTACTGCTACAACTAACTACTACTGATTAGAAGCATTTGTGACACCATAGTCATCATCTCCAGGTCACATTCATTGCATTTTATTTTATTGTTCTGTCAGCCTCATTTGTGCTATAACAGGAAATGGAAAAATGAACAATGTACCTACACAAGAATAAGCATTCTTTATGCAAATATCTATAATTAACATATAACAAAGATTGACAAAGGATAGCCATAGCACTTTACTCTGGGGCACAGAAAATAAGTATAAAATAAACTATACAGCTTAAAACATTGTTATTTAGGTTTTTTTACGAAAGACCAGCCAATGCCGTGACCTCAAAGTTCGGGAGATTAACTAAGGGCCGACTGATCGCTAGTAAGTTTGCAAACATCTGTGATAATATCTGCACACGAGATTATCTGGTGTGTGCAAGCATGCATAAATAAGGGACAATGTCTACTGTGAGCTGCGTCAGTTATAAATCCCGGCCAATCTTAATGCGCTTTTCCACATGACACCAGTGTACTGCAGTGGTTAAACACCCTGCAAGCAATTAGCAAATTTTAGAACCGATGTCTTTATTATTGCTTTCTTCTCGCAGTGGAACTAATGCTGTTTTTCTGGGGATTTATGACAGTGCCCATGCAAGTGAGAGGACGGCTCAAAGTTTCGCGAGTCGAGCAAATCGGGAGAGTTGGCAGGTGTCAAGCCAGACAACTCCACCCTCTGGGGAATAAAAAAGCTGGATTCACGTTTTCTTGCATCACTTCTTGTGAAATCCTGGTTACCTTTGCCTGGGTGTGAGCGAAGCAATGCTGCCGAACAGTGTCTGGAAGTGCACCTTCGTCCACTGCCAGCAGGGCAGTCATCTTCCGAGGGTACATGGGTTTTGACAGTGAAATGTCGAGGCACTCGAGCTGTAGTTCCAGCAGGGGCAGGCAGGAGCTGATCAGCGCAGTTGGCGGGCCAGGATCGTCTCGCGAATACTTCTGCTCATGAAAAAAAAAATCAAAAAAAGAACAAGAAAATGTAACACTGAAACGTCACAAGAGCTGACACGGTAAATCCTAGTGCACAGCCCTAAAGAACAGAGTACACAGATGCAAGACCTACAGTTAAGAAACATTAATCAATGCGAACAACTGCTCAAAAATATCTACTTGAAAGTGACATTACACATATGCCATCAGAGTCGCACACTTCAACTCCTTCAGCTTGCACAACAGAAGGATGTTATATTAGTCACAGGCACCCACAGCAGAGAGAGTAGAGTGTGAGGGCAGTGTTTGAAAACTGGCAGTACTTCCACAGTACCACGCAAAACAATACACAGATAGCCAGGGTTACGGATGCTATGAGTAGCTCGGTTAAAAGTACAATGGGAAAACCCCTTACCCGATGAAGCATGGACTTTTGCCGTGGGCTGTCTCCCGTTGAGTGTGTGGCGGGGCAGAGTCTAATCCGGGGCTTCAGTACAGCCAAACGATATGTGCGGCTTGGAACAAACTGGCATAGCCTTTCCAGCTGCTCTTCATTCGGCATGACCAATGGGAACAGTAAGGGCGCTGAAAAACCAGGCTGTACAAGTCAGCTACCCATATCGTGAAAATCTGAAGTTGACACATGATACTAATTCTAACTTCGATGGTTCAGTATTTCAGTTTATTAAAATATGTCTTAACAATCCAATCACCCTCCTACATTTCTGATGCATGTTGATGTTGACGTTGCTTCAACCATGAAACTCTTTAGCTTCCCACAAAAGAATGGCAAAAAACAGTTGATGCCAAAAACAGCTGGTCAGCATGATGATGAATGTTTAGAAAGTGTCTTCTGCAAGTTTTTTATAAGGTATCTGAAATTCAGCAGAATTTGGCATTATAGTCTAGCTCAGTTCATATTGGGCACCACTGCTGTGAACCAATTCTACAACCACCTTCTGTGCAGCAGAACACAACAGCTGCTGACACAAAACAAAAATTTTATTCAGAAGACCTAATATTATTCGGTGTTCTGAACTAATCCCCACAACAAAGCATCTTTTTAGCTCTCCATTAAAGTTTCTGAATAGCCACGTCTGTAGAAAGTAATAAAAAAAGAAAGGCTTCACTTGGCCACACTGTAAGCTGATACCAATACTGCCAACCCCCTTGGTTCCTCGAAAAATTCTTACGAGTAGCACAGCAAAAAATAGCAGCTCTGTTTCGTCGAACGAAGAAATGACCAACACATTGTTGCACAAAAACAAAGGCATACCGATCTCCTCTTGTCCATAGGTTGGCCTCGGAGGGCCATTCGTGATACAGTCCAACACCCATTCAAGGCGATGTATTGTTCCACTCGTGATGTCAATGACGAGGGGACCAATCACAGAGCGACAAAGAGATCGCTCTACCCAATTAGAGGTTTCCAGAAATGCGACTGTACAGGGCTCCTCAGCTTCATTTGAATCTGAACAAATGGAGAGAATAAACAATGAAGACAACTACGTTGTTCACTAGATCATGTCTTGGCTTGACAAACGATAAGGAACTCTTGCACGCTTTGCTGCAATTAAGATATCCACACAGACGCTGAAACGCCTCTCCGTGTTTCCACCTTGACTTTGTTAGGCCGTGTGATTTCTTCATCCTCGTGCTTACTAACCAGACTAACTTTCATTGCATTCTTGACCAACTAGAGACATCAATTTATGCACGCACAAGGTAACGAACAGCATTTGCACCATTTATTAAAGAGGAGCTAGAACAACTACTGCCTACACAATGTGAGCAAACAGTGGTACAATCGCATTTTTACCTGCAAAAAAGTAATTGATCCAACAGGTTAAGCCCCTACTCTCTGGAGGTATGGTCACATTACACTCACATGTGAACCATGTGATTTAAAGGCAAGGTGCTGCATACAACAGTAGATAATAACAGAGAGACACTGATGAAAGAAAGATTCTGGCCCCAGTGTGTGACACTAATACAGCCGTCAAACCTAATTCTTGTGGTAATGTGAAACAAAAGGACTGTGAGAGGCCTTACCATCCCAGTCCTCAGGAATTTGCAGCTCATACAGGTAGTCCATGCATAGAGCAGGGAAACGCTCGGCCATGGCCAACTCGGTGAGCCGTTCTACGTGCACATCCAGACCAGGCTCAGGCTCCCGAACTTGGCCAGAGTTCTCGGGTGCGAGAGGGTCAAAGAGCGAGCCTGTGAGGTGGTTGTAGGTGTGTCCACCTGTAGTGACTCCCGCCCTCAGGTACATGGCCGCTCCCTGAAAGAATTGCAGAGCTAATGGGAAAGATGACAATTGCTACCCCAGTTAATGTGCAAGTATTGCGACCGATGAGAAGTATATTGTCATTCATAGCAGCTAATCAACCTTGCTGGAGCTATTACACATGTGGCATGTTTACATCCTCTTATACTACACAATTTTTTGAAGACAAATGCCAAATGCCTCATATAAATGCGCTTGGTGTTGACTTCACTACAGATCCTGAGCTACTCGTCATCAACAGAACGACAGACACCAGTGCCTTATCTGTCCTTCTATCACTGTCCCATGTCTAGCGCTGTTTGTTCTAATCTCAACAGTGTACCAACCAGCCTAGTCAGATGCACTCTAACATCATCTCATTCACATTACGCTTAAAAGCCTATAAGGACACATCAAAAAATAAAAGGGGCTTTTGGCATGATGCCCCATGCCGCAAAGCGTGCACAACATTGGTTTGTTAGCTTACCCGAATCGACTTAATTTCTGAACAACACTCACACACGTATATCTTCTGCAGACCACATATTGCCCAAGACTGATATTGATGAAGATGCACCTTTGACCTGCCGTTGCGTCGCATCGCCTCGTCAAATCCACAGGCACAGCGTTCGGACCCGGAGATTGCTGCCCCGGTGACGCCCACTTGGAGGTGCACCCAGGTGAGCCCCTGCAGCGCCATTTCGCATGTGGCGCCATGCAACTCCAACTGCAGCAGCGGTCGTCCGGTCATGTTTTGTCGCCGTGATGAAGAGATGCGACCTGCGAAACCATCTTCTCTCGTTGTCTGCAAAAAAAAAAAAGAGACACAGTGGGCCTCTGTCCATCATCCGAGATCAGATTCCCCAGTTCTCAAGGGGACCACCCCCCCTACACTGGCAAAATTTATGTCACTTTGAGCAACTGCACTTACGCCTGCAGGATGTCACTTTGGTGGAACGCTACTAGACATGGAAAATCAGTGCACTTTGGAAATGATGGTGATGGCAATGGGTAATTAAGTATTGCGACAAATGCACTCAAACCTCATAATAACAAAGTTGCATCTTACATGAAAATAGGTTGGTTATATCTGAAAATTCATTGTAAAGGTATGTTTCCAACCCTATATTAATTGGAAGGCCATTTTTCATTTACTTCGTTATAACCAATACCTCTTTATATCTGAGATCATTATATCGAGGTTTGAGTGTATATGTATTTGTTTTTTCATGCAATATTTCTTAAGTAATAATGCATTATACTAGATAAAAGCAGCCCTTATAGCAAAACCTTAGGTACTAATGCGACAAATGTGGCCATCTCATAGCATGAGCTATGCATGCCCCTGAAGACCGCGGCCACAGATTGCTTGAGGTTGAGAGTAGCAAATTAGGTGGTTTTTTTCGTGGCATAGCATGTTTTAATGCATAAGAATATGCCTAAAACAAATATAGTTTTAAAAATACAATTAACTTGGGTTTTGATAATGGCTTATTTATTTTCAGGTGACTGCTACCCAGGCTAGACATTCCAACTGAGCAAAGTGAACACAATAATTGCGCTATCCAGTGAACGGCACTGCGTCCTTCCTTGTGGTGGCATGTGAATGAGACGAAGTGCACTGTGCCAGAGTGCTCTCATGTTGGCCCGTGTGGCTCAGAACAGGGCACTTATTATACCTATTGCATTAGTCCAGTTTTCGTAAGTTGATAGGGTTCAGCTGGCCACAGTATGTGCCAGAACTGTGAATAACATTGCCTACAATTTACAGAGCAACAGTAGTGTTGGCTATAAAGAAGCACTGACTATGGTCTTTTTTTTTTTTTTTCGTCGTGCAAAAACGGTTGTATTTCTGTGGCTTGTGCAGAAAATGTACACACATTTGTTCAAGATTCAGGAGGCATTGATTTATTTCCATATCAATTGTTTTACGCTCCCACTCCCAATTTCACAGTCATCAACACTGCGGCCTCTTCTACTGTGGACACCCTCCGAAAGGTGTTCATTCTGATTAGGAACCATGCTGTTATATAGTATTACAGAAGCTTTAAAACATTTTGTGCCAGTATCAACTGATAATGAATAGTATTATTGAGAACTAGAACTTTGGAAGCTTTTTTTTTTCTACAAAAATTTAGCCTTGAATGCATGGAGTATGAATATTGCATGAGGGTTGGTCTCAAATGAATATACTCGGCAAGTTCAATTTCACAGCTAAGGCCCACACTGAAATTGATAGCGATGCTAAATGCCTCATGAGGAGTGGGCTGTAAGGAAACTTTAACAGAAGGCATGAAAGCTAATACCCCTGTCACATGGACACCACCAAACTCTGTTAGAACTACGTTAAACACTGTTAACTCCAAACTCTGTTAAACAGCTACTGCGCTGCCACAGCAGGCCACACATTAAGCACCTTATCACTTAAGAAAGGGCACTCTGCCTTAGAATATATTTTTTTAAATTATTGAATAATTTTGATGAAGCTTGCTAAGATTATGTTTATCTGTGTACTTATTTCAAATATGCAATTACTTTTCTACTTCAATGTTAGTTAGTTTTCAAAATATCCTACATTTCATGTGCTTTTGAAAGCCCGATTCCTTGGTAAAATGAGAAAATGGCAAAGTAAATCGGCATATTAGAATAATTTGGAATGAAAGCTGCATGCAAGAAAATGAGAATAGGTGGTCTATGCTTACAACAAAAGTTATGGTATGTCAAACATTCATGATTGAAATTCTAGCTTAAAATCAACTCACTTGTTAATGTCTAAGCTATAGCTTTTGATAAAATATGTCTACAACATCAACAATAATCTAATTCACACAGTTATACTTCCAAATTACTTTGATATGCTAATTTACTAAGCAACTTTCTCAGCTCAGGAGAACGTCTTGCTCCTAAAATACACATGAAATGTTTGATACCCTAAAAGCTACATTATGTGGTAGAAATATATTTGCATAGTTGAAATCAGCACACACTTATACACAATCTGAACAAGTTTCATCAAAATTATTAAAAATTCTTTCTTTTTTCTTTTTTAAGAGCTCTATTTTTCATCTTGAGAGGCTAATTTAGGATTTTACGTTTGACAGGACCTACCTTGAAGACACAGGTTGCTTTTTCCACGTAGCAGCCCACGTGGTACAAGGTGGGCCAGCCAGTGTCCATCAATGTTGTTGGGTCACCAACACCATCGTCCATCCCTGCGGCCTCTTCTTCCCACGTGGGCAGAATCTGCGGCACCATAGACCAAGCCCAAGCTCCCCAGCCTTGATCACTGCCCGGGTCACCTTCTGTTGGACAGAGGGAAAACAAAGCGAGCTATACGTGGAGGGTAAGATACAAAGAAGCTTGAAAAAAAAGTTACATCTCCCACTAAAGGGAATCATGAGTAGCATGCGAAGCAGCGCGTGGGTCAACTTCAGTTCATCACGGGCACCTTGCCCGATGCTAACGCGTCCTTGCAAGTAGGAGCACACCATGCATTCACTGTAGTTTCTGTTGCTGCTACTCATCCCGAACTCTTGTTGGAGCACTCCACACCACGCGGGAGCACATGCGCTCGTTTCGTGTCTGCCGGATCTCGTTCCCCGATGCCATCATATGATTGCTGAGAGAATGTAAGTGAGAGGGGCCACAGTTCCTTCGCACTAGCGCGTACTAGCGCGTCCTGACTAAGATACACCGCATTAGTTTATCGCGCATATGCAGAATCGCATTCCCCAATGCCATCACATGATGGCTGAGAGAGTGTAAGGGGGAGAGGCCACAGCGTCTTACCCAGCACCCTTACACAAACCGGAACGTGCTAACACATGAGCGCGTTCTGGCAGTGCTTGGGCCAGATTTCGCGCATGCGCAGTAAGGGTGGTGGTCACGCCGTACACCACAGAATCAAACTCCACCGTAAACTGCTTCACATATAAAAGTATAACTCTAGTGGTTCTAGCACTACGCATGCACCGAGATAAGTTGTAAGCAGACAAAACACCCACAGAAAGACTTTGGGCAAGAAGAAACAAAGGAAACATTGAATGCAATACAATGTTAATTACAATCGTATGAAACCACATACAATGCAGTATTTTTGTTATTATCATATAAAAAAAAGACAAAACAAAAGTGGAAAATAAAGCAGCAGCTGGATTTTGACAGCACCCAAGCCTGTATTTTAGACTTCGAAAGTCATCAAAAGTCATCAAGAGTCACCACATTGAGCATCAGCTTCATGATGCTATGCACCTTGGACACAACACCATGTCAGCAGCTACAGAGATGCTGTGCGTTGTGCCAGTACTTTGGCTGTGTCGCACTGCGATGGGCAGCCACAATGCAGTCGAGTGACATTGAACAGGAGAAACAAGGGCTGCTGCACAGTGCGTTATGAACCAGTGCCCAACGTGCAGTAAGCCACCTGTTAATAAAGCAATTGTAGACAGTGATATGAATGTCACACAGGCACTTTTGATCAATATCAGGACCACCATGGATTAGGCTCAATCCAAATCAAGTGCTGTTTGTGAAAGACAACAGCAATGTGCCCATCATAGTCTGGTCCCCATATCGTGATTTGACTGACATATGCACCAATCTTAATCTTGATGAGTGTAGATCGAGTAGCAGCGACCACTGTTGATCACCATCAATGAACCTTATCTGGATCCACCCTGATTGTGATCAAAAGTGACCTCTAGGCTTTGGGTGCTGTAGCACAAACTATAAGGACACCAGAACTAACACCAGACTCACCGGCGGGAGTGGCGCCAGAGGACACCCATGAAGTCGCAGACTGCGGCTGGTCGGGCGACGGCACGTCGCGAGATTCCTCGACGGGACTGCAAGCGAGACGGCCATAGTACAGCGCCAGGCACAGCTCCAGGAGGCGCACAAACAGCGGAAGCTGCTGATCAGTCAGCGACAAATCGAGCCGCTCACACGAGACGTGGAACCGCAGTGCGCTCGGACGTCCACTCCCGTCGTAACGCATGTGCAGCCGACCCAGCACGAAGCACCGATACAGCAGGGGTTCCTGGTAAGCCTCAATCTTGCCACTGGCATCACGCTGCATTAGAAAACAAAAAGCTTGGCTTTCAATCTGGATAAGCTACTCCAGGATCAGCGAATTAAATTGCATTTATTGACATAAAGCAATGTATCGAGGAGCAGTTTTTGTCCCTTATATGAGGTGTAGGGAGTTCATCCTATGTACAGCTCACGCAGAAGCCTAGCTAATGTTTCAGCCGCACACAGTCGTACCGTGCACGATTAACGTCCCCTAGCCGTAGCTAGTCTCATTGCAGCTACATGGGTTCGAGCGAATAAGGTAACAGGCTAGGTTAACAACAACACTTTATTGCTAGGCGTTAGCAATAGCGCGCAAATGTCGCGAAGAGATAGTACAGAAACAAGAGTACAAGCTTACTCCTTGGTCGTCGTCATCCTCGGCTCGCAGGGGGGGGGGGGGGCTGCGGGTTCGATTTCCTTCTTTCAAGGCCAGTGTCAGAGAGAGCGTGCGGCCGTTCACAAGCTAGTTTTGTCCACTCATCCAATTTCCCTCTCCCTTACGAGATTAATACCTTTTCTCGCTGAGGGAGGGGAAACCCGTTCTGCGTGCCGGGAAAGGGGGAATCGCGAGTGCCGGTTGTGGGTGTGTTCTCGCAACTAGGCTTTTGCGCTGCCGTAAAAAGGGAAAGGGAAGCTGGGCGCACATGCTCCCCCACAGAGGTTATAAGCAGGGCACCGCATTGTCATTTTCTGATCCATCTTTGTTTTAGTGTAGGCACAGTTGTGCCTAATACCTGACGGTCTTTTACATCAGCGGCTCTTATAAATGAATTCTACTGTAAGTTTAGAAATGCATCAGAATCCCAAGCCGAAGACTAGTTGGAATTCATTGATATGTAATCATGAAAAAGAGTGTGCCGCATAAGAAACAATAAGTAAACGAACTAAAATAGTTTACTGCCATTATAACATCTTAAATACTATAACATACTATGTATGTATAGAGCATAGCATTTACAATACATAAGGACAAAAATAAAGAACAAAAATATGAAAGATAGCATGTAACAAGTGCACACCAAGTATCACAAATATCAAAGCCATAATTACACATACAAAAATAATTTACTTATACCACAACACCTTGAAAACTAATTAACACATGTATGTAGAGAGCATAACAATAACATAGGAGACAAAAAAAAGAAAAAAATTATGTAAGATAATGTATATACAGACGTAACAATGTGTGACAACTTTATACATGGTGGTAGTATATTCATTGTATGCTTTGTCCTGCCCGGCATTGCTCGGTGACCAGCAAAATATTGACTTATGAAATTATTTTAACTACTGATACAATTACTTAATGTAGCCATGCAAACAAGAACATTAAATGACACTCAATTAAATGAATACTTTCAATTACTAGGTGTCTTCACTATTCCCTGGTAAAATGCACTATCCATTGCAAGATAGCAGGAGGAGAGTGCTAGGCAAAAAACACTTTCATATTGTTGCTCTTTACAGGTTACACTCTGTTATTGTGATTTTGCGCACTTGTGCCTACTTTACTTGCAGTTAACTTGCAGTACACGATAAATAAATTAGGTTGAAGTGAATAAACATTTTCAAATATTCTTTCTAATCTCAAATATTTGTGTTTTTACTGCTTTTCTTACTTGGCTCAAATTCAGCAGTACATTTTCTGCCTTGCTCTGATCAACTTTTCACATACCAATTGAATCGAAACTGAAATAATTGTGGTGTTTTACACATATAAAACACAATATGATTGTGTGAAATGTACAGAATGCAGCTAGTTTAGATTTAGGTTACCATAATGACAATAAGAAATTTTGCAAACAGAATGTAAACTGGAGCCCACATTTCAACAAGTGAACTTTTCTTTCATGCATCTAGAATATATTGGCATTTAGGATAATTACTGCAGAATATTCGTAAATAGGGTTTGTGTACTGGAGCCGACAAGCAAAAGACCCCCTGTGTGTCTTTTTATGTCGTCACTTCATCCAGCTCCTGGCAGCACAAGCAAGCTATCGATTCATACCAACTAGCCCCCATAGCAGCGTTACTCTAGCACAAACACCCCTGTTTACGAATTTTTCATCGCAATTTTCACTTTTTTTCCCTACTCCTGCATCTTTTTTATTATTTTTTATTTTTTATTTATAACTATGTCATTAGGTGGCTATGCTGCTACACAGACGTGCATAGTGCTTCTGGATTGCAATGTGACATAAAAACTGTTTGTATAATGGCTGGTATATGCAATAGCTTGAGATAACTGTGTCGCGTAGGGACACCCGCTTTGAAATCATTTGGTGAATGTAGGGCACAACAATAAACAGCACTCTGTGAAGTTTCACTCGAAGATCTTGTTACAATGCACTAGCAGCTGAGGAAGACCAAATGCTTTCTTACGTCATTCAGGCACACGTACATCCAGTTACACTTGCCCTGACATAGCCGGACAAACCACCCTTTGAGAACCTACATGACGTGCGTGTGCATATCCACACGACGTGGCTAGCAGACGACACATGGAGCAATCCACACTTGTGCACTTCAGAAAGCTGCCGCCAGGCGGCGACTCTGCTCGATCTCGCAGCCAATAATGACACCACCTCTTTGGCGCCACTGGGCTATGCCACACACAGACCACTCGTAGCACTACTCAATATGACAAACGACTCGCCTTAACAATCGCCAAAAAAGTCAAAATGGCGGCTTCACATGTGTACTTAAGCCAGTTGTTCGCTTGGCTACTAATGGCTATTAGACCGTCTAAGTGATGTTGGTTATGCACCACTTACTATTTCAATTAAAAATTGCGTGTTTTTCAAATCGGCCTAGACTCAAATAAATATGGTAATAGGGTATGGCTGGGTAACTGAGTGGTCTTGGTGTCAGCTTTACATCCCAAACACTTTTTCGTATTTCGTAGTGATACTTTCCATGTTAAATAAGAATGCTTTTGGTCTTCATTTAATCAAAATTTTTTTTTTCCCTGCTGCCCTTTTGTTTTGCTGTACTTCAGGAATACCATCAAGGTTGGGATGCAATGTTAAACGTACTTTTGTCAGAAAGAAAAAACTGTATGACTGTGAAATCTTTCACACTAATTTCACGTGGTAGTGGCTCTCGTCGCTAGCTATAAGAATGAATTCCTTCATTTATCTAACAAAAAATATATTGCCCTTACTTGTTACGTTGCCTAAAGAAGACTTTTCAATTGCTCTTTTTTTCTCTGAATTATTACTGACAATTTTTCTGAGTTCAAGTTCAGACTATTTGGAAGGAATGCAAGTAGTTCTGAGAAATTTGGCACACCTTGTCCAGACAAACAGTGACGTCTTCCATGGAGACGAGCTTTCGCAGCACGGGGTTTTCCGTGGCCAGCTGTGCAAACGCCGGTTGCCACGACGCATCGGCGGAGGCCACTTCGACGGCTTTGACATTGAGCGAAAGAACGAGGTCCTCCTCCGCATACTTGAGGATGACATTGTTGAGGACGATTGTTATGTTGTGTAGGACACGCTGCAGCAGGCCACCCAAATAACCACCAGGAGGCTGTGCGAGGGTCTGTGAAGAGCTGCTGCCGTCAGGGCTGATGGCACGAGCAGAACTGCAAGATCATCATCACCATAATCAGTATGACCACACCCACTGCAAGGCAAAGACCCCTCCCCATGTCCTGTCAATCAACTCGGTCCTGTTCTTGATACGGCCCTTTCATTCCTGCAAACAACTTAATCGTATCTGCCCACCTAACTTTAATATCTCTCCCTCGCACTAGTGCCTTATCTTGAAATCCAGTTTGTAACTCTTAACGATATGTGGTTATCTTGCCTTCAAACTGCATACCTTGCCCATATACATTTCTTGATTTCGACTAAGATGTCCTTAACAGCTGTTCGTTCCCTCACCCACCTTCCTCTTTTCTTGTCCGTTAAGGTTATATTTATCATTTTCCTTTACATTGTTTGCTGCCATGTAAAATACCGTACTAGAAAGGCCAGTCCGCCGCATGTTATAATTTGACATCACAGGTAACTTAAAATTTAAAGGACTTTCAGGATTACGGTTTTCCTTTGCAACTTTAAGGGTAGCCCCGGAAGTTAGAACCAAAACGCACACAAAGAAAGTATTTGGAAAAATTAAATCGGTACATTATTGATAACAAAAAAAAATTGGGATGATATTACAGCAGGTTGGGTGAGAGAACAAGCATAAAAGAAATTACACAGCAAGCTTCTTGAAAGTATATCATTAGGTTTAGCATGCACAAAAATAGAAGAGGACACAAAAGAAGACACAAGGATGCAGCGCTACTAACAAATGAAGCTTTATTGTGCATGGCCACAGCATATATACAATATACAGTAAGGGTGTCAAAAACACCATATACTGCATGAAAGCATTAACGGTGCCATTACCGTGACAAAAGAAACATCTTTTTTTTCCGAGATCAAAACAGATGGGCAGCTCACACAACCTTTGCTTCTGTCCATTTTGAACACCTAACAATTTCTTTAGTCACGGATCTAGAGGAGTTGATCTAAAATCATCTGATCTAGAACTGCTATAGCTAGCATTTCCGGCTTTTAGGTGCGATATACCCTAGGGTCTGGGCTTGTCAGTGTCTAAAGTAGTCACAGTCCATCACAAATGGGCATGCACCACGAAATATACTAAATTTCATTACACGCCATTGGTCCACTAAAAATGAATTAGGGAACTTAAACTGGGCATGTAGGAAAGAAGAAGAGGGAACTTGGAAGAAGGCAACAATTAGCCTCACAAATAGCCATCGACATTAGCAGAGCTGAAACAGCCTTCCCTACATGCATTAGGGAACTGATACCGGGCAAGTAGGGAACTCTGAATAAGCTGCATTCCGAGAACGTTAGTGGAGCAGAAACAGCTTTCTCTACATGCTTCACCCCCCTACAATTTATTTTATATTACGGAGTCCCTTTGCCCCTTGAAGGGTAGCTTTGGAAGTTAGAACTAAGAAGATGTTAATACCACAAGAAAAGAAGGACATCTGCTTACCTTACTCGCCTAAACCGAGTCACTGAAGGTGTTGATGACACAGAGGATGAAGAGGAGCTGGCTGAAGATTCACCAAGCCGTAGCACGCACTCGATGGTGTTGACAGTGATGACAACTGGCTCGGAGGTAAGCTTGGTCCACGGCACATGAATGCGCAGCTCGTGAATGTGGCCATTGACAAGGCGGAACGGAAGTCGCAGCTCTTGCTCGAGTGCTTCAAGTCGTAGGTCCAAGTTGCTAAAGACAGCATCGCCGCCCCACAGTGATAGCTATGGAGCAAGTGAATCAAAGAATAATGGCAGACACAGAGGCCTCTCAGACTATCGCTCCAAGCTTTTTGACAAAGCATGTCAACAGTCTATATATGTAATCGCAAGCTGTAACGTCCCATTCCATTTCTTATACAGCCAAAGTAACCAGATGAATTGATCTAACAAGACATTAGAAATTTCTGAAAGGGGAAGCTGGCATCAATTTTAATTGGTAGCTGTCAATTTTTCCTTAATTGAGGCTTTCTTCATCTCACATAGCTCATTTCATTTATTCCATGGTTTCTTGCAGACCCTTTTAAATGAAAATGGTTATTAAATCTAAACTGTATTTTTGGCATCTTGAATATAATTGCACAAATATAAAATGGAATATCATGTCACATATGACACCAATTGTTGAATACCTTTAAATAGTGCAGTACATAGACCTGATGTCTGGTCACAGAACATGCACTAGGACTCAAAGAGCCACAGCCGGACAAACTGAAGTTTGCCGCCTATGCAATTTTTGACAGAGGCTTGTGACCTCGACAATTCTAAAGGCGAATTAGGTTAACAGCTACATATAGATAAGAAAGTCGACAGCTGTTTGAAAAAATTCAAGTTCTAAGTTTGGAAGAATGGCAAACACAGCTATTTAATAAAGAAGGGTTGTTTTTTTTTGTTTTTTTCGACAGGCTTGCTTATGTTAGACACTACCAAATGAACTGAACCAATAGTTAAGAAAAGATCTGATCCCACAATCTTCCAACCTGTTGTGCATTCAAATCGCATCGAAGAAATGATGATTTTCCATTCACTTCAATTCATTTCAACTTACTTCACAGTGCACTTAATGACAACAATTAATGTTATCTATACCATTCCTAGCCTAATTGTCTCTATTATTCAGGCAGCTATCTAATGCACTTTTTGCAAATATGCCAGCAGCAACCATGTGCGACCTCTGTAGAGAGAACTGCCACATAATTATATTTGAAAGGTTGGTGCCCTGCTATGACAACCGCTTTTATTCTGATTGGCAAGACAGAATGAATCGAGAAGTACTTTGGTTTGGGCTAGTTGGTTCATAGTGCTCACATAGAAAGGGCAGCGCAAAAACTCGGGAAAAAAGAAGGACAGTAGAGACAGAGCGCTCTGTCTCTACTGTCCTTCTTTTTTCCCCGAGTTTTTGCGCTGCCCTTTCTATGTGAGCACAGAATGAATGCTGGCATAACCGCTACCGCTGCTGTCACAACACTGCGACGGGTGTACAGTTAACAATCTGTGAGCAACTAATACAATAAACACTGTTATTACTATGCGGCTGGCATTTCTACACACACTGACCTTAGAATCACCTGTTGCTATATATTTGTGAAAGTGCGTGGCTGATAACTAAACAAACTGCAGGGTAAGTAGGCAAGATAGTCTCTTTATGAAAGAAATTTCAACTCTTTCGACCGCGATCGAGCACCGGTTGGGATCGATTTTCTCAATCGTAATCGGCGACACCCCGCCCCTGTCCTTGCGCAAATTTATGCTGATCCCGATCACTAAACTCGATTCCCATCGGGCTCCGTGCGACAACCGACAACACTATTCCGTGCGACCACCACCATGCAAAGGAGGAACGAATGATGATCGCGGAGCTAGAGCAACACTGACATTGAGGGGCACGCATGCATTATTACGTAAGGCGAACCAGTTTTTAACATTACGTAAAGCTAGCCTGGTCATTGTTTCTTTGGCGAAATGCATAAGCACACAAAAACACACCACAAACTGTATAGCAATGGAGTACGATTAAACACAGGTAACCCAAACTCTTCGCGAATAACGTTAATTTAATCACTCGCTCAGTGATTATCCCAATTGAACCCGACATAATCCTAATTCATTTTCTTGTCATTTACATGGACATAGAAAGTAGAGGAAAGAGGGGTTGTTACCTGTGAATCTTCTGGACGAATATTTTTGACGTACTTGCTCACGTAACTGAGGATCAACGGAGTCACGTACGATTCTATTTTGAACATGACTCCTCAGGAGACCACTTGGCTCTGGAAGGGAACGATATATCGCTCATAAGACACCGACCGCTCAAGGCACCGCTATCATACTTCTGCGGTTTATGTTTAGACGCCGCGCTCCGACCATCAGATACGACCGTCAGCTTGCGACGGACCCAAACAAGGCAGCGCGACTGTGGTTAATTTAACACGTAGTAGTACCACATAACACCTACCAGTTTACCTGCTCCTAGCGTCTCGCTTGATCCTCCATGTTTACACGGCCTAGCGGCTGGCGATGGCTATTCCTGCAAGGACGCATGCGATCGTGCGACTCTGGTGCGATCCTGCTCGTGAACAAGGCAGCTGTCACAGTCGCTGAAAGGGCGGGGGAAGGCACCAGCGCAGCTGATCGACGCTGCTGCTCCCCTCTAAAAAAGTTTACCGTGGGCGCCGCCATGTTACTTCAGGGTTGCCGCGATTATGCTAAAATCCCGCCGTATTTCGATCATTGTATTAAACCCTATGCTGTAACTCAACTGAAGATCTCTGCGCCTTGCCAGCTTTGTACGACACGACTGACATTGCGTGTACTTGCAGTTAGGAAAATGAAATAGAAGGAAAATGAGGAGTTCAACCGCAATGATTGAGAAATTATGACAGCAACGATCTCCAGTTAGCTACCCTGAAATGTGCACACTTCATTTCATATGCTGGAGAATACAATCACTCACGAATGCAATTAAATGAGCCGTTGCAGTCCTGATGGGGCAGTCTGTAGCAGCCTCAGCCAGCATGGAAAGCTTCTGCCGGACAGTCCGCACACTAGAAATAAAAACTCAACAGGAGCTGCTTGGATTCAGAGCGACAGCCTACTTGAGCATGCTCGAATCACACAAGACCATATTCAGCAAAGTAAGCATATATTACAAACTACAGCATAAGCTACAAAATATTTGTGTTAAAGAGTGAACATGTGCAATTGTGTGAAAGAGTGAACATATGTCTGTCTCTGCACATACTTATGTGGTAGGGTCCATAATGCAGTATATATTTTTGTATAAAAAATGTTTCCACTTTTTTCCATGTATTCTTGTGTATTGTCACTTGAATGAAATTTTACTTTGCTTACTTTTGAGCTTTTCAGTATGTATAAGGGCAAGTACAATTTATGGGTTTGTATAATGTATATTATAAGTTGTGCCACCAGCTTATAATTTATGTCTCAGTGTTTAACTACTGTTCTCATTTGTAGTTTGTTTCTGCCTGAAAAATTGGGGTCATGAACCTCATCAAGCCTTGCTGGCTTTTTGTTCATGGTCCTCAACATTGTATAAATGTTGAAGTAAAGTTTGATTTGATGCGAAGATGAAATTTTCTCAACTTTGAAAGCTAGCCTGGTGTCTGCCAGCCCTTCGTGATGAATCAGACGGTACAGCATCAGAACAGCACCACATGCCGCAGGTACAGTAGCAGGAAAGTGGAATTATGATTGCACGCGACAGCAGCTCTAATGTTTCAGTTCTCAAGTTTTTCAAAAAACTACCCAAAGGATCCAAAACATCTGCCACAACACATATTTCCAATAAATGTTCCATTACGGGTCAAATCTTGGCATCCAGCAAAACACGCAATGTGCCTAAAATTTTATTTCTTGGGGGTAAATAAGTGACAACAAATACTTAAACAGTCATGATGGTAGAATGAGAATCTTTTATTATGTAGAAATTGTGACAGTGTGATAGTAAGTAGACAGTGTGATAGTAAGTGCATGTGATGTGAAAACGACGGTATATTTAATATTGCACAACATAGCAACATAAGTATCTGACGTCGATAACGTCGACACTGTGAAGTAAAAGTAGATTACACTGTGTACAAAGTCGTCCACCCATCATGCACTAAATACACGGCTTCATCTCTATATAATATCTAACAAAAGAAACAGTGAGCACAAGTGACGACGATTAGACACAATATCACTGCAGCCGTTGGCTGCCACCACAGTTTGCAAGCACACTTGATTTAGGAGTCCAGCTCGGCTTAACTCTTCCTTCAGTCCACAATGTTACGAAAATGTCACGCAAGGTCACACAAGCACACACTTCCTTTCTTTGGGGTGGCGTTGATTGAAGGACACTCAGGACAGCATTTTGCCGAACTGCCGTAGATGGTAGATACTATTTGATAACCTAGAAAGGAAAACAAAAAGAGGCGTGTTTACAAAAATGTTCATGGCTCACTCTATCACTGCTTCTTTGCACTTATCTTACTTGCATAATATAACATGTGAATTCATAAACATATTTATGCTGTCAACTCCTGTTAATTCCATCCCCATTCACTCATCATATCTAATTGTATGAATGTGTAGTAATATACTGCCAGGAAATGCACACACTGCTATGAAAGGAAGACTTATTCAGTTGGAATGCAAAAACTATGCTGCTTCAATTAATTCAACATCCCCAACCAGTGCTCTGTCATGAAATTCCATCACAAATTAATGTTTCATTTTTATCTTTCAATAGTCACCTCTGTACAGCCAGATTTGTACCTGGCTTGTCTGTGTGGTGAATTGACTCCATAATCACCAAGTGACAGTTATATAGCAAAAGAAAGTCCTCAGTATATCTTTCTTTATCTTCAAAAAAAAGTCACTACATTTATTACAGTTCCTAACTTTTTAATAATCTTCAGTTAACTTTATCTTCATTTTGAGATGAAAGCCTCTCCAAAGATAACAAACAGACACCGTACAGTGTGAGTTGATTACACTTTGTCATTTACACATTTTAAATATTTTAACCAAATCTTGCAATCTTGCAAGTTGACCGTAATCATCAACTCAAAATTAAACAATTATTTTATTTACATTGCTTTAAAAACAATTTGCATTTGTTGATCGCTAGAACACATGCCCGGAATATTTTCTTTGTACTATAGAAAGCTTAAAAAGCATGCAGTGCCCACTTTAAAAACGGTACGGTCCTCTGTCCACTTAAAAAAAGAACACAAAAGGCAACTATTAAGTCGACGTTCACTGTTGAAATAGCGGTCCAGAAACCTCTTAATGTTACTTTCGTGCCAATGAAAGACTTATTTTGAAATACAATGACGTTTTAGTGGGCCGCATCAAGTTAGCGCACTGCAAATTACCTGCCTGAAGCGCAACGCCTCGCGTCACTGCTGCCATGCACAACCTTGCCCAGCTTTACTGCACGATTGTCGACACTAATAGGCGCAGAACGAAAAGAGCGGGAGTCACAGCAGCAACAACGGCCATTAACTATTTCCTGCCTTAGCCTCCATGATAGCAGACGTGCTTGGTTCAATTGAGCCCCACTAGATGGCATAACCTGTCCAGTTTAACCAGACAAAAATAGAACTTTTGAACCACTCGCGCCATTTTCCATAGTAACATTCGGCAGTTCTTCTATCCATGAATCAAACAGAATCGAACGAGCAGCATTTTATTACGTCTCTTGATGCACGGAAGGTTCTTTATTTAGTGCAACTAGTTCAAATACTAGTGATTATTCGTAGGTTGTACCTCTCACGTCATCGGGATCATTTTGCAAATGTCCTACGCTTAGAGCATGTGTTCTCATGCATTTTCTCGGTAAGTAGGACACTGCTGTTAATAATATTGTTATTTTAAACATTGTCATACATTTCACTCTTGACGTAAATTGTTATTCGACTATAGTGTTCCTTTATTGTTCTACACAAGGTGTGGACTTGTCATAACTGCACTTTGTGTTGATTTCCACTCAAGTGCATTATACACAATGTTAAATTAACACACTTGAATTTCAATTACTGTAAGTTCATGACGACCTCAAATTGTCACTTGGATTACGTTCGTTTAACATTTATCATAGGGGTGATGAGGCTGTTCACAGCTGGTAAGTACTAAGTTTAGAATGGGTCATCATCATCATCATGATCATCAGCCTGACTACGTCCACTGCAGGACAAAGGGCTCTCCCAGTTCCGGCCAGTTTAGAATGGGTAAAAAATGCCAATTAGTTGTGCACGTTACCTCTAGCTCAACATTTTTTCCAATGTCCACGAGTGGTTTAGCCTAACTAGGAAATTGGACCTTCGATTTAGGATCTGCATTTCATTCAGTTCTGACTTGTACCTACATGAAACATTAATTTCAGCATGCTTTAAAAAGCCAACTTTTGATGAGCAGGACCTTCATGTGAAGTTGATTACATAAAAATATTGCAAAAGAAAGGCCAACAGATTATCAGAGTCGACAAATATCGTACCTGCCGAAGGCGTTGAAGAGTGATACAATCTCCGACCGTGTCAAGTGGAACCTTGGGTTCTCGGGAGGAAGGCGCGACTTGTCGGTGAAAAGTATCTTCATGGCTGTCCCGAGACCCTGAACCTGAAGAAAAAGAGATGCCAGTCAACAAATAACATTTAAGGATAACATGTTGTGTAAAAATACAAAAATGCACAAAATGTAGTGATGCAAAATGCAAAAAGTCAAAACTGTAGGAATTAACATCCCAAAACCTGTACAGTTGGGTGTGAGATACCTGCAAATCAATTTTGACAATCTGCCTTTTTGTTTCCTTTTCTTTCTTTTTTCTTTTACTTACAGTTTGTGGGGATGCTATCACCTCCTGTAAAGTCATTTGCACCTCATGGATTTGCCGCAATCAGGTTTAACAGCAGGCTTAACAGGTTTAACTGCCGTTTAATAGTGGCGCTGTGCTTGCACGGCATGGGCTAGAGTTAGTGCAGTGACACTAGCAGCGTGAGATTAAATGAGCGCAACGGAAACAATAGGGTGTCTTTTTAGGGTTTGGCAGCAGGCGTAGACGGACGTCTCCTGCGGTGGGTCCTTGAGGGATGACACTGTGGGTTGTTACTTCTGAATACCTCGTGATCAGCTGGCGACTTCACATTCACAGTACCTTGTGTTTGTTATGATCTTTATAATATTGTATTGACATTTGATTATCAGGTTATTTGGCATGTCACTAGCGATGTATTTGATTTGGCTCGTGTGTCCGTCGTAACCTAAAGCAAGTTAATAACGTACCCGTGTGAGTTTGCACGAGCGTGAGACTGTCTCCGTGTGTTTCGAGAGCGGCGCTCTTTCGAGACCTCACAAGTTAAAAAAGTATGCATGTGCCTCCCATTAAAATGCAGTTCACATGCAATTTTATTTATTTTTTTCTAAACTTATACCTGACAACACTCAGTGAGTTCTGGGTATGATAGTCTTGAATTGGGTCTAATGATAATTAATGCTAATTAAAGTGGTAAAAAACAATCTCCTGCAAAAAAAAATTATGTCAGCTTCACACTAGTGGTGCCACGCCAGAAGAAAGTGTGGATTCAGGGCAGCCTTCTTTGTTTCTCTCTTTCTTTTCTCTCCCTACCTCCCTCTGCTACCTTTTCTACCTTTCCTTTGTTTTTAATCCATCCATCTAGTTCTTGCTTCCTGTTTCTATATTATTCTCTAGCTCTCTATTTCTTTGATCTTCATTATCTTTCTTTCATTTCTTTCTATTTATCTTTCTATGCAATGCTTTGCTGTACCCTCTCACCTTTTCTCTCTCCTCCTCAGCCCCGCGTCTCACCTCCTCACCCTAACTTCCCTTTCCCATCACCTAGTTATGCTACACCATACAAGGGTACACTATGCTCTGCTAGCGGGCCTAGACAGCCGAGTGGTCAGGACACTCGCTTTCCGATCGTGGATCACAGATTCAAATACCGCTCCACCAATAAATTATTTTCACGAAGAATTTCTCTCTATCTCTTGTGCTCGTTGTCTCGCACATCATAGATGATGCATGTCATGTCAGTCAGACAAACTGGCGCCTGTGTTCTGGAAGCGAACAAGATGAGAGCGCGTGCCCGTTCATGACGATAATTTCTTTTCTCAGGTTACAGACTGATGCTAGGCTTAAGGGGACACTATAGGGGAACAATGACTGTGTTTAGATTGACAACCTGCACTCTGAGAACTCTAATGCCACCTGTTTCTCTATCATAGGTTCTTTGTTAGAGAAGAAAATCAGGGTTGAAGTTTAATTCTTAAACTTTGCGCCAAAATGTCCGTGCGTGACGTAGAAAATTTCAAAATGTATTTTCAGTATTTTCATAGCATTGGCTGGATGAAATTTTATGAAGCTTCATATGCCAAGTCTATGGCACCCACAGAATACAATGTACTTCATTTTCACCGACTGGAAGCTACTTAAGACCCAGTAGATGCCTTTAGAATTTCTTACCGGTGAGATTGGAAGCTCAAGGTGGCATTGCCACTCGCATTTTCTTTTCGTGCGCTTTCTAGCTTACTAGTTTGTTGCGTCACAATAATAGTGGTGATGAAATTTTATTGTGAAATTTTATTTTACTCGAACGTGAAAAGTGGTTTTGCTCTTTGGCGTCCCTTTAAGCAACTCTGCTGCTAAAACAAGAACAAAGTGTGCGCAACAACACTATAAATTTCCTAATCAACCTTTATGGCACTCTGACCTGAAGTTTGCCCCAGAGTCGGCACTTGTCGCATCCGACGCAGTCCATGATCCTCGAGATGTTCCTGAAGTGCGCCTTGAACTCTTCCTGGGGTGAAAAAAAATAATATCGGCAGCTAAGTTGTAGGTATATACATTTTCAATAATTTGCCACGCTATCTAGGTTTCTTATACTGGGATTCATTGCAACGTGCTGTTACCTTTAGCTTGAGTGCATCCTTCTGGCCATTGAACATAGCACTGTCATTGAAATGGTGCGGGAATTGCCTGCGAAAAAGAATACATTATGTGAATAAGTTGCATAAGATGATGGCAATCCTATTAATAAATATTTAATGTGAAAGGGAATCACTGGTTAGCACTACATGGTGAAAGGGTACCTTGAATACGAAACAGTGCTCGCGGCCAACCCATCGAGCATGACATGTTGGCTGCTGTTAAACCAGGTATCTACATATGCCATCAGGTGAGGCCAACACAGGAGCACTGGTGCCACCTCCGGTCCTAGAGTGCAACTACACCAGCCTCAGCACGATAAGTGCCGTAGAAGGGAGGAGAGACTAGCTTACACGATATAACTTCACTTTTGTGATGTCAAGACTCAGTTACAGAATTCCTTTGCCTCTTACAGTTCGTCTCTTGTTTTTGCACTGTCTGTTACGATCGCAAACAACGAACTAGCCCGAATGACAACCTTTGTGAAGAACAACCTAAGCAACAAAAAAACAAACAAACATGTCAGCTCCACCCACAGAACAACAGAAACCTTACTCTTCATCTACAATAAGAAGTTATGCAAGCTGGTTTTCGGTCAAACCACAAGCACTTTTCCTCGACTAATCTAAATACTATGCATACCAGCAGTTAAGGGTTTGTTGTTACTATCTAAAGCATTATGCTTGGATAAGCAGCAATGCTTGACGTTCAAGTTTCTGACTCAAAACCAGTGATACAAATGTCTCTGTATGGGAAAGTTAATTATCTGCTTGACGTCAAGAAAATGATTAATTGCCATGGGACAAAGCACTTATGCGAATCCTCTCTGGGAAGGACAACAATGGCTATGGGAGAAGCTGTCCTCATTTTTTTCTTGAGTCTTAACCGACTATAGTTGGTATTCCATATTTCACTACCATTAAGAATAAAATGCTTGGACAAAAGGACATAGACTGTGTCCTTTCATCCTTTCGCACAAATGTCTTGCGCTTAATGGTGGACAGGTTTACAAGAGACATGAAAGCCGCATGGAGAAAACCATAGAGTTTCCTATAAATACACTAGAGGGAACTCTGGCGCTAGTATCTAAGGGAGCTGCAGCACACGGCATTTCAGCAAGCATGGGAATGACAAGCAGCACATGAATTTTTCTAATCTTCGTACTTCTGGCTCCGTTTGGCTCCATGTGGCTTGGAGCTGTTCTGTCAAGAAACAAAAATTCGCAAATGTTCAGCAGTTGCACTTTGCCACTTTAACCTTTTAGGCTAATCAATTCAAATTGGGTCATGAAGTTCAAAACTGTTTGTTCTTTCATTTGAAACAAAACCAAAACACAGCAATAAACAAAGCCTCAAGTGCAATTTGCGGCCCACAAGTATGAAGACTAGGCAAATCCGTGTGCTACCCATCATTCCCATGGTCGTTGAGCGATCGCAATGCCAGAGTCCCCTCTAGTTAATTTTGGGAAACTTTATGGGGAAAAACCTTGGGAAACACAAAAGAGTTGTGGATCTTTACAAAGCAAAGAAAAAAAAAAGACAAAATAAGACTTCGCCTCGGTACTGCGTTAAGAAAGCGCACGCACCTAGCGGCATCCAGGAGCGCCCGCACTGCAGTGGGAACCGTCTCGTCCTCGGCGCTGGTGTAGAACGTCTGGTGCAGCAGGTAGGGCGTTGCCTTGGCCAGGGCACCGAGCTCAATGAGGTATACAAAGTAGAGGTTGCGCAGCCACTGGGGTCCCTCGCCGTTGGTCAGTGCGGGACTGAAACGCCGCTCAAACTCCTCCGCATTGGGTCCCCACACGGCCTGGCCCAGGGGGCCGTCCCGGGTCAGGTAATTGGCGCAGAGGTGCACGTTGATACTGGCGTGGAGCCCCGAGATGGCGCGATAGAAGGCCCGCTTCTCCAAGCACATTGCTGGTGGAACACGAGGACGGGACTATCAGAACCGCGCAAACCCTTGACTGTGCCAGATTTTCCAACACGTGGCTAAGTTCATCACAGTGAATTGGGCATATTGGTAATTAATTCTGGAGAGAGCTAAGCACACCCAGAAAACCCTTATGTAAAAAAAAAGAATGCACACACGCATGCACACAGGCACCACTTCCAGCAAATTCATTGCTGCGATACAATCACTACTTATAGTACTGCAATGTAATCACAAAAAATGCACAAAAGCTTGAAGTCACTTTCAAGATGGCGCTGTCACGCCCAGACAATGTCGCAACAATATGCTGCAATTTTTTGTTGCAAGTTGTGCCTGTGTCACTGTACACATATATCTGCCCCTTTTCATCATTGTTTTCTGTGCACTTTTAGCTCTTGCCAATGGCTTAGCATACCACAGCACCCTAATAGTCTATGAAATAAGATTGCCAAGAAATTCTATGTGTAAGTCTGTCTTTAATTAAAATCATAGATAACATCACCTTGCAGCTTTTTTTACTGCCTGTCCTACCAAGTGTGATACACATACCCCCTATGCAGGAATGCTAATGAGTTTATAATTTGCATGCACCACACTGATGCAAGCAGTGGAAGGCCGTATGCTGTCCAAGTTCTGCCAAATGAACATTCAGCACTAGAGGTGCCTCTGCTACGATTGGCCAGTTTTGCAGCCAAGTACACTCCGTGTGTGTTGGAAAAAGCGCTTAACCTCCTGTATTAACACCACACATATGCCATCAGCAAACAGCTCAACAATGTCAGAGACAACATCTACATAACAGGGAACATGCCTTGAGCATCTAAAGAACTGCTACTGCAGTAAAAAAAATGTTCCAACAATCTCACCATTGAGGTTCTTGGATGTCGTGTATGGGCCATAACCAACATTAGGTCTGCAAACAAGAAGAGCGATATATTGGCGACAGGAACATAGCAGTCAGCAAAGCACGTATATGTTTCGTAGGTTTCGTGATGGTACCTGCATTTGCGTGAATCGTGATTCAGCCAATAGCTTACCAGCAGACTTTTGCTAGGTAAAGCAATCAGAAGGAAAAAAAGATGAACATGAATTCGTCAGTGGAAACTGCACACGTAAATGGGAATGCTTACGGTTCTATACTTATCTCGCTGGTAAAGCAAAAGAACAGGCACAAAAAAACGTGACGTAAGAAAATTCATTGCTTAGAAAGTGCATGAATCAATGTGAAAAAAAAAAATGTTCATTGAAAACCAAAAATATTAAGGTGACAACTGCATTAAAAGTATTTCTGCAATATACTTAGCATGCCATTACAGTGTTGGTGGGTCCACTTCTCATTGCAAGAAAAACATGACATGAAGGTTTTCAAGAAATGTGTGGTAAAACATGGATGGTACTGAATGAACAAGTCTACAGAATAGTTCTGACATGTCCCTGGGAATCCCTTGGAAAGGTATAGAACTGTACTGTGCGTGTATTAAAAACATCTACCATAACTATCAATGTATTGAATGTTTCACTGTATTGAAGCCCCACCAGCACACCTGTCCAGCATTATTCAATACAATCATACTGAGAAAATGTACAATGCAGCAGATTCCAACAAACGAGCCATTGAATACAAGAAAGGAAATTGCGTACTGTAGAAAAAAAAAAAGAAAAATATTGCACATTGTATTTTTTTTATTAGGCTTCACTGCAGTCAACTCTTGTAATGTGATAAAACATACATATAATAGAAAAATTCATCATTCAATGTGCAACACTAGAAAATGAAAAGACACCAAAACACAATCACTTTCACTTGCGTTGTATCGGCATCCTTGTCCAGTGTCGCGCACTTAACGATGAATCAGAATGAACTTGCCCAAGTGTCTTTTTTTTTTAAATTTTTTCAAGTGAAGGATACTACTATGGTGCCAAAACCTTAGCACAGAATTGTCAATATATTGAACTAGTTTGCGATTATATTAGAATTCAATATATACGGTTTTGACAATAGTGTTATCCAATGCTAGGGTTGCTCTCAAAACTGAGCTTCGAGTGCTAGACGTTAATGTCACGCCAGGACACGGGTAAAGCTTGCTGAAAACGGGTGTTCTGTTCCTACATGGTAGCAGCAAGAACGCAGGAACAGAACACTGCAATCATGATGACACTACCCATTGAATTAATCCGTAAAAACAGGTATTACAGTAAGTTATTCAGCCATGCCTTGATGGTGGAGTTGTGACATTAGTTACCAAAAAAAAAAAAGACAAGAAGATGTGGCATGTGAAAGGTGCACTTTTTATCATGATTAAAGCTGTACAGGATTAGGTTAGATCCAGATCAATTGTGTCTACATAATCACTTTAAATAACAGTCTACATAATCACTTTAAGTAACAATCATAATCAATTGGAATCAGGACTATCATAATCTGCCCATCGTGGCGTGGCTTTCAGATTGTGATTTGCTTGACATATGCGCCAAATTCAATCCATATTAGTTTGGATCATAGCAGCAACCATTGTTGACTGTGATAAATAAATCCAATCCTGATCAGCCATGATCGTGGTTACACGCACCAGTGCGACTCCGGTATAATTTAAGCTACAAATTGAAGCACCACTATCATCATGCATCACATAGTGGATACACCTATGCTTGGGCAACGAGATTTTGCCAATATCGAAAAATTCGGTTACAGCTACTCTTAATCAGAGATATTGACTTACTTGAAGCAGTTCTCTTCATAAATGCTCTTCCAAATTCTATGCGCCGAACTGCCAGCATAGCCTGTGTAGCGTTCCGGATTCAGGCTCAGGTCGACGTACTCCATGCCTGCTGACAACTCATCTGCAATGCAAAGCAATGGATAATTTTTGACACATCATGCTCCGTCCATGACAATTTCAAGTAAACACCAGCTAAAAATATTTGTTTTAACGCAATGTTGTGCCCACTAGTCCACTACACCCTTGGTGAAATAGTTGAGCATGCGCCCCTGCTGTGGGAGGCCTAGAATTTCTGCTGGCTGAATACCTACTGGCTAAATAGATAAGTGCACTTCTGGCCTGGTGCTTGGCAGAACGAAGTTCATAGTCTCTTGGGAGGGGAGGAAATAGGTGGCATGGGAGCGCTATACCTAAAAATAAGGTCATCCTCAATCTTTTTTTTTTTTTCCTGCAAGTATGTCACATGCACAAGCCTTCATGAAAAAAAGCTGCATCGTGCAAAAGGTTTCTTCTTATTTGGCTATCATGCATTTCGCACACACCAACAACTTGCTCAGCAGGCCACAGGCCTTTCTGTTGTAATGCTAGCAATGTCAAAAGAACAGGAATGCAGCTGGCAAGCAGATAACAGTTTTTCATTTGCAACAATCTTATATACACTCTATGCAACTTCTAAACACAGGCACTGTTAAAATGCCAGAGCAAAATGCACAATCTCATCTGCAATGGGAAATATCCCCAGGTACTTTTCTACAGATAGGTGCAGCATGGGGCCAATAGTCATCTGCGATTCTAATGTAACCTTTCAGAAGAGACTTTACTGAGAAATCTCGGAACATGAAAGACATGCAAGGGACAAATTGTTGTCCACGACTTTGTAGTCACGAGACTAAATGCGCACCTAGGAGAATTTAATTGTGTTCTAATGTAGTACTAAAATAAAATTTTTGTCAACTACAAGGCTTTCTGTCTCAAAAATCTGCACAGATTTTTTTTTATTGCATAACAAATGAGCGAATGAAAAGGTTTTCTTTTTATTGTCGTTACTCAACTAAATGAAAGATAAATAGCTTCACTGCCATCAACTATGAATTGACCTGTATGAAAATGTATATTAACTATGATACTGAAGGCTTCATGAACCACACATACAAATGAATAGAGTTTATTAGAAAGAAAGAATGCCCCGACTCTTCGACAGATTAAAAAGCATTAAAGTAGAATTTCTATGAAAAAAACTTAATTATTATTTAAATTTCTGTCATCTTGTTCATCCCATCAACATTTTTCATAGGCGACTGCTTAACTCCTTACCATCCATCTCACAGAAGTTGTCTTGAGAATCGTCGTGCTTTTGCCATCGTTCAAATTCCTTGTAGCTTTCGTCACTGCATGTGAAAAGAAAAGAGGACGTTACATAAAACACATCAAGTGGTCATTGCCCTAAAGTGACAATGACCTCGCACTAGTGTACACGACTAAGCTCAGAGCAGCAAGTGCAACCTTATTTTGCTTGCGCTGCTTGCTCATGCTACAATCAACTAGTGAACTGCATAGTGATGTTATCTGACAGCTGTGAATAACAAGCCAGAAGACTCAATACACACAGTATGATACTACAAGCAAATGTGTTGCATTCGAACCATGCCAGATCAAAATAACAACCAACATGTAAACACATTCATTGTATGTGATGGTCACCATAAATATATATGCTGATTAGGTGCAGGAATCAACAAAAACACATCAGATTCAGTCATTTGCTTTATTTGGTAATGCGTATTACCTGTACACTCACACTTCATTATAATAAAGTTGCATTTTACATGAAAATAACTTTGTTATAAGCAAAACTTTGTTATAAAGTTGTATTTCTGACACTATATGTATTGCAAGACTATTCTTAATTTACTTTATTAAAACCAATAATTCGTTACATCCAGGTTCGTTCTAACGACATCTGTGTGTATTAATTTTATTGCAGTGACTGAGACAACTAGACAATGTAAAAGTTCTGAGATGGGAATGCCGATTCCATGGCAGTAAATGCAATGTTTTTTAAGTGCTAACTTATTTTAAAGCACTAACGAGTGTTCTTACCTCACGCTCTAGTATGCAAACAATGTCAATCTGTCTTAATTACCAAAGGTTGATTCTTTCGGTTACGATGGACAAGGCACACCGACGCTCATTGCAGGAACAGGTGCTTTGAAAATCGCACACTGCTTACCTTATGGTACTGTCCACTTCACCCAGGCCGGCGTGATTCTCATCACACGAATCCTGTTCGTTGGCCTCCTTCGAATACTGCAACATAAGATGTACATATATAAGTCTGAACACATATTTGATATTTCACAAGAAAGCAACGTGAAACATTATCAAACATTCAAAAGGAGGGGCACTGGTTCCACTAATCACTGCAATAAATCTGACACACTCTAAAAACATTTTGTGCAATGCAGAATAATGCAAGCTGAAATTATCAGATAGAGCTCCTGATACAAACCAAGAAAGGCAAACTTGGCAGCTTCAGAACATGAAATTTACCCCAGTCAAAACCGAAAAAATAAAACTTCAATTGAATATTTTTTGTCACTCCACATTTTATATGACAGACGTTTTGATTTGCAAGACACTCATGTAAAACAGACATATTTCAACTGCCATTATACATAAGCTCTTTGCAATAAAACTGCACTTGTTAGCAGCTATGAAATGATTTAAGGGGCTTTCATGAAGAATAACTGAAAACATGTGGTTTATGTGACTCAAAAGAAGTTGAGCACAAATAAACAGTATCAAAAAGCATAAATGAAACAGTGTTGATGCATTTTATGGCATTCATTTTATTAGTTTTTAGAGCACACATTTTTTTACAGCTGTATATAGGAGTCATTCTTTGTAGAATCGCTATTCTGTTAAAAAAAGCACATTTAAACACATAACTTACTTTAGACACACTGTCATTTGGAATGTTTTTCCTCTCATGGCCCCTGATGCTCTTAGGAAGGCTGTCCTGGAAGCGAAAGGTTTTGTTATATAAACAAATAAGTGACAAAGTAGTGATGAGTGTACCTGGAAGTGCTGACATATTATCATTGAATATAATAATTATGAATGCTTTTGATTTTGCTGAAGCTCGTACTTTTTTTTTTCAGATATTTGAAAGTACTACATTTTCTTCGCATCAGCTTTATGTTACTTAACATGCAAAGGAACATGAATAGGCTATCTCTTCTAAATCTGGAATTCCGAAAATAGTGTACACATATAAACTGACACTGGCCGATGTTTCCACATCTGCACTAACTTTAGCAAGATATATACTCATTTACAGCTAATATTTATCGAGCTACTGATTACATAGCCAATTTTTTATACTAGAGTTCTCCGAGCTACAATTAGGACGAACAAGTTGTACAAATCACTACGTTAAGACTGCAAATGATGCAAGGTAAAAAGAGATGTTCAGAATGTTTTAATCAGGTCTTACAACATAAAAAGAAACAGTGGATTGTACTACAGAACAGGTTTTGTAATACAGAGAGACTACACCCTTTAGATTACTGGTTGACAGTGTGACTGTTTTCATTCGAAGATGTTACAGTCGATTTAACGATTTTTTTATACCTTGTACATCTAAGTTATACCTGATAATAATTAGAACAGAGTCCATTATATTTAGGTGTCACAATATCATCGGCTTTAACTAATGCTTGCAGCAAACAAGAAGTCTGCATATGCCTGCATAAACGTAGCATTGCATCAGTACGTGCAATATTGTCATAAAAGCATATAAAACTATAAGTTACTTCGTCAATTAGAATCATTAAAGTGACACCAGTTAGGAGCAAGAAAACAGAGCAATACCTAATTAAATGTGTGCATTTGGTGACACATGTAGTCATTATAACTTAACTATGACATTGACTTGCTTACGAGACAAGTCGTCAAACACTCACAGTGCCTGCCTTGATCACCAAAAGACAAAGAAGAAAAACATTTCATCAAGAACACAAGTATCCACAGTTAATAGAAACTTATAAGAATAGCCTGTATAATGCACAGAGTCGCCTACAGCAGCTACAGTCTCAATTGTATCTCTGGGGCTCTGCAGAGTCTGTTACAACCTAAGGGAAGAATGTAAGCTCGAAATGAAAAAATAAGGTCGAAAAGAAAAAAAAGAACAGTCAATGTCAGAAGTATGAAGTTTATGTAAATGCATGTACTTTGTTGCAAATTCTTAATTTGCAGAGTTGCAGAGCTGCTCAAAGTCAGAAGGACAATGTTTACTCATATACACATAGTTTAATGGCATCACTTACACTCAGGCCGACTGCTAGTCTAAAAGTATTAAGGAAATTTTTGTGTATTTCGAAGGTGAATGAGCAGGGACATTAATGTTACCCCCAACATCAAAACAACTCAAATATATACGTCATACAACATTAAGATTGTTTCGGCAAATTATCATGAGATAGAAAGCTCACAGAATAAGCACCAATTTTCATTTTAAAAAACAATGTGAAGTTTTCTGCATTAAAATAGATGCTTTTTAAGGGGGCACTATGCATTCCTAAAAGGCTAACATGTTGAACAAGCCCCCATCACAACAGCAAGAAATGATTATATTAGGTAATATTTTTTTTGATAACTTGTGATTAAATTATAAGGTTCTAATCATCAAGCTGGTATGTTACTAAATTATCCTTTCCCACAGCAAACAACACACAGCACTAGCTTGGTGTAATAAAATGAAGCATGCAATGTATAAGAAGCAAATAATACCTCGCTGCACGTAGTGACCGAGCAGTCTCGAAGGGCGCAGCGGCTGTCATCAGGCCAAAACGGGCATGGGCGCTTTAGATTAACCTAAGAATAAACCCAATAAGACAGTAAGCAGTGTCGTAAAGCTGTGTGCTTCAGCATCAACACCACACATTTTTCTTAGAGGTACAGGTGACATGTGTCATGAGGCATAATGCATAAGGTAAACTGTGCATTGCAATGTCTTTGTAAGAAATGCGGAGTCCACAAACAATGCCAGTACATTCAATGATTGACAAGCAGTCCAAAAAAACTTTTTTCGTATTGTGGCAGGGAGGTCAACCAGCATTGTAGAATCCTGTTAGTTACCCAAGACTAAGGGGAGGGGAAAGGGAAGAAAGATGAGAAGAAAAGCATAGAGAAAAGTAGACGTGCAACACGATCTTTCTTCGCACAGGAAATAAGTCAAGGCCTTATTGAACTTTTTGCGTAGTAGTGTCTTACTGAACAGGCTGTATTGTGGCAAACTTTGTAAACTATGAATGCAGCATAAATAAAATAGCATATCTAAATAAGATATTCATAATTACACCTAAGGGCTCTAAACCTTCAGCACATTCTACATGATTGGATGATATCAAAGCTATACTCATGAAAATATTTATAAAGGCATTTTTAATGAATAAGTCGGAATACCAATTTAATATTACACGACAGTCTACATGGGCAATGGAGGATTGAAAGCAAGAAAGACGTAATGTGAACGGAATTATTACAGATGCGAAAACATTAAGGCAACTTTTTTTCAATTTTCACTTAATACGTCCTCAATTACAGGCTTGTACAACCATGGACACAGGACAAATAGGTGTAATGCACACACTTTGGAGCTCAACTATTCTCACGTCTAAAATAGAAGAAAAATCTAGCAAAGGCATGTACCTTGAAGAAGCGGAAGTAGTCCTTCTGCAACAAGCTCTTGAGGATGGGGTAGACTTTGAAGTTGTTGAAGTGATCAATGGTGTCGATATTGCAAGCGCAGTCATCCACCTTGCCTTGCAACTGCAGATCAAGAGAAAAATAATTACTTTTTACTTGCAGCAAGAGATCTAGTCTCATACACCATTTGGTGTACAATTGCTGCCAGCTGCACAGATGCCTCTGTCTAGCATCTGACTGGATAATTAGTCAGTAAAGCATGCACATATGTATTGAAAATGTTCCCATATGCAAAGTGGCTGTTACATGGGTCTATGATAAAGGTCAACGAGTTCGCAATAAATGTTAGTCTTGGTTGAACGCGTGCATGTCCCACATATGCAAAGTGGCCGTCATTTGTATCTGCAATAAAGGTCACCGAGTTTGAAATAAATGTCAGCCCGGGTTGAACGCGCATGCACGTGAATCGAGTCGGGCACAACTGATCCAATTAGACTCGCACGTATGCATCGCACGCAATCGCGTTACAGTGCGAGTCCAGCGAGCAAGCACCATATGTGACGGTCTGCTTACGTGATCGAATATGTCCGGGGACGCTGTTCGATCGCACGCCCGCTGAAAACAACACACTCGGCCGGTCAGCGTCACGAGCAGCAAGACGGCAACGACGAAGGCAGCGGCGTTAGTACTGCGTCGGCCGCGGCACAGGCAATCGCGTTCGCACGAATATTCAAAAAATGACGACGTCGCGCACGATACCATGGCAGACGGGCGCGCGCGAGCAGACGACGTAGCGCCGAGAGGAGCAGGAGATGGCGCCTCCACTCGCGACGTACGCCTTCCAGCTTTCGGGGCCCTTCTTTTTTCTTTTCTCTCGTATTCCCTGATAAGGAGGCGGAGAGAAAGAAAGACGAGGTGCGAAGAGCACACGCTCGCGTGACCAGCACGCAGCCGGGTTTCGTCGTCGCAAGGCACAGAAACAACCCGGCAGTTTCGATTGCAGCCTAGCGCGCACGCCGAAAGCGCGTAGTCTGCTACGACGAGCGACCCGCAGATGTGCGGGCTCGCCGCCGGGGTCGCTTCGATCGGCGGGAGAAAATGTGCTGCCCATTAATTAAATGACGCGACAGTCGGCAGCTGGTATTGTTGCAAAGCCATTGCAGCCTTTGTGTTATCTGTACGGGAAAGGTCAGACTAATTGAGCACTGGGGTTAATTTATTATAATTCTCAACGATCAAGACAAGTCGGTATAGTTTCACGCTTGCAACTACTTCTAGCACACTGTGCGCTCAACCTACAATTGCTCAAGCTGAGCGAAGAAACCTTCTTAAAAGCTGAATGCAGGAACAGCGCAACCTAGAAGTAGTTACTTCGTAACTACGGAAGCGAAAAATAAAAAAGGACAGAAAAGAGCGCTGACTTTCAACAAAGATTTAATATCGGAGTGGTGAACATTATAGACGAAAAATGAGAAAAATGGACCATTTTTCTCATTTTTCGCCTTCATAAAGGCACTCTGACAAGATAACTCACGTTGGGAAGTCCTAAACCTAAAATCGAAATTCACGTTCTTTTTTGTTCGTTTTTTTTTCTTGAGCGGCAAACGCGTTAGGCGCATTCATTTAAGTTGAAAAAATTACCCTCGTAGCGGAGTGTCACGAAATCGAAGCCCTTTTGTAAAGAAATGAAAAATCAGAAAATCAGGCGAGTAGGCTAATCACAGCAGTGCGGTTATGGCGGCCATTCTAGCCATTCTAGTGCGGTCGTACATCAGCGAATGTTTGTAGGTGCGTCCCAACAGCAACAATAATTCAACGAAGACTTTCATAGTGATATTAGGACTAATTTCCTTTTATTAATTTTTTTATTGTATTAGATTTTATTTTTATTTAAAAATTTTTTCACCTTATATCTTTTTATGTTTGTATTTTTTTCTTTGTAGATTTTAGTAATAGGTTGGCAATCATTAGTGTAACAACAAGTTTTCTGGGCCAATCCCCTAGAGTGGGTATGTACCAGAGTCGACAGGACACAATCAAACTAACAAATAATAAGCATAAAAAATAATTTTCTATTCATTTATCAAGTAGCGTTGTCCTATAGGAAGTCGTTTTCCACAGAACAGGTGGCAAAGGACGATCCATCAACCAGCATATTTATGAAAGCCCTAAAGACATTACGAACTACAGGGCCGGACCTGCAAAAAGCCACGTCGCTCACAGAAATCACGCACGCGATCTCGGGAACAAATATCACGAAGAGGCCATTTGCCTAAGGGCCCGTCTTTCGAAACGATTCGCCAGAAAAAAAAAAAAGAAATACTACTAATAAAGCGCCCCCGAGCTCTTCCCCGCAGCTGGCGCACACGCGCGGCTTTTGATGAGCGGCCCGCATCGCTCAGTAATCCGACAGAAAACTTGCGAAAACGCAGCTGCACGGCAGAGTAAAAATAACGCAGGAACGACGTTTGCAATAAGGCGCAACACAAAAGAACGCGCGCGCCGCAGGCGCGAATGATGCACGACATTCGATTCCACCGATTTGCGAGCTTCGTTACAGCACATACGTGCTACGAGGCAAAGCCCCCTTCGTTAGAAAAAAAAAAAAGATAAAATATGCGGGGACGTACTACAACCACCCTACAGAAGCGGAAGTCACACTTACGATAACACGTAAACGTAGCGTCACGCGTAAATTCAATTCAATTCATTTTCCAGTTTATACATGCTGGATGGTTGCGTTGGGTTAAAAGCTACATAAGTAGCTTGACGAGACCCAACGACCAGACTATACAGGGCAGTAACAAAAAGCGGTCCGGCGCAGTGACGAGAAAACCAACAAGTAAAACAGAATACCATAACGTATGCACATATACAGCGATTTACATGGATTTCCAGCACGAAGATTGCAGGAAGAAAAAGTGAAAATAAATACATGTGCATAAAAAGTACTAGAAAAAATAAAATAAAAAAGTGCTACATACAATAAAATACGGCTAATCACAGTGCTATCCGTGAAAAATAATACTAAATCACAGTGCTATCCGTGAAAAAAAAAAATGGCAAGAGTTACGTCATAACATTCGAAGGTGACGTCATGTCGGTGACAGTTCGACGTGTCCCAGCTACGGAAGAGCGCGACATTAAAAAAAAAAAAAAAGTTATGAGCGTGCTTCCGATCACGTCCACATGCAAATGCGCGCGCGCAACGACAAAAGCGCACCGGCGCGATTCCTCATGCGTGTAGAGTGCGCATTGTGGTCCCGGTGAAAGGATTCGACCGAGTCAATTGGCGCGCTGCGTAGAGTTTCCTTGATGCGCGCCAGATCTTTCTCATATGCGACTCGCTCGATTCGGTATATCGCGTCTGTCGCGCGCTCCTGCGCGAATTTCCGGCTTCAAGTAGTTCGAACATACTTTAATTCACGCCGACATCGATTTGAGGTGAGGCGCAAATGTACGATAGAAACAATAGGACGTTGTGAAGGGAGCAAAGATTGCTACTGGAACGAAATAATTAGAAAAAAAGCACCGCACATATATTGCAACACTACAATTCGATTGGGTGTGCATCCTGCGATACATGTGTTGCATGTGAAACGAGACTGCCGGATATACACGGATGTTTCGATTTTAAAAAGTGATTCGGACGAAACAAGCAGTCGAGGATTGTCTGCACGACATTTGTTTGTTTTTTTTTGTCGGTAAGACGTCAAGAATCCGCTTTGAAAATAAACTTGGACGAAAGCAAGATTAAACGCACAAAAGCCGAATCTATACAGGTGCGGTATGGATCGGAAACCGAAACATACTGTTTTCGCATCTGTATTTTCACGGCGCTTTGCGAAACTAGATCAAACTTCTAAGCCATCGGCGTCGGAGAAGCTATATAGGTGTCTTCTACACTGTCGTGATACGTGGCCTTAGAGGTGATAAATTACGCGCGCGCTGTCTGCACGAGTCGATCGTGTGACAGCTACAGCCATGGGTACACCCGCATGGCGATGTAGCGGTTGTAACGTGCACATATGTTTACTTGAATCGTACAGAAAACGTGGTATCACTTTATAACAGAAGAGGTGAATTAATTTCGACCTGCAGCACAATCAATGTCGTTACCGCGTGGGGCAGCACTTCCGATCCCGATTAAGTCTAATCCGGATCAAACATCTCGATCGCGATTGGCTCCTCAGTGCAACCTGTGGATCGGAGTCAAACACGATCCAGAAATTTCATTCGGTTCGTGCTCTGTTTGGTTTAAAGGATCCCCACTCGGAACTGAGCAGTTAATTCATAACGCAGTAGCAACTAATTTAACCCAACACATACAAGAGCGTTGTTGCAAACAGCTTCTGATAATCATGATTCTTGTAAGTTAACAAACAGAAGGGCGCGCAGATTGGATCGCATCAGCGCAAATGTGAAACTACGATAGAGCAGTTAAGGAAAAACGCGAAACTATTGCGATCGGCGCCAACCTGAGATCCATGGTCAACTGACAACAGGAAAAGTGCGCCCACTCGTCTAACTTGTTAAGTTAGCGCGTACGATGGCAGGCCGTTACGCTAACAAAACCTTCGAGACATGAAAGTCGACAAAAGTTGCCATTCTACAGAAGAGTCACGAATAAGCGATATTTCGCAACTTACCAAGCAGAAACAAGAATCTTCCGAAGCGCCATCCTTCTTCCGACTAGAGGAGGACCCGACGGCCACCATCAGTAAAAGAAAGGCCACACTATGCCTCACCATGGTAAAAAAGTCTCGACGTCAAATAAAACTCGATGAGAGTCGCTACCCGCCAATGCCACCACACGAATGCTCCCGACCGGCACGATGCACATCGCACATTACCGCAGCACTTCCTTGTGTGACAGCTTCGCCTCACCACCCTCCATCGTATCAGTGCTGGAGTGAAGCCTCGTTTATGCAAGACACACTTTCGCAAGCTTGCAAAGTAGCAGTATCAAGCACAGTAAAAAATATCCATTGCGTAAACGCTTATTTAAATATAATTAAAAGTTACAACACATTATAATAACTGCATTATTTTGTTTATGTAGTTTAAAGTATGTTTGATAGAAAGAGCGCGGCTGATTCAGCTTGGGAACAAGGGCGCAGCGCCGCAACAGCTGATGAGCGTACTTTAAAGGGACTGGACCAGGACGCTGATAAAAGTCAACATCCTTTGACCAGTTAATGATCAGCAAAAGTTAGGTTCATACAGGAGCGCGCCTTGACAGCGACAAGATGAATTCGGCAGTCGCGCGCGCGGTCCCCAAGCTCCTGCGAGCACCGAATGCGGCGGGAGTTGTCCGCAAACTTCACGGCAAGACGCCGACGACGGCCTCGGGTATGAAATTTTATGCAAAAACAAATCGCGCATCTGCTGCGACTTCCCTGTGCTACGTCTGCCCGCGAGTCCTTGCGAAAGAGTCCTTTTACATAGACGCGTGTGCAGCGTGCATGCGAGCGCGGGCCGGCGCTGTCGGCGCATAGAGGTTAACATGGCGATGGCACGGTTGTTTTTTTTTCTGCGGTTTCAACAGATGTAGCCAAGCAGCTGAGCAAGCGTTCCATCGTGATCGAAGCTCAGGCGAAGTCTGCCGAGACCAAGCTTCTGCAGCAGCTCAGAACTCGAATACTGGCGACGGGACCGATCACCGTCGCCGAATACATGAAGGAAGTGTTGACCAATCCCATGTCCGTACGTGATTCGGCAAGCCAGTTTCGTTTTGTGCCTTAAAACAAAGTCCTACAAAACCCACTCACTTCGTTTCTTTCCTTTTTTGAATTCAGGGGTACTACATGCATAGGGATGTTTTTGGCAGTTCGGGAGACTTCACGACGTCACCGGAGATCTCTCAAATGTTCGGAGAGGTGAGGCAGTTTTTTTTGGCTGATTAGCTAATGCGCCAAACTTGATTTGTTGTTTATTTTGCAGCTAGTGGCCGTGTGGTTCCTTAACGAATGGGTCAAAGCGGGAAAGCCGAAGCCTCTTTACATTGTGGAGTTGGGTCCCGGACGTGGAACTCTTTCCGACGACATGTTGCGGGTTAGTTTCTTTGAAATACGTTTGACCGTCTTCTCGGAGTTGTGCAATAATTTATTACGCAGTCGCCGCGTCCTTGAGCAAGGTAAACTGCATACTGGAGCCAGCGTTTCAATAAGAAGGCATGGTTTTTATCAGGCCCAGATGAAAAGTCCCCTAGTTGAAATGGTGACACCAATTTATGAATTGCTGTTGATCACTCCTATACACTGCCAGTCTTAGCTGAAGCAAAGTGTAGCAGGTAAACATAGCAGGTAATTGTTCCAGCCAACGTCACTGCTAAACTATCGTGTGTCAATGCAGCATGCCTTGACCAGTACATTCTAGCATGTCCTTGCAAATGGGATTGTTTTTTTTTATTTAACTAATTCTAAATGCAGCTTAACAAGCATGACCTCCTTCTGTTTTTCAGCACCTGACAAATCTATAGCATTCTACAATTTTATGCAGCATGTCTTTCCTATACATAAACTTTATCCCGCTAACATTGGGGGTGTGTTTAGTGGTTTCCTCGCGATTTCTGCCTCTTGAAAATCTGGTGCAGGTGTTCTCCAAGTACAGCGATGCCATGGAAGTGGTGTCCTTGCACCTGGTCGAAATCAGCCCGCACCTAAGCCAAGTGCAGGAGCTGAAGCTCTGCGGAACCGTCAGCGTCGTGAAGGACGTGTTTGAACACAACCCGGTCACTCTGCGTCTTCCAGTAAAGACAGACACCGAAGAGGCAAGTTTGTTTTTCGGTGTAGCTTCATCGCATTGAGATGAATGTTTTTATGCAGGGACCACTCTTGATCACAGATTAATACCGACTGACCTCAACAGCAGCAGTTAGTCAAATGGAGTACCTCAATCATTTCGTGGTTTTGGCATGTCAGATTACAGAAAGAAATTTTGATGGAAAAAGCGTTGTATGCCTAATCGGAAGAAAATTCTGGTGTGACCACGAAATAGCACAAAAAACATGGTGTGACCGTTCTAGCGTTGATCAAGGTGCACGAGGTGCACATTTACTTGGTCTTTGGGGCGCTTGTGTGAATAAAAAGATGAAAGTATCACTCACGTGACTGTCTGCTGAAGGCTATGGAGTTATGAGGAAAAGGTGTGCAATGAAATATGCTCAGTAAAGGCATAGTGGATTTTGCAGTAGGCAAGTCTAAAAGGCATGCATTGCCAGAGAAGGCTCGACAAGAACGAAAATGGATTCTATGGGACAAAATGGCTTGTCATATTCTGACAGGGTGTCTCGGTCTTTAATTCATTGAAACCAAGGCTTTTGCCTTCGAGTTGTGTTAGCAATAGGCCCCTGAAACATTGTAATGCGTTTTTATGACTGAAAGTTGAGACAGAGACAGCAGTCCCCTCAATACTAGTGGTTATTGTTTTCATTAATGGTGCATGAATTAAGAAAGTAATCACTGGACAGTTTCCATGACCTGTAAAGCATGTGCACTGTTGTGTGCCAGGTGTAACCATCACCTACAGAGTGTCTCAGAAGTTTCTCGCTTTGTAATGTGCAGGCAACTTACAAACACAGCATCACCAAGCACGGGGTTCCTGTTGGCTGGTACCGCCACTTACACGATGTGCCGCGCGGGTTCTCGTGCTTCATTGCCCACGAGTTCCTGGATGCCCTTCCTGTGCACAAGTTCCAGCGCACCCCTGAAGGGTGGCGGGAGGTTTTCATAGACCTGGACGACGGGCCGGGTCCACACCATCTGCGCTACGTGCTTTCCCGGGGACCCACTCCGGCGAGCTTCTTTGCCAATGTGAGTAGTTGGCGATTTATGGCACTCCATTTGCTAAAGAAGTACTACCATCTGTGACTTATATATATATAATATATTATATAAGATATATTTACTACATAGGATGCAGGAAGACCAAGTCTCTCGCTGTAGACTTGACTCGGGTTCGTTGGTACGGACTCGAAAGAATGGAGCACGATGTAGACTAACACAAAAGATGCAGACGCACAGCACTTGTGTCTGCAAACTTGTCTCTTGTATTCGACTATGTCGCACTTTGAGTTTGAGTATACAAGTTCGGTGAACACCACTCCCTCCTTTTTTATACACATTTTTTTCATAATTTTCAAGCCGACCTAAAACACCACATGTTTGTCATGCTTCTCCATAAATGTCTATTAGATTCAAACAATCGAAAAGCACCCTGGAACATGAGGTGTTGTTGAAGCCAGTAACACCCCGCATTCAAAGGATTTTAATTTCTTTGAAGTTCCATATTCCCCTGAACTTCTACATTATCAGACTATGTGTTATTTTCCCCTAGATTTCTATTAAATTATAGTGAACTTAGCTGCTGCCTAACTTTGATGGCAGTAAATTCAAAACCAGATATTAACTTAGTTGCTCCAGCCTAAATTTCATGGCAGTGCATGCATACGCATGCATACGGAGAGGCAGTGAGCAAGGTGAAGGACGTGAATTCAAAACCAGTCACTATACGTTGCCACTGCTGTCAAGCCATATAGAGTGGAGTGACATTTGACAGGAAGATACCCTTGTGGTATCTTCTTGTCATAAGCATATGGGCATTTGTTGCATGTTAGCATTGGTGAGAAATCTCTATAGTATTGGATTTGACATAGCAGTACTTGTTATATCAAGGTTCCACTTGATATAACAAGTACTGCTATATCAAGGTTCCACTTGATATAGGTTCCACATCACTGGTTCTCACATCACTGTGCCACAGTAAGAAAGTTGGCAAAATAGAGGGACATGCAACGTTACAACATATTCCTGGTCGATTTCCTGAGGGTCGCACCCAGGGAATTTTTAGGGAGTGTTTACGTGTAGATAAGCAAACTTTGGTTACTTGTGGTCGAGATGAAGGCATGTAATTACTTTAGTACCTCCCAAAAATTTAAAGCGTGGAAAAATTTCGGTGGGCATCGAAACTCCCTCAACTCCCCCCTAGTTACAGCAAGCACTGCATCTCCTTACCCTAGGTGACTGGTGAAAAGAGGGACCACGTCGAAGTCTGTCCTGAGGCTGGCGTCATTGTCCAAGAGCTTGCACACCGCATGGATGAACATGGAGGCTGTGGGCTTGTTGTTGACTACGGGCACGATGGCGATAAGACAGACACTTTCCGGGTAAGTCTACACTTCTTGCAAGCCATCGCTGTTGCCCATTTACTAAGGTACTTTCTATATTACTGCAAATGTGCTAGTCCACCGTGACTGTTACATGTGGATGGGCTACTAAAGTGAAAGCTCGTTCAACACTTTTGCTTTCTAATATAAAACAAGAATAAATACAGCAGACAAGCACCTAAATGTTCTACTATCTCGAGGTATTACTGTGTTCTGTATCAATTATGTGAACACTACATTATTGTGTTACACTTGGTTAAAATCAAGCGAGTTGTGTTCTATCAATTGCTGTTGCTTCCAGGAATGACTAATCTGCTGTCTCGCGCTTTCCGCTTGAGGGGTTCGAAGAGTTAACGGCAGTGTGTGGTGAACTGGTGAACATGGACATCAAAAGTGCACAAGTGGTGATGTATCCACTAACATAACGCCTAAATGCAACAAAAATACGGTCTCGTTGCCTAGGTTGGCATGAATGAATTTGGTTGCTTTCATCAAACAAGTTATATTAAAAGCCATAGCTATCCTTGTGCATCTTTGCTAAACCCAAACCTGTAGAGATAAAAGGGAAAAAAAATCTCCATAGGTTAGAGTTTGACAAAATTAGGCTGACTGTATTTATTCTACAAGGCAGGAAGCTGACTTGGTTACTGTACTTTCAGGCATTCAAGAACCACGCCCTTCACCCCGTATTGTCCGAGCCAGGCACAGCAGATTTGACTGTAGACGTCGACTTTTCTTATCTGAGACGGATTCTCAAGGACAGAGGTGGGAAATGTTCCGAGTGCATTACTCACATGTTTCTTGCTAACGTGGATCCCAACATGTGTTTTACCAACTCTGTATCCGCCATTCCAGCACTGACATTTGGGCCCATACCCCAGGGAGAATTCCTCAGAAACATGGGCATCAGCATACGTCTGGAGGTAGGCTGGACGGATCAATCAATCAGCATGATCTTGATTCAGAAAGTAGTCTTTGCATGCTTAAAATTGATTAGCATGAGAGTCACTATTCTGTTTATAACTAAATTACAGAATGAAGTGCATTTCCAACACTTAATGTTGACACCAGCATGTAATGGGTATCTAACACCTGTCTTTGTTGTTGAATATCTTGCTGTCTTTGTGTTGTGTCCTGTGACAAAATTACTGGTGTACCAGCATGCACAAACATGGCTAGAGTATATAACGAAGGTATTTTTTACGGAATGTGACCTTGCTGTGCTGTAGTTGAACTGCACCCTAAGCAATGCGAGTTCAAGTTCTGTCAGCACGTGCACAGTAAACTCTTACATCGTTAAAATAACGAACATAAAAAAATCGTCACTTCCAGAAACTATTGGCCAACTGTCCCCCCGAGGCACGTCAAGACTTGCTGACCGGCTACGAGATGCTCACGCATCCGGAGAAGATGGGAGAGCGATTCAAGTTCTTCGGCATCTTTCCAAAGGACATGCAGGACACCCTAAGCACCAATCCTCCGGCCGGATTCTTTGCTCCTTCGTAAGAGCTGCAGTGGACACCTTTAGGGGCTTTACTACTTTAGCGCCATGGTACGTCTGCGCATGCTGAACCCTCTCAGGAACTGCATACTTCGTCTCCAAATGTCGACATCAGCCGCGGTTGGCGAGACGTCGCACTACATTTTGCCATTATCGAATCCTCGTGAAATGGTCCAGCGAATACCATTATTCCTTTGTTGAACAAAATGAATTGCAGTCCTCATCTTGAGAGTTCTTCCCAAGCTCAATTCTTTGACCATCTAATAACAGTCAATCAGTGCGGCACTTGCATTCCGATAGCACATACCAAGCTTGAACAGATAGTGTGAGAGGGAGCAGTTCAAAAGCATGCCTTATATTACATACTTTTTTCACACAATGCTACATCTTTTTATAGCCGAGTCATGCATTATATATCTTCTTAGTCATTACATCTAGTGCCAATGTTGTCCGTGTGTTCATTTTCCCTAACAGAATAGGGTTGGGAAGGCTCGTATTGCCGTTGCGTATTCGCTAGTTTTGGTGGGCATTTACTCTCAACTACTACAAAGGCATGTCCAATAACACCGGTGTTTCACTTGGCAGCAGTTTGTGGTGAAATTGAGACAGTGTGATGTGATGGTCAGACAGTTTGTACGTGGCAAGAGGCAGTTGACTGAAAGAAAAAATAGTGATGTTTAATATTTCAAGAGTTTCGCACTTGGTTCAATCTCCGCATGCAGAGTATGTATTCCCATTCACCGAGCTAGCAAAACACCAGCTAGAAGTTTTATATGACTGTGCAAAATTAAAACAAAATGCCTTGCACCTTGATCTCTGTGTTTATATTGCGCATCCAACACTGCTGTGTTCAAAGCGTGTGTAGACAGCAACACAAATGTATAAAACTAAGATTATGGCTCACTCCAAGTGTACGACTGCGCATAGCGATTCTCGGAAAAACCTCCGCAATCAACACATCTGTACAACAACAAACACACACATAAAAAGGCGTGCAGAGTGCACAGTTGCGTACATTACATTAGGAACTACAGTTTGTCAGGTTGGAATCACTTTACAAGTAGTACTATCTAGATAGGCTGCACTCGGTGCAAGCAAGTTCAAGCTTTGGTATGACCTAGCTATAACACTTGCATACTGCTGTCATCAGGCTCAATTCCAAGACGTAAGCATGTCCACTCAAACCGCAATGCAATAAATTATCAATTATAACGATGTAAGCGACCATAAATACAGTAACAAATAATCATTTATAACGAATTTCCGGATATAACGAAGAATTTTCGTGACATATGAGCTTTCGTAGTAATGAGGTTTGAGTGTAGCTTGTGTACCGGCCAGCACTGTGTAGCACCGGCTCCTGGCAATCGATCACTTTAGCAGCCAATGCACGTCAATTTATTTAATCATGGTACCCTATAGGCTGCGAAGAGCATTGAGTAGGGAGGGGCTAGAGAAAAATCACAATAAATAAAGCATAAAAAGAACCTACATCGAGGACAGACTTTGGATTTAGTGAATAATGCTTCTCAGCCCTGGCCGTTATGCGAGCCTAGCATTTACATATTTGGGCTCGGCCCGATGGCAACAGTAAACAGAGCCTGTGAAACAACGGCAACAGGCTTAGCGCAATGTGCAAGTTGCCTAATGCATCACACTGCACGTTAAGACGCAGTTGCCGGCTTCTGGAAACTATTCAGTGCCTGGTACGATGCAAGTGTTACAACGATTTGACAACATTGACACGAGCGTTACTGCAGATGTGCCCTAAAAGTGATGGCCTGACGTGTATGCCTGCTCAACGTGTCTTTCATTGAAGTAAGGCATTTGAAAACGTTTTCACCACCAGGCCTGTGCTGCTTGTCGAGCCAGCTGCGCCTCGCGTGGTGTGAACCGCAGACCTACGGCGATTGCATTGAGCATGTGCTTCCGTGCTGGGGCTTCGTTGCAGAGCAAATACTGCAGCACCACGTTCTTGAGATACTGCAGGTTCACCTTGCCACTGTCGCTGGGTCCAGGCATGTGCTCTAACTGGGACAGACGTAGCCTGGAAGAGTAGGTCGACATTAAGCTTACATCTATGCTCATTCAAATCAAGTAAAAGCTAGTTAGTTTTGGTTTTCCGGGAAGAAAAAAAAATGTCCAAGTTAACCAAATTCCAAATCATTGAAAGTATCAATATAACCACAAACAACTGTCTATTGCACCAATACACTTTTATTTTCTCAATGAATACATAAATCCAATGCTTACATTGCTTTGCATAACATCAATGTAAAAGCGCAGTTCTCACCACTCGTGACTTTGCTCACAGAGTTATCGTGACTCAAGTCCTCTTCGTCTTAGCTGAACTGAAATGTTCTAACCAGAAACATCGTTGCCATCATTAGCATATTTTCGCACGAATGACAATGGCAGTGAAAACTGCCCCACCTTGATTTGGTTGTTCTTAAACGCTGTTTCTGCTTCATTGCACCGCAGACTTGCGATCACCATGGTCTGAGAATTGTCCAAATTAACCTGATTTTAGCTGTAACCTGGTTAATTTAAATGCAATGTCCTAATTAATGAGAGTTTAATTAATGAGAGTTTAATTAATTGATTGAAATAGCTTTAATGAGGCCCTACGGGACGCGCTCTAGTGTGCAGTGGGCAACTTCCATGTCAGGACCACCAGGGCAAGCCTGTCGGCTGCCTCGCAGGCCTGCTGGAAAACAAAGAGTTGGATGCCATTGAACAATAAACGTGCTCACTGGGATCAGATAGAATGTCCGAATAATACAGTTTTCCGATTCGCAATAGACTCTCAGTAAATGGAAATCTGTTAATAAATGGCATTGCTGCTTAAATGGAACAACTGTCTCTGATATGATTTGCTTATTGGTAGTACTACTATTACTATTCCGCACCCCTGTTCATTTCTCACTAAATGAAACTCCTGTTAAATCGAACACATTTTTTTGGTCACTTCAGGTTCTGTTTAACGAGATCCTACTGTAACTGGTGTCAAATTAACAAGCTTTTACTGTATCACTTTAGAGGTTTGAAGTGGTGTCACAGCAAATTGTGATAAGTATTGAATAACTTCGAAGCGAATTTCAAAGCTAGAGCCGTTAGAATACAGTCGAACCTCTTTATAAGAGACACTGATATAAGAGACAAATGGGTATGAGAGACACCAGTGTGCCTACAGTGAAGTACGGGTTGATAATAAAATGCATACGAGGTGCCCTGCTTATAAAAGACATTTCATATAAAAGACAAGAATTGCTGCATGGAGCATGCTTCTTATAAAGGATTATAACCGTAGTAGCAGAGCACAACTTCCAAGTGGTACAAGTGGCACTGACTTAAGGATATCATAGCTAAAATCAAGAAGAGAAAATGAACATGGGCCGAGCATGTAGCGTGTAGACAGGATAACTGCTGGTCATTAAGGGTAACTAACTGGATTCCCAGAGGTAGGCAGATGAGATTAAGAAGTTTGTGGGTGTAAAATGGCAGCAGCAAGCACAGGACTGAGTTGACTTGCGGAACATAAGAGAGGCCTTTGCCCTGCAGTGGACGTAGTGAGGCTGATGATAATGATAATGACCAAACTAGCCCAACCTTTTTCGGATGACCTCTCACCTCAGTGTTTCCCTCTCCTGGGCGTCCTTCTGCTCTTTGAGCAGCAGCGATCTCTGGAGGTCCCTGAGCGCCGACTCGACGTCTCTCTTCTCTCTCAGGGTACGCAGAAGCTCGGCGTCCTTGCGAGCCAGCTCTTGGGCGTAGTGCAGCAGCTGACACTCGGTCTGAGGCACAGAATGAACGTATCGACACTTGGTACAATGAAGACGGTAGTCAGTTGACAACAGGAGTGACTCCCATGCATCGAGTAAGGAAGCTGGCGGCAGTGTTTTTGGTGGTTGGTTTCCCTCGAAGTTCCAGAGAATTTTGGGTAGCGTTCATGCAGCAGTTATTAACTTGGCCAAAACGGTCGTGTCAAGCTTTTGGCCACTACCCTTCAAACCACTGCCAAGATGAATTCAACAACCTCACTGTACCGTCATAAAGTTGTTTCTCTCTCTCTTGGTACAATGAAACGTCATTGTGCCCACCGTACTAACAACTTGTGGACCTTGCGTGATTAGGTTTACCTTGTTGTATGCACAGCACATTCATTATAGAATTTTGACAGGCATCCAATCACTGTCCGCTGCACCTTCTCAAAATCGCAGCTACGTAATTGGACATGTACAGTTTCTCAAAGATGGCTACATGCCACTTCCTAATCATATGTGCATTTTTTAAACACCCATATGAGAAGGAAACAGATCTGTCGACCTATAGAATGATATTAGTACTGGTATTACTGAGTAAGTGCGTAGATACTGGCAATAGTACCAACATTGTAATCTATCAGTCGCATTCAGTAATAACTCTAGTTATTATATAAAAGGTAAAAAAGAAAAAAAAAACATTAAAATACAGCTCCGCATGAGCATGATTCGACACACTACTCAAGCACACAACTGGCTCTATCGAGGCTACCATATCTTCTCACGTATAACCTGCACCCTCAACAATGCTTCACGGAACTTTTTTTTTACAAATTATTATTACGCACTGCCGCAAAACTAGCTCTTTACACAGCTGTGGAGCACTGCTTTCAAGACAAATTTAGAAAGTGAAAATTTCATTTTCAGTTTCGACATCGACTTTGAATTTAATTTTTTTTTTATGCCGGGTTAATATGCAATAAAATACTCTGCATGGGCCACTGATAGACAGTAATTGGGAAGCTGGCGCTTACCTTGCTTTTGCCATCTTTGGAAGCAAAGCCCACATTCTTCGAGAGCAACTCGGAGAGAAGGGGATCCAAGCCCTGTGCATCAGAGCTTCCCTCCTGGTCACCGGCGACTTCCTAAAATGCCAGATGATGTAGGGCTCCAATATTCATGTCTTCCATTATGCAAACCTAAACCCTAAGCTACTTCTACTGTTTTATATTCCGTCATGTCACTCCTAACCACTGTACTAACTCCAGTACTCAAAAACGAACATTGAAATAATTTAAAGCTGCGTTTTGAATGGAATGCCTGACATTACTGTGATGCCCGATGTTGAATGTGTCCAAGACTAAAAGGAAGCTGGCTCCCTGGGCGGTTGTATTGACACACCTTTCACCCTATTTCCTTGGCATGCAGAGTTCGCTGTAAACCGGAATAAATTTTTTTATTTGATTTAGATTGATCATAGATTCAGTTTAAAGTTGTGTCTGTGTCATACAGTTTCGTACAAGGGGTTAGCTTTTGTAAAAATTAATGGTCGAAATATTATACATTTTGCACTTACAACTACCGTTTATTCCTTACCCCAAGCCAAGAGTCATTAGCGTATCATGGCATAAATAAAAGAAGGAGTATTTTTTAGGGCTACGCATAATCTATAAGTTGTGGGTTGGAATACTTTACATTACTTCAATTTATGCACTAATTACTACACTACAGTTAAAGACAGAAATTTATGTCCCCCTACACTTTTCTTGGTCAAACTGTCCATTGGATTCATTTTGTATTTTGGTACTGGCACATAAATTACACCACTCACCACTGCCAAGCCGCCGCTGCTGCTGACGACCTCGTGCTGTGCCTGCCAGTCGTAGCGCTGGCTCTCCGATTCGAGGCTGGCGAGTGTGGCGCGCAGTGCCTGCAGCTCGCGATCCTTCTCCTCGACCAGAGCCAGCGAGCGGTCCCTCTGCGCCTGCATCAGGGACTCCAGCTCCGACAGCTTGCTGCTCCAGCGCTGTTCCAGGCGCTGGCACTCCTGCTCGTGCCGCAGGTCCGCATCTGACAGGGCGCGCTGCATTGGAACGAAAAAGACCATAAGGGCTGTTGTGCTGCAAAGGTGTAGCAGCCGGGCCAGCGTTCTTGAGAGCGACCATTGCCCACTGCTTGACATATCAAAAAAGGCAATTGCTGACATGCCGCGAAGAGTGCAGCGTTTCTTTTGGCGGTTACTGAAATATTATTACACCTTGACTTTCGTTCCTGGTAAACAGATGGTTGTGGCAGACAGGCTTTCCCGGACACCTGCTTCTGAAGACAATGCTGTCCCTCCCACAAGTGACGTCGAAGTTCATAGAGTCATAGTAGTATAAGCACTCGTTAGTTGAAAAACTATTTCAAGGCTTGCCAGTGAAACCAAACGCAACGTATACCTTCAGCATGTACTGCACAAGCATGCGAATGGGTGTGCTGTGGAAGGTCCGTTGGAGGCGGTTGCTCACAAACTCTCAATAGTCAAAGGATTCCAGTTGTGTGGACATGGCTGTAAATCTCCTAAGAAACATCCCCCACAACATTACAATAAAAAAAATTACAGCAAAAAATATAGGTTCTAGAATATTTCGGCCTTCTAGAATATTTCGGCCTTAAGTAATGTGTGCAAAGTGCTCCTTGAGTCACTTTCGCTGCAATACTTTCGTGTTATGCAAAAAAAAAAACCCTAAGATATTGAAGGGGCTACAAGGTGCCAAGGTCACAACACACATGGTTCCTTAATTCAAGAGTGCAAGTATGATCGTTGACATCTCAACACTGACAATTATATTAAGATCTGTTTGTGACTTTGCAGTGGCACTGAGAAACATGAATTAAAACATACGCCAGCTTATCTTTTTTTTTTATCTAATTCTTCATTTTTTCTGGTGATACGAATTTCGAATGATACGAGTATTTCTGATGACCCCACGAGATTCGTATCACCAAGGTTTCACTGTATTACCTAGACTCAAAACTCCACCAGTAATGCAACATATTTTTGTCAAGCATCTTCCCCTGCAGTATATATGTTCATCTAAATAAAAGTGTATTCACCCTCCTTATGAGAAGAAATTACAGTAGCAACTTGGCAAGCTTGTTATTCTGATCGCCTTAGTTCATTAGCCAATCTCTCTAATAGTGTTTTATCTATTTCTAGCTTGGCTCTTTTTTTTTCATTCCTTGGCAGAGTTATGATGGGTAGTGAATGTCTGCTGTAGATGCTAAGATAGCTTTGGAAAATTGCTGTACAAAGTATGCATCTAAGTACTTAGTCATTGGGACACATAAAGACGCTTGCACTATCAAGAAGAGATTTCTAAGCTAACCAAGATAGAGTGGGCACCTGCCTGATGAAGTATGAGGCAAGATTTCCAACACAGATCTAAGAGCATGCACTTCTGTCCACTTGCTTGCTCACTCACATTCATAGGTAACCACTACTTATACATAAGTGCGTCAGTGAAAGCAACCATTGAGAACATGACGGACCTGAAGCTTTGCGGTGGTCTCCCTGTTGCTCTGCTCTTGCGCCTCGAACTGGGCCCGCTGTGTCCTCAGCTGCCCTTGCAGGTCCTTCACTTGCTGCCTGAGTCGATCCAACTCTGCCGAAGACTCCTGACCCTGTGTCGTGCAAAGACAGAAATAGGCTGATGCAATAGTGCAATGTCCATGCCTTAAAAGTGGCTTTATTTTATTTATAGTTACTAAAGTTTCCTCTAAACGTCAAAACTAAATACCGCCCAAGTGATTGCCTTGTGACCAATTAATTTAAAAATAATAAAACAAGTAAAGTTTAGTGCAGGTTTTTCAGACCCCCCAGAGACTATGAAATCACATTAAAAAAATCGAACGCGTGTCTTTTACTGTTCTCTAAGGCTCTTAATCTTTACACCTACGCCCGAAATAGCTCGGATGGCTTGTCGGCACATTTGTTTTGCATCTTGGTGTCTGTACTAGACAGGAGATAGCAAGTGTTTAAAAAGAACAGGTACTACGTCCTGGGACAGTGGCACCTCAGCAGTTTAAGATATACTTCACTAAGATGCATTGCTCATGTCTCACTGCACACTACCAGTGCACTGTGTCTAAGCTGACTTTTGGCAAGCACCACGCATACAAATTGCTGGTCTAAGGCTGCAAAATAAACAGTGGGAATATACTTAACTCATTAAAGTGCATGATCAACGAAGAACTGCCAGTAAATGCATCAAATGTACGCATACTTCAAGCTACTTGATATTATATTACAATAAAAACGATGCCATATGTTTATTTGCATGTTTCATAGTAATTAATCGTAATTAAATATCTGTTTATCCTTTAGTCATTCATATTCTGTTTTTACATAAATAAAATCAAATTCCAGGCTGGAAATAAATTGCAAGCTTGTTCATTGTTATGTCCATTCTGTGAAAATAAAATTTACAGCTTTGATGTGGCTCATGGTAATTGGCATGTCACACGAGTTGAACAGTTAGTGCTTTCAGCAAAGCGATCAATATGCAATAGCACACTGCAAAATGAAGTTCAATGAAAACAACTTCATTCATCCAAACATGAATGAAGCTTTTTTTTTTTTTTAACTACCATTCGACACAATGAACAGAGACAAGTGGCATACACACATGTGTAGTGATTGCTTCATAGAGCTAGTGCCATTTTGAAACTGCAACTACGGCAGAATGTCTAAAAGATCAGATGGTGAAGAGTTTAAGCATTCTAAATTTCAAGCATCCTTCCACATCGCTCGTTCTACGGGATGCGTGGCAATGCCAAGATGGTACCTGAATTACTGGGCACGTCCAAAATTTTGATCATCGCCCGTATGACACAATGTCAGAAGAAACCTTGCTTTCGCATTCCGACAGCTTCCAAAGGTGCAACGATGCGAGAAAGGAGCCGACCTTTGCATAACTTTCTTGGCTGCCTGCGCCCTGGAGCACAGAGTGGGCGTGAGCCTTGTACTGTTCGAACTCGTCCTTCAGCTGGCGAAGCTCCTCCTTGCATTTCGCATGCAGGCCGAGGACTTCCTCTTCTGCCAGCTCTCTGAAGTAAGCTGTGTGAAACATCAAAACACTACACTCAGTAGTTACCAAATCAAAGGCACATGTCAAGTTGCAACTGCTGTTTCCTGAGGTAAGACTATAAAACTGGAGAAAGCATAGGGAAAAGGAAATGTCCTTTTAACAAATTATTTAGGCAGCATATAGAGGGCAAATTCAACGTCCAGAAGGCTGGTTGGCATCACAGAAAAACAACTGACACAATGCAAGTTGTCATTTGAAACTGGGCAACGCAAGGGATGAGCATTATGTTACATAATTGTGATGGTGAAGAAATGTGCAGCAAAGCTGAGAAATAAAAAAAACATTTATTTTGGTGAACTTGTACCCAGCAAATGAAAAGTCAATGTACAAGCAGTTCACTCTGTAAATTGACAGTGATGAGAACAGTCATCAGTCACCAAGTAATCCAATCTGAAGAACGACATTTATATGTGCGAGATCATTTGAGCCTTAATGCTGGTGGCTGAGTTATTTTAAGAACAAACTCAACTGTTTGCGTTAGCACGCTGAGGCCTATCAGACGATTCCAAAATTTTGCACAAGGCAGTAGTTATGCGTCAAATGGAGCAGTTACATAAAAACTACAAAAGACGCGTGCGTGACAATTCATACAGGAGGCATGCAAGCACTGTATGTGCCTGCTGTATTTGTTCATGCGTTGATCACATGCTGCTTTAATCGAACAGTCAACTAGACTGAACCACCAACCTTGGCAGGGTAAGTGAATAAACAGCATAGCAAATTAATCAAAGTACCTCGGTCACGCGATTCCAGCCATGTATTGTAAGTTGAAACAACAAAAGAACTTGGAAGTTTAGACATACCACTACGCGAAATGTAAACTAAAGTGCACGAAAAAACAACTTGCTGCAGGCGGAAGCTGGACCTACCATGTTTTCTAGCTTATAACCTGCACCCCAAATAACTTGCATTAAAAATATTTTTTTTAATGCGCAATGCCCACACATTTTAGCAGCGTAAACTAGTTTTACATCTTGATAAAAATCATCCTACTAAATACGGTTGAAGGTTACAAAAATTTTAGGTATTTTCACTCGATTTCTGTCACCAATGTTCCTGTCCTGTCCTCACCTACTACAAGTTTTGGGCATCACTATCACAACCATATTCCTTGCCGGGTCGTGACAGCAATAGCCAAACTTGCAGTAGGTGAAGATAGTAGAGTAACATCGGTGAGAGAACGTTGCTTGCAAAATGTTCACAGTGACAGAATGTTCCTTGCAGTGACGGTAAGCCTGCTTCTATGCAATGACATGAAGCATCACAATCTTGTACACCAAAATTTTTGTATAACCCACAGGCAGACGTCTGGTTCATATCTCTTGCATTTTCGTGCAGGTTATACAAGAGAAAGCACGGTGAATTTTTTCGTATTGCATGTGCTCTAACGCACAACTACTGCAGTGGCTACTGGTAGGCTTGGTGGTAGAATATAACACATGTGACATGGGATGCGCGAGTTTGGCACTAACGCTGTGCCATGTTGTCTTTTAAGCTTTGTTCATGCACCGCCCATTTACTGCGCACTAAAAGAAAAGCCTTCTCTCAGATTCCAGGCCCCGCCGCGGTGGTCTATTGGCTAAGGTACTTGGTCGGCTACTGACCCGCAGGTCGCGGGATCGAATCCCGGCTGCGGCGGCTGCATTTCCGATGAAGGCGGAAATGTTGTAGGCCCGTGTGCTCAGATTTGGGTGCACGTTAAAGAACCCCAGGTGGTCAAAATTTCCGGAGCCCTCCACTACGGCGTCTCTCATCATATGGTGGTTTTTGGGACGTTAAACCCCACATATCGATCAATCATCTCAGAATCCAGTTAGTCATCCTTAATGACTAGCGATTATCCCGCCTATGCGTTTTATGCCCTGCCTGCGTCCATTTCTTCTTGATTTCGGGTGTGACGTTCTTCACCCCCCGTTTGTTCTCTAACCCACTCTGCTGTCTTCCTGTCTCGTAAGGTTACATCTATCATTTTTCTTTCTATCGCTCGCTGCGTCGTCCTCACTTTAATTTGAATGAGAAGATTACTGAATTACAAAGGCAGAATCACAAAAGAGAAACAGAAAATTAGTTAGATGGGCAGATGAGAATAGATATTTTCGTGGTATAATATGGCAGCAGCAAGCACAGAAAGGAGCTGATTGATGGATCACAGGAGAGGTTCTTGCCCTGCTGTGGGCGTAGTCAGGCTGACGATGATGATGAAATGAAAAGCCTCACCAATTAGGTCAACGGGCTTCTCGGCACGCTGATTCGACTCCTTCAGCAGTAGGCGCATCTTGCCAAATCGGTCCAACAGGGTCTTCATGTCCAAGTTGCTGTCCTGGTTCATAATGTGGAGGCAAGGGCACAAAACAAGGTGAAACGGTGCTTTCAAGACAAGAATAGACTGCCACTGCTGAAAACTACAATGTAAGCAAGACACCACACCTTAAAAAAAAATCTACAGTTTTATGTGCCGAAACTATGCCAAAATATTACAAGAAGACAAACAGTTGTGGGCATCTCCAGATTAACTTTAGCCACCTGGGATTCCTTCACGTACACCTGCATCTAAGTGCATAGATGATGTTGTTTTTTTCATTTTGAACTCGGGAAAATGTGCTACGATTCGAAACGTGGTGAAAGGGTTAGAGCCGAGGTGGTCAAGTAGGCAGGCTGAAGCCAGAGGGCTACGAAATAAAGATGCACGCTCCAAGTACCCAGCAGACGTGCCCCCGTTTATTAAGAACACCCTTTTTATCTTAGTGTTTTTCCCTGAAAAGGGAAAAACACGCGAAATTTCTATGGGTTGACAATGGTCGTATCAAGGCACGAAAAACTGAGGATAGCAGAGTTCACGCCAACATTCAGCACCTGTCTGTTATTACGGAATAGTCACTAGTTATCAACCGAACGGCGGTTATCAAACTAACATGGCATTGAACGATTATGTGCCACTAGATAAATTAAGCGCATTATTCTCGATGTGTAAAAATAGCACAAAGTTCATTCATTTTAATGCACAATCGGCACGTGATAAGGTAGATCAAATAAGCGCTTTCTTGACAACTCTCTGTTCTGAACCTGAATATCTTATGATAACTGAGACATGGTACCGAAATGAAACGGAAGTTTTGATGATATCTGGCTACGCAACTTATTTTTTGAACCGTGCCGTAAAAATGGGTGGTGGGGTGTTGTTGATGGCTAAGAATTTCATAAAATGTTATTTGGTTCAAGAATTTTCCCGCATCACTGATGATTATGAAGTTCTGGCTGTACAAAGTGACCATTCCATTATTGGTGATTTATATCGCCCTCCCAATGGCAATAAGACAAATTTCCTAGAATTCTTAGATTCATATTTAGGTTGGGCTGGTGGCACAGGTTGTAAACTAGTCCTTGAAGGTGATTTAAATATCGACCTTGCCAAATCATCACAGTCGCAGTGACGCTACATTACGACGTGCTCATTACTAACATACGCGCTACATTGCACGACGCTACATTACTCGACGTGCTCATTACTAACATAGAGGCTACAAACTCTTTATCTGGCGTACTGAGTGCACCCATTAGTGACCATCTTCCCATATTTATGGTTACAAGCGAAACAGCGTGTAATTCTCAGTCACAATAAAAACAATCAATAGTTCTTCAAAATATTAATGAGCACACATTATCTGCATTTCACAAACAGATATCGTTGACTGATTGGTCAGACGTTATTTGTGAACAGGAACCTGATCGTGCCTACAATTGTTTCCATGAAAAACTAACAAAAATTTATAAGCAATGCTTTCCGTACAAAGAAAAGAGGCCTGCGCACAGAGCTAGGAAACCTTGGGTTACTAAATGTTGCATCAAGGAAATAAAACGTAAAAGTAAATTATTCGAACACTTTTTAAAAAATAAGAATGAAGAGACGCTAAAACGTTTCAAAGACCAAAGAAACAAAGTTAACAGTATGCTGCGCCACGAAAAGTGAAAGTACGTAAACAGCACCTTCAGCAATGAAGTAATGAACAAATCGGAGCTAGCTTGGTCAAGACTGAATGAGTTCCTTGGGCGTAAAGGTAACAACTTTCGGCCTACTGAGGTTGTGGTGAATGGTGGCACTATTCGCAATGCTGATTTAGCTAACGTGTTCAATGACTATTTTGTGTCCTTAACAGAAAAAGCGCACAAGCCAGATTGTACTACATATTTATCAGACAGTACTCCTGAGAGCGCGTTTTTGGCGCTGACAGTAGCAAGCGAAATTGCCCACGTTTTCTCGTCTGTAAAGAACAGCACATGTTGTGACGTATATGATATTCAGATTAGACCCATTAAACATGTGCTGGACCTCATTGCTGAATTATTAGAACATATCTTCAACCTGGTACTTTCAACTCGAATCTTTCCACGGAAACTGCAAGTGGCGAAAGTAATCGTGTTGTACAAGGCAGGGGATAAGAACTCGCTTAACAACTACCGGCCTATATCTATACTGCCAGTAATATCAAAAGGTTTAAAAAAACTGACTCACAAACGTATGATTTCCTTTTTAGATAAACGCCATATCATCACTTCATCACAATTTGAATTCATGAAAGGCTGCACAACTGAGCATGCTCTCCTAGCACAGAAGGAATTCATATTAGATGCTTTTGAATGTCAACTACACACACTAGGTATCTTTATAGATTACTCAAAGGCGTTCGATATTATAAATCATGTCACACTTTTACTGAAATGCAATCGCTACGGCTTCCGAGGTGTCTTTCTGAAATTAATTGAATCTTACTTAAAGTATCGTCAGCAGATGGTGGTCATCAACGATCACACCTGCAATTTACAAGCAATTTCAGAAGGTGTCCCCCAAGGCAGTATCCTGAGACCCCTTTTATTCTGCATATATATTAATGATATCGTAAATATTGACGCATCTGTAAAGTATGTTATATACGCAGATGACACAACCTTACTTCTCACTGCTCAACACTATAAAGATTTAATCAATGACGCAAACCAGGTATAATTAAAGCTAGCGTCTTAGACATGCAATAATTCTTTAAAATTAAACTCTTCAAAAACGAGAACTGATCACTTTAGGCCTAGAAATAAACCACCACCTTTGCATGCCCCGTTAATGCTCGGCACCTCGGAACTTCAGATAGTACCAAGTGTTAAATGTCTAGGTGTAATCTTTGATGAACATATGTTATGGAATTCCCACATTGAAAAGCTGTCTTCAGGTTTATCCAGAATATGTGGAATCTTGTCTAGGGTGCGTTTCCTGCTTCCTAAAAAAGTTAAACTTCTCATCTACAAATCGTCGTTATCACACATAAATTATTGTCACCTGGTTTGGAGCACAACAACATTAACGAACATTCACAAATTACATGTCATACAGAAAAGGGCAGTTCGCGCCATTGCAGATGTTCCGTATGGAAGTCACACGTCACCGCTTCTTGAAGAAATGAACTTATTAACCCTACCAGATTACTATCAAACAAGTCTTATGAAACACTATTACGCAGGACTGAAAAGTGATAAATTTTTGGGCACACTTGCTTGTATAAACCGGCTGATCCTTTTTCATAACACTCGTCATGTTCACACGTGGTTTCTTCCACACACGCGCACGAACTACGGCAAGGAGATGCTGCGCTTTCTATTGCCGTTCCATCTAAATCAACTAACACAGTAAAAATATTGCTAAAGATGCGTTTTTGTCCTACCTGTGTAATGCCATTGTATTCCTTTTTCATTTGTACACTCTCATTGATCTTTTATATGATTATCAAAATTGAGGTTGGTACATTGTTTTAAAGGTTTATTTTTCGATCTGTTTCACTTGCATTTTCTGTCTACATATGTTCATATGTAAATATTTATACATTCCTTTACAGTACTATTATGCATTCCTTTACAGATCTAATTGAGCGACATAGTTGTTGTCTGGTTTATTTTATAATATAATGTACAGTCGCCTATCCCTGCCACTTTGTACGGGGACGTGGTCCTAGCCAAGCCCGTGAAGAGGCTTTTTGACCCCGGCCCTCAGCATCCCAAATGATGGTATGTTGGAAAATAAAAAGTTCAAAAGATTCTTTGTGGTTCCCAATAAGCGACTCTGCTAGAGTTACATAAGCAATTGGCGCACACGTGCCCTCCAAAATAACCCACACCTCTGGGTTCAGCATCACAGTAACTTAAGCCACTAAGCTAGCATGATGGCTCACATTTACCATAATAAAGCAGCAAACAATACAATACTGCCGCAAAGCAAGAGTTGTTGTTGCCAGCAAGTTAGACTGGTTTGAGGTCAGCAGTCAAATATGAGCTTGCTTTTAAGTAAATACAGAGATGCATTGGGCTACTCCATAAATTGTTACTTCAGTTATATAACAGCAGGTCCTTGGGCTATCATAGGCAGCAAAGACATGCTCAGCTGTTGGTATAAAAAAGGCAAGTCACTATAAACCCTATGCTAATTATGACACTACTGAGGGAAGAAATTTTTCTCATATATTAGTCAACTATCTTTCATGATACAAAAAACACCCCACTTGCTGCAAGAGGGTGCTTGGTAAGCAAGAAAATGTTCAAAAAGGAAACGCAGGTGGTGACACCACATTAAGGTTCCTGCACGAGTCACGTTGGTATCATACACTGTGGTGTCGTGGACTAGTGCATATGCATTTTCCAACCAGTTAGAAAATGACAAAAGTTGTCACATGAGGGAGCCAGAGAATTGACATAGCAAGCTTTACCAATCGGAGATTTCAATGGCAAATTTAAAAGTGACACTTTTGAGATTGATTTCCTCAAAATCAGAATCACAAGTTTTGCAAGTCGTGCAAGTGCTGTGTCCCTTCTTTGTCCGTCTAGAACCCGTTATGCTGTAAAATATTCTACGATTCATTTCCTCATGTATCAATAAATCCATAGCCATGACATTAATGACACTAAGAGTTTTCAGAGCATAATTCGTCAGTCTACACTAATTTGTGATTTGACTTTAGTCCATTTAATGTGCACCTACCTGGGAAGGCAGTTCCGCAGCCTTGGCACCAATGCCTGCCGCATTCGCTAAAGCCGCGTTTTCTTGGGCGAGCTGTGAGAGACGTTCTCGCAGACGCTGGATGGCCGCCCGGTCTTGCATGCGTAGCCGGTCGTACGTGCCCACTGCCTGGGACAGCTCCTGTTAATGAATGACCAAGGGTGATCCGGCAGTAAGCAAATCAGGCAAAGAACTGAGGAAAAGTGGGGAGCTATATAACTGAGGAGAAATCATTAGAACAACAAATAATGATGAAGCCAATGTTTCGATAAGAGGGCAGGCCCTTAATATTTCTTTGACGAAGACGAGTTTCCTTCAGCATCAAAGTCTACAAATGAAGAAGAGTTTACAAATTCAGTCAAAATCGCTCAGGCCATGCTGCCATATGAATACTGTATTTACTCGCGTAATGAATGCACTCGCATAATAAATGCAACCCCAACTTCAGTCGTCAAAAATTTGTTTCTTTTTTTTTCTCCGATGCAATAAACGCACCCCCTACATTCGTCCGCTGCTGTCCCACTTACCGGCATCTGGTGCCTCCTTACTGGTTGGATCTGTTCCGGGTTTTTTTTTATTATTATGCCTACTCATGTAGGAAAAATGTCTCTGTAGCCTTTATTGATGCTCGGAATAGTCCCGTCCACAACATGGCTTACAATCGAACCGTCCAAGCCCAAACAAGCCTCTGCCCCTCTGCTCTTCTTCGTCTCTGTTCGTGTCTCTGTCCATCACATCACAAACAGATGTGATGTGTCATAAAAGAGATTTTGTCACAATACTTTCAGTAAAAGAAATGTTTTAAATTAAAACTTTTGGCTTCAAGCATCAATGAGGGCATTTTATGAATCAGGTTCAACAGCTTACCACTTTGCTAGGAAATGGCCTAAGGCAATGATTTATGCTTTAACAACACACTATGAACATATTCATGCATTCTGCATGTTTTAAATTGCCATGCATGTTGCAGATGATTAGCTAATTACTTCTTAAACAAAGAGGTAGCAGTTTGTAATATTTTGGAAACTACTCATCACAGAGAAAAAAACAACTGAGCATTTGAAATCAGCCCACAAATATTTACAGCAAGTTTCATCAAAGTGAAGTAACATTGAAAAAAAAAAAGTTTTAGGTCTTACATCTCCACAGTTTTTAATTCAATTTAAGCCTCTTAATTTTATGTGCCTCATAGCACAAATTCGGTTAATTCAAACTTTTTGCTTGTTGATGCCTGCCAAAGGTGTCAGCTGCTTTTATTGCCTCAAGCTGAACATTTATGTTTTTACAGTCACAAAAAAAGCCGATTGCCCGTTCAACTAGCCACACTGCGTGTACCAATAGTTCTATGCTGATTGAGGCAGAAAATAAATAAATAAAAAGAAAGCGAGATGGTCGGGTCTTAAGCTGTCGCGAGCCGAACGCTTCGTAAAGTCAGTTTCGTCGCAGTGCACTGGTGTCATGCGAAAAAGCATTTTAAGAATGAGAAGGTGCTACAAGCTATCATGGGACATAACACATTTTGTCCCTTTACACACCGTGAGCGAGTTGTGTAATTTCCAGTACCAGTATAGTTGTTGACATCTGAACACTTTTCAGGCAATCATGCATCATGCAGAGCTGTCTCTGATGCTACTGCAGCACTGTGTAAAAAAAAATTACAAGTTGGCAAGTAGCCCCCAAGTCCTACTTAGGAGAACTTCTGATAAGTCAAGCTTCTAAGGTTTGAGCAATCGAGTCTACCGTTTGTTTGATTTTGCGACGAGACACACCTGCAGACGGCTCTCCAGGCTGGCCACCCGTGCCTCGCTTCCCGTTGTCTGCTGATGCAGACGTGCCTGGGCATGCCCCGCCTGCTTCTTTTCCTGCTCCAGCGCGGCTTGATGTTGGGCCTGTTGGAGGAGCAGTGAGATGTCCTCTCTAATAAATGAATGAATCGGCATGAATTGCAGTTTAGCATGCCATGTCAGCAACTGCTTCTCATGGCTGTGGTTTCATTGTGAGCTGTGGTCTCATTGCCCGTCTCAATGAGACGGGCACACACTGACACCACAGATGCTAGCACCAATGACATGGCTTGATCGACACCTTATATATTAAGAGTGACGCATTGTGGTGTCAGTGCATTTATTATTTTTTGACCAACTTCATTTTCCCGTGTAATGAACCTCTCAAATTTAGCAGCCAGCTGGCCATCCAACAAGCGTACCTCATTGTTCAGGGATGCACTTGACTTGAAGCCACAACTTGACTTGATTAAGAAAGGGAAACTGACAATCACTTGTTTGTAGCACAAATCCACAAGGAAATCTGAAAAAATTCATACAGATTTCACAGAAAAAAAAAAGCTTCTTAGTTGCCAAAAGAACTTGTCCCGGTCTGGGTAATGAACTCAGAACCATCATGTCTTTGGGCTGGTCACTCTAACAATTGAGCACCTTTCAGGAAGCTCGCAATTGGCTGTGTAAGGGCAAACTGACCGACAACTTGAAGCACATGGACACAGAATATTAAGAATATATTCCTGCGGAATTTCACATGGTGGCAAAAAGGGTTATGACAAGGAAATTGACAACCACTTGTTTGTTGCACAAAACCACAAGTAAATACAGGAAGTGGATTTCCTTGTGGCTTCGTGTCACAAACGAGCTTTGGTCAATTTTTTCCTAAACCTTTCCACCACCTTGCAGGATTACGCAGAACTGATCTCCAATAACTCAACTTGGTCAAGCCAACATAAGGTAACACCAGACATAGACATGGCCAAGACACTCATTGCATTCCTTTCGGCGATTGCACAAAAGCTGTTTGGTGACATAAGCTGTTCAAGTGAAGTCGTAGCTTCTAGTTAAGCCACATCTGTGAATATGGGGTTTAGTTAGAGTCTCCTAAGCAGACATTTCAGACACTCAGTGGGACATACTGCCAATGCAGACAAGGCATGAAAAAGTGCACTTGAAGCGTCACTGAAGCCAATGTTTCGATACGCGTACTTGTCTTCTTCAAAGCAGCAAGTTTACCTCAGCACGTGAATGTTCATGCTTCGTAGCCTCTTTCCTAACCTAACAGTTGGGAGAGAGGGTATGAAGCATACACATAGAAACGCCAAGTTTTGACCTTGAAGAAGACGTGTACACTTGTCCAAACATTGGTTCCAGCGACACCTCGTGTGCACAAATTTTTCATTGGTTCAAGTTTCTATCTTCCAGTGAACTTCTGCCTACAGCAGACAAATTTATTTTCTGTTGTAGAAGGTTTCTAAAACAAACAAACAAGCAGTTTACCTTGACTTCCACCAACTCCTGCTGTAGCTTGAGCAGCAGGGGGGAAGGCTGTCGCAGCTTCTCCTCGGATGCAAGCAGCCGCTTGCGCACTTCCTCCAGCTCCTGTGTCAGCTTCTCCACTTTGGCCTCGTACTCCTTTGCCAAGTCCGCCTGCAAGGTTTTACATCAATGTTCAGTCACTGAACACGGACACGGCCATGCTGTTTATTGCGGATGGCCGTTTCCAGCTATGTTGACATGTCCGAAATGCTCCGGATGTAGCGAACACACACCACAAGAGAAGACGACAGGACTGGGTACTCCGTTCCGTCATCTCCTCTTGTAGTGTGGGTGTTTTTTCGCTAGGATCGTGCGAATAGTAAATTGCGGTTTTGAAGGGAGTTAGAATGGTATATATCACATATTATAAAAAAATGAGCATATTAGTCATGGTTCAACTAAGCTGCACAATATTTTCTTAATATTGAAACATGGCATGAGCAAATGTAATTCTTTTTGGTTCAAAGGCAATCTTAAATGGTGGCAGGACTTAAATTTCTGTAGAAGCCAAGTGATAACCTGTAAAATACGCTATTTTCTAAAATTTACCATACTGAGAGGGCGAAAGCGAGCGAGTATAGCAAGCTCTGAAACTTAAAAGAAGTCGGGCTTCGCGGCAGTGCGTATTTTCTCTGAATATCTTTAGTACCCCTCCACTGTATAGCACCCCTACACTGCGGTGAAACCAGATTTACAAAAAAAATTACATGTGGATTCGTATACACCTTCTCGTTCGTTTCGAATACTTCGAAATTTCCAACAATTTAAATTCGAATCAAAGCGAATTCGAATAGTGTAATAGTCATTATAATATTCGCAAAAACTTATTTTTCGTGCCTAAAACAGTTTTAACATGAACATACACCAATTCGCCCAGCGAGAAGTTGTCTTATGCTGACATGTCGAGGCCAAACCTGTGCTGTTGTGAAGAAGCAGTGATGTGCCCTTTTGACTTTGGCATTTTGCATTGAATGAAGGTCATCAAGCTTGAAACTTTATAAGATACTTATAGGCAACATAAAAAAAAAGTTCAACAAAAGTGACAGCATCATAAAGCAGATGACAGCATCATGACAGCATCAATAAGGCAGAAGGACATCCACTCCCAATGCGGAAGATACCAAGTTCAGTTTCAAGTGCGTACTGGATAAAACTGGGGTTTATTCAAATGGGCAAAGGAGTACATTGACCTGCTGCTCAGTTTCGTATGGGCACTGATCTCTAAAGGTGGCCCCATAAAAGCCTGTGAAGGTCTCTGCGAACACCTTCTGCCCTTAAAGCCCTGACAATATAGCCAAACATCCGTTGTTGATGTTGGAGACCGAGTCTGGTCTCCTCCCAGAAGGACAGGTGCCTACCTGAGCCGCTTTCCTCATCGCTTCCTCCAGCTTGTCCTCCAAGTTCTCGCGAAGAGTCCGTTCTTCAGAAAGCAGGCGCTGCAGTTCCCTCAGCATGGCTGCATGGTCACTTTGCTCCTGCTCACGAGCCATCTGCTCCTCGCGCAACTTCGTTCGCAGCTGCAACGGCACAAGGGCAGCATATTGTGGGTGTTCAGATGCAACGTTATGAACAAATTGTCAATTTATTTGGTGGTCTTTTTTGCTCAATCACAACACATGTTGTGATCAAGCTAACTGCAAGTAATACTGCAATACGTAATACCATAACTGCAAATAATACAAAAAAATTGGCCCCGTATCTGCATGTTAATCTGTAGATATCGTCAAAAGACGATAGTCTTGCATGTGGAGAGAGTTAACAAAACATTTATTTGATGTTCTGCACAAGAAAATGTGAATAGTATTCCGGAGGCGCTGCGTTAAAGTGCCCCGAGCGTACAGTGGAGGCGAACGAGCGCATCAAGCACGTCACACGTGAGACATGAACGCCACCTGGCAGTTCTTTCAGAAAACGAAGCACGTGGTTCTGAGACGGGTGTGCGCGCCCGTCTCAGAGGTGATAAGGTGTAGAATGCAAGACGACGTATAGGTGCCACCATCGTCTCGTCTTAGCAAAGTGTTGGAAACACTCGCCTTTTCGTGCAAGCGTTGCATGGTCAGCACAGCGCGATAAGCACTACGGTCCTTAAAATTTCTTATGTATGCCTCTTCTAGTAAAAGGTGCACATACAGAATATATACGTGTTGTTATGGCGTCCCAGACATGCTCAATAATCGCCTTTTTTATTTGACAATTGCACAAGTATCAACGCTAAACCTTGAGCAACACTGGTGGGCGCTGCGGATGGGGTCGGCCGTTTTAAGTACCCTGTGCCGTTAGGAGTGTATAAACAGACAAATGTATAGACAGATAGACCAAAATTTTTGAGCCGAAGGTCCCTAAGAAAGACTATCGTCTTTAAACACTTGCTTTCTGACAGCAATTTTGCATTTTCGGCAAGAAACCCTCGCACTGCCTACAATACAGTAATGAATAGTAATGGCTTATGCAGCATCATGCCTCCTCGCTCAGGGGCGGACAATTTATATTGTGCTGGGGTATGTGGACCAAAAATGATACGAGTAACAGTAATAAGAGATCGGGACATGGCAGAATGGATCGGGGAATGAAGAGGCATAGTGGATATCCTAGCTGACATCAAGCGAAAGAAACAGACCTGGGCTGGCTACACAATGCGTAGGAGACGCAACTGGTGGACACGAAGAGCACAGGTCGGCAAAAACTTGTGAAACTCACTCAGAGTCACCCATGAAATATATTTTGAGCTTAGCACCCACTTCAACTCAGACTCACCAAATTTTTCTGAACAGTTAGTCACTCAAACTCACACTCACCAAAACATTACTCACCCGAACTCACTTCGACCAACGCCTCCGAGAAAAACTGCCTGGAATGTCGCTCTCTTTTAAATTGGGAGCCTCCTGCCAGCACGAAATCTCAGAGGCCATGCCTCCTGCCTTGTGTTGCGACCGGCCGCCGCGTGAGACCACTCGCCTCCGTACCGCTCAGTCACGTAACATCCTGGCTGCTCGGAGGCAACTGTGAGAGCATTGCTGTGTTTGCAAGGGGCGGCCGTTGGAGACGCTCGCCTTTGTACCGAAGAAGGAGGGTAAAATCAGAAGGTAGGGCAGTGCGTTCGAGGCTCACGTTCTAGGCATATTTTTTTAGGAGGCGTTGCTCAGACTCACAGCTCAAACTGAGTTTAAGTGAGTCTGAATGAGTAGATTCACGAGTCTGTCAGCCCAGAATCATCTTTGTTGACCATGATGTCAAAGCTCTTTCACACCAATATCTCATGCCATCGGTGCTCTTCTTGGCGCCTTTTGTTGTAGTACCTTCGAATGCCAGTTATGTGTGGTTGCAAACCAGCAAGGTAGTTTTTCTTGAAATAGATGACAACATAAGATATATTCAAGAATTTTCTTGTGAAGAGTAGGCGGTGGGTATCAAGGCCCTCTCCAGCGTAAATCAAGTCTCTGATCAATAAATATTGAAATGGTGTATAAAAAAAAACTGCTTTGGAATACACGTGAGTAAAAATGAGTATAAACATGAACCCATGTAAGGCTAATTGTAATGCTAAAGGTTAGTAGATACGACCACAAGTCGTATCTTTGGATTCCATCGGACTCAGACTCGCCAAAATTTTTCTGAGCTGAACTGACTCGGATACACATTTGCGAAAAGTTTCTTCAACCGGACTCTTTTAGACTCGAGCTCACTAATATATTACTCATCCGAACTCAGACTCACGGCTCTGTCAGTCTGAGCGAGTCGGCTCATTAGTCAATTCGCCGAACTATGAGTGAGAGAAAGGTTAATAAGAGATGGGAAATGGAGTCGAAGAAAACAGAGAGGCAGATGGAGTGACAAAATTAAGTTCGCAGAGATGGAGTAAAATCATATGACATAGGAGAGACCTTTGTTCTGAAGTGGACCTAAACAGGCTAATAATAATGATGACTGAACGTGAACTTTACTTAAATCAAGCAAAAAACAAGCACTGCAGTGTTTACAAAAAGTTATTTTAACATTACATACTACCTCAATGTTTTCCTTTAGTGTACCTCTCATATTCATGAGAAAACTTTCCAATAGTCCTCCTTGTCTCACCTCGGTTGCCTTGGCTTCCAGCGAAGTGGCCTGCTCCTCGGCATTTCTCTGAACTTCCTCGACCTGACGCAGTGCGGCCTCCTTCTCCTGGATGAGTCGCTTACGGTCGGCCTGGAAGGCAGCTTCCATGCGAGCCTTCTCTTCCGTAAGGGTAGACAGTGCTTGAGAGAGTGCAGCCACGTGGTCCTCGGGGGCGCCACTGGGTGCAGGATCACCAGGGCTGTTCGCATCATTTTGACCATCATCCTGCAAGGATAACAGTGAGATGTGCTGAAATTTATCTCCATTAGTGTCAGCCTGTCTATCAAAGAACTATAGTGCCCATTAGACATTTTGAACCAGATATAAATCTATACATGGCAAGAACAACTGAATTTTTTGGCAAGCAAGCAGAATTACACAAATGGAGAAAAGGCTTGATAAAGACAAGAAGGTTAACCATGAAGCCTAGCTTGTGTGCCTACTCTGTCTGCACTAGTTCCCATTACTAGGTTCTTTCAGGGCATGCAGCCAGGATGCAGCAGCAAACGTGATACAATTACTGAATGTTCACAAGAAATCCCACATTCAGTCTCATTAACTTATAACATTGAAAAAAAGATTCTTTTCAACCCATCTCAAGCCTAAAGCTACAAATGAACACGTACTGTTTTTTGAAAGAAAGTTTCATGGATGAAAAAAATACATCCTAGTTCATAGATTGACAGTTAGGTTGGTACATCAAGAATGAACTAGAGCAGCAGTTGGCAACCTTTAGAGATGGAGGGCCAAGTCGCATGAAGACAAGACAGCGGAGGGCCGCACAGGCGAGTTGAGGAGGGGTCTTTCCAGGCAAAGCATAAAAATTCGGCAAATTGACAATAATTTATGAAACTGGATTAGAAATCTTCTTTATTAATCAGCATGCATATCACAATGTTGAAATCATGCATAAGTTATAAGCTAAAATCTCGTTTTCTGTCACGACATCCCTGTCGACCTCGTGTAGCAAGTGGCAAGAGAAAGGGGGCAGGGGTTTTTACTCTATGCTGGAGGCCGCATAAAACTGTCACGCGAGCCGCAAGTGGCTCGCAGGTTGCAGATTGCCAACCCCTGGACTAGCAAATTAATTTACACGTAGTTCATTTCCTACTAGCATGACGTAACAGAAGTGCTAATAAATACTTGGATAAAAAATGTATATTGCTTACAACAACATCAGCAATTAACTAAATGTGCTCATTTACAATAGTGCAAAAGTTGCCTTCGAGGCAACATCTATTAATAGGTGTTGTCACGAGAAAACCAACTAACTGCTTACGGTGATGGCTCTGATTACTCACTGTTGAAGATTTAGTAGGTTCCGATGATTTCTCACTTTTCTTTTCAGCCAGGGACTCATTCGACAAACTTGCGCGAGCTTTTGACGATGTCAGGGCTTTCAGGCTTACTTCGAGGGCATCTTTTTCCTTCTGCAGACTTTTGTATGCACGCACAAGGTCTGAAACAAACATGGACCTGCATTATTAGAGCTACTTTGCACTGAAGCTTTCAACATAGTTCACAGCTGTGCAAGAACCAAAACCCCTGTGCAGAATGCACTACCTATTGAGTGGAAGAAGGGGAACGACAAGGGCACAATCAATATTTGTGATTACATTTATGATTGCTTATGCAGGTGACAAAATTTAAAAATTATCACATGGTGCAGGTAATCAATGGCGTAAAATGGACATAGACGAACAGCACATACAAGATGATGAGCACAAACTTCCAAGATCTTAGCCGAATTATAAATATTAATATTTTCATGTGGGTGAGATGATGAAGAACGCAAATGCAGCCAGTAAACATGAAGCACTTCATTGGGCAAACTTGTGACCAGGACAAGTTAAGTCAAAGTACAAGCAATGCACTGCTGTGAATTGTGCATATTGTCCATGCATGCAGGTGAATTGTTGCTATGAATAAATCCAGTCTGTGTCCACCATGGACTCTTTGTTTGTTTGTCAATATTGTGCTGTTGATATTCAAATGAATCAGCGCATCAACAAGCTTCAGCCAAGGTCGTATGCTTCATAGGACTCTGAATGCCAGCAATCAATATCCTAACCATGAATGCTGCCAGGCATCAGCTCGTCAATGCTGGCACTAAAGCAGACAATGAAGTGTTGGTCCTCCTCTCTTATTCTTCGTATTTTCTTTGAATCCCCACTGGGTGGTGTCGACGATACAGAGTTAATAAGCAAGGGAATTGCAGTGACCCTTAGCTAGTACCAAAGGTTTATTGTTATCAATTCCTCCTGGGTTTGTCTTGCTTTGAGTAGAAAAACTGTTTTCTTTCTCTGTTTGAATGTACTTGGTGTCATTATGAATTTATTGAGAAGAGAACTATCCCAATCTAAATATTATAGGCCAGACATTTAGTCTTCCTTAACTGCAAATTTGTCTCGTAGCCTTCATTTGTTTACAGTGCTTACAAGAAAGCAGGAAGAAATTTAAAAGAAGCTAATAGACAACAGAACAGGAAGGGCTCCAATTATTAACTGATTTTACTCCCATAAAGGACATATCTGTGTCATGTGGAGGCAGGCAAAATAGTGTCTCAGTGCACGTGTGAAGCTACATAAACAAAACTGTGTTACCCCAGAATTTCACATACATAGTCATAATCTTTCATTGTCAACAAGGTAGAGGCCACACCAATAAATTCTTTTGTGAAGCTGTAGGCCCCAAGAATAAATTTATATATATATTGTGAGCGCTGACTATGTACTTCATCTTCATCTGCATGACAAAACCATTGTAGTGATCATCATCGTATGTCACGCGGGCTGGCTCTCTGGCTCGTGCGCCTGGATTAAAGAAGGATAACCTGGTTGCTGCCGTACCGGACGTGGTCTCATAAGTGGTGGAGCGTGCTTTGGTTCCCACGTCCTCCTGCTCTACCCGTCACCCCTGGAGCTCCGGTCTGGTCGACGGTTGTGCCCTCAAGCAACAGCAATGGCAGAACCCAACCCGCCCACTGCTGCAACCGCTCCTTCTCAGCCACTTAGGCTTCACTACACCGTGAGTACCTCTCATCGAGACCCTCCGGTATTTTCCGGCCTTCGCAACGAAGACGTCGAAGAATGGCTCGACAGTTATGATCGAACCAGCGTTTGTAATTACTGGGACGAGGCGCACAAACTGCGCTACGTTCCTTTTTACCTCGATGGCGTCGCTAAAACCTGGTATTACAACCACGAGAGCGACTTCTCCAATTGGTCGGCCTTCACGGGGCATCTCGGTCAGGTATTTGGCACATCTGCAGGATGTTCTGTAGTAGCGAAACAGAAGCTCGCAACCCGCATTCAAGGGGACGACGAATCGTATACGTCCTACATTGAAGATATTCTGGCTCTCTGTCGCCGAGCACAAAATGACATGACGGAGGCCGATCGCGTCCGACATCTACTGAAAGGCATCAACTCTGTGGCATTCAATGCTCTCGTGATTCAGAACCCGACTACCGTCCGGGACGTCATCACTACATGCCAACGCCTGGACGCGCTTCATTCCATGCGCCTTCCACACGCCTCCTGCGACGCTCGCTTTACCAAAGAGCATGAATTGCGGGCCCTTATCCGCACCATTGTCAGAGAAGAACTTCACGGCCTTATTCCAGGCAACCCTACCGTTGCGTCTGTCCACACACCTCCTCCCAACCTGCGAGAGATAATCAAGGACGAACTGGCATCAATGACAAGCGCTGCACATGCCCCGTCTCCTGTGCGCTTCCCAGTGCCTTCGTACGCAGAAGTTGCATCGCGGGTCCCTGCACCAGTTCCAACCGTGCCTGCGGACGTCGGATGCGACCATGTGGCTGCGATGACAACGCAAGCGCCAAGGCTACGCCACTATTCTACATGGCGTCCTCCCCGCCCCATCTGCTTCTACTGTGGCATAAGGGGTCATATATCCCGTTTCTGCCGCCGCCGTCAGCAGGATGAACGACGTGGTTACTCAGCTTACGAGAGAGACTTTTCCCCGAGACCCGATGAATACGATCCCGCACCGTATCCATCCACCTTCCGTCAGTCGCCCTCCCCTCCACGGTCTCATGCTGGGCCTCATCCTTCTCGTTCATCTCGCCGCCGTTCTCCGTCACCGTTTCGGCGTACGTCATCACCCTTGCGTCCCGCTCCGATCTCTCGGGACTCGGAAAACTAGAAGGTGCAGTTTTTGGAGGGGAAACTGCTTGTCGTCGGAACGCTACAACTCCTCCGTCTCGTCCAGCTAATTTACTGCCTGTTTCTGTGGAAGGTGTTTTTGTTGACGCCCTTATAGACACTGGAGCCGCAATTTCGGTAATTGATCGTGAATTGTGTTTTCGCCTGCGTAAAGTGCAAACTCCTTATGCCGGTCCCATGTTATGCGGTGCTAATGACAGTCCAATTCGCCCGACCGGGTTGTGCACTGCTCGTATTCTCATCAATGGAATCCGTCATCACATACAATTGGCTGTGCTGTCTTCGTGCGCTCATCAGATAATCTTAGGCTGGGACTTCTTGTCAGCGGCGTCTGCTGTAATTTCGTGTGGTCGGCCCCTCATTCGTATTACGGACACTGAGCCTTCTTCTGCTGCCGACCTTTCGTCGCCCAACCTTGTGACAGCTGCGGATTTCCTCCTGCCTCCCGGACGAGAACGTGTCCTTACGATCAAGTCACGTGACATTCTAGATGGTGACGCTTTGGTTGCTCCTTGCCAGCGCTGCATTTTTCGAGGGATCACCATCGCATCTTGTTTAGTGCGGTTCTCCCGTGGTTATGCAAGCATCACGGCCTGCAACACGACGCCAGAACCGCTTCTTTTGCCTGAGGGAACCACTGTTGCCAGCATTACCGAAGAAGCACCGCTTTGTGTCGTCACTGGTTCATCTGCTTCGTCATTCTCAAAGCGTATGCCAGCGGAAGATGCATTCCCTGCTCTCAAGGCCACTTTGTGTGAACATCTCAACCCAACGCAAACGGATGCCTTGCTAGCGTTATTAATGAAGCACAAAACTTGCTTTGACGTTTGTTCCGAAGGTCTGGGTCAAACAACAGTGACCGCCCATCGTATCGACACCGACGGATCCCGTGTGATTCGCCGCCGCCCTTACCGTGTGTCGGCTTCTGAGCGCAAGCTTATAGAAGAACAAGTCAACGACATGCTCGCGCGCAACGTCATCAGGCCTTCGACAAGCGCATGGTCTTCTCCTGTCGTACTAGTGAAAAAAAAGGATGGCTCGGTACGGTTTTGCATTGATTACAGATCACTCAACAAAATCACTCGTAAGGACGTCTACCCAATGCCTCGCATTGACGACGCTCTTGATACTTTACAAGGTGCCGAGTACTTTTCAAGTCTCGACTTGCGCTCCGGTTATTGGCAGATTCCAATGCACGAGTCTGATAAAGAGAAGACTGCGTTTGCTACGCCAGATGGGCTCTTTGAATTCAATGTAATGCCTTTCGGCCTGTGCAATGCCCCAGCCACATTCGAACGGATGATAGACACGGTACTGCGGGGATTAAAATGGAAGACCTGCCTTTGCTACCTGGACGACATTGTCATTTTTTCGTCGAGCTTCTCACAGCACCTGGAACGGCTAGACGAAGTCCTCACGTGCTTAGCTAAGGCCGGTCTCCAGCTCAACACTAAGAAGTGTCAGTTTGCCAGTCACAGCATCAAGGTATTAGGTCATGTCGTCAGTAAACATGGCGTTGAGCCCGATCCCGACAAGGTTGCCGCGGTGCTGCACTTTCCTACACCAACCACACAGAAAGACCTCCGCAGCTTCCTTGGCTTAGCGTCGTATTTCCGCCGCTTTGTACGTGATTTCGCTACTATTGCGGCTCCTCTGCACAAACTTCTGACCACGAGCGCACCCTTTGTCTGGTCGGATGACTGCGAAGCCGCTTTTCACACCCTCAAGCGATGCCTCACATCACGGCCAGTGCTTCGCCATTTCGACCCTGCAGCACCTACTGTGCTACACACTGACGCAAGTGGACTTGGCATCGGTGCTGTCCTTCTTCAGCGGAACCAAGCTTCCGAAGAACAAGTCGTGGCCTACGCGAGCCGTACTCTGTCACATGCTGAGCGAAACTACAGCATCACTGAGCAAGAATGTCTCGCCATCGTGTGGTCCATCCAAAAGTTTCGTCCTTACTTATACGGCCGGCATTTCACAATAGTGACTGACCATCATGCTCTGTGTTGGTTATCGTCTCTCAAAAATTTGTCGGGACGCCTTGGCCGTTGGGTACTACGATTGCAAGAGTATGACTACAGCGTCACATATAGGTCGGGCCGAGAGCACCAAGATGCTGACGCTTTGTCCCGTTGCCCGCTCTCGCAAAGCGCCGAAGTGTCACCTTCCATCTGTTCGTCACCGCCTGCCAAAGTGACCAAACAGACGGCTGCTCCTTCGAAACAGTTAGTTGCCTCGGCGGACCTTCTTTCGTCCACAGATCTCGCCTCGCTCCATCATGCCGATACCTACTGCCGCACAATCATCGATCGGCTCACTGGCTTATCGCGTGCTCCAAACAGCCGCCTAAGACGACAACTTGCCCGTTTCAAGCTTCAAGAGGGAACATTATGTCGGCAAATTTACCATCCTCTCGGTAACCAATGGGTTCCCGTCATTCCTCGCTCACTTCGTCTGGAAGTTCTACAAGCGTTTCATGACGATGCGACAGCTGGCCACTTAGGGTTCCACAAGACCTACGACCGCCTCAGGACTCGCTGCTTTTGGCCTGGCCTCTCCACTTCTGTCGCCAAGTACGTCGCTTCCTGCGCGTCATGCCAGCACCGAAAACGTACCACGTCTCTTCCCGCGGGGCCACTGCAACCACTGCCGTGCCCGTCCACTCAATTTGAATTTGTGGGCATAGACTTATACGGACCTCTTCCGCTTACGCCAGCCGGTCACCGCTGGATTGTTACTGCCGTAGACCACCTTACTCGCTACGCGGAGACGGCAGCTCTTTCATCTGGTGCTACCTCTGAAGTAGCCGATTTTTTCCTTCGCGCCATTATTTTACGACATGGCGCACCGCGTGTGCTCCTTAGTGACCGTGGCAAGACATTTCTTTCACATGTCCTTGCTGAAGTCTTAAAGGCCTCTAACACCATCCACAAGACCACATCAGCGTATCACCCAGAAACTAACGGTCTGACTGAGCGTTTTCACCGAACTTTGTCCGACATGATCTCTATGTACGTGCAACCAGATCACAAAAACTGGGACACAATACTTCCTTTTGTCACGTTCGCATATAACACTGCCATACAGCGTACAACGAATTTTAGCCCTTTTTTTCTCGTGTATGGCCGTGTACCGACTTTTGTTCTGGACACCACCTTTTTGTCCACATCTTCCAATCCATCTTCATCTCTCCCGGAAGAGTTCGCCGCTCGCGTCGCCCGCTGCCGTGAAATCGCCCGCGCCAACACTGCTACCATTCAGGACAAGAGAAAAATCGACATTGATGCGAAGCGTCGAGTTGTTGTGTTCCGCCCAGGCGACGAAGTCCTTTTGTGGACACCTGTTCGTGTACCTGGGCTCTGCGAAAAATTCCTTCACCGGTATCTCGGTCCATACACCGTCCTGGAACGAACATCTGAAGTCAACTATCGCGTTGCTCCTGTCAACGCGGCTTCTGATCGTCGTCGCCGCCACACCGAGATCGCCCACGTCTCTCGACTGAAACGATATATTCGGCGTCCCAACCCTTTCTAACTTGCTGCCCTCTTTCGCGAAGGGGGGAAAATAGTGTGAGCGCTGACTATGTACTTCATCTTCATCTGCATGACAAAACCATTGTAGTGATCATCATCGTATGTCACGCGGGCTGGCTCTCTGGCTCGTGCGCCTGGATTAAAGAAGGATAACCTGGTTGCTGCCGTACCGGACGTGGTCTCATAATATATATATTTTCTTTTTTTCTTTCCCAAAACATGTGCGCAGTCAAATACGGGGCCATCGAGTGACATCGCTTACAGCAGTCTACTAAGTGGCACAATGAAACATTGGGACACTTAAACAAGCATACAAAACATCTGCTACACAATAAGAGGATGCTGTAAACAACCTTGATACTGCAAGCAATGAAAGGCTTTTTTTCAGCAGACAAATGACTTGCTTTCTGCTATTTGTGACTCAGCACATTTGAACTACTACTTCGTATGCTGTAGACAACAGCCCTGAAATACCTCATCTTGTGACCGTACTTTTGAGGCAATGGGCCAGGTTGCACTTTTACTGCACTACCAAACGGCCATCTGATTCTAATTTCCTAACAGCCATTGAAACAGCATTTTGAGCTGCTGAAATAACCCATATATTTAACGTTGGCTTTGTACTTCTCTTGGTTGTTGATTTTTATAAGTATAATTACTGCTTTCGTTGTATAATCCTGTGTTTTGTACTTTTGTTCTAATGCTGTACTACAAGTGTTAATTTCTCCTGTATACTGTAAGGCACGATTTATTTGCCTTTAATTTTGCTGTTTTGTATTCTATTTTCTACTGTAACCCCCCTACAACAATGCCCAATGGGCGATGTAGGTACTTGTAATAAATAAATAAATAAATTTGTCTGCACAAGCTCTGAGGTGTTCTTACTTTGCCTTACTAGAACCGAAACAAACGATCTGCTTGGAAAGGCAGTTCCAATCAACCATTGCTCTCACTCTTGAAAGCTTGTTGCCAGCTTACACGAACAATTAAGCGACGAACACCGGCAGGTGGCAGCCTTGCCATGGTCAACCACTTAAGAATATGCGAGCAGTTCCTTCACATCAGGTGAAAAATTTTTTACAGGTTTGAAATAGTCCCAGGTGAATTTTAACTGGTTAAAAGAACAGTTGACTTTCATTTGAGAAGAGTTGACTACACTAGCTTCAAACAGTACATCCAACTTGTTTTGCAGAACCTGTGCACTGTTTGTATCTACTGCGCTCAAAAAAACTAGATTTTGAATTGCAGTGACCTACGACTCCCCGTCGGCAAACAGGCATGGTGTTGACACAGTTTCAAAACCCCGCATTTTGTAAGGAAATATTTACTACACAGTAGCAATAAACACCCCGTAAGCCATTGTTAAAAGTAGCGCATGAGACATATGCCCATAGCCTGCAGAAGAAGGGCTCTAGCCCCCCCCCCCCCCCTTAACTTCCGATGGAGAAGGGTTGTTTTACAAAGGAAAAATAATAAAAATAGGTGCTTTACAATTTCTTCAACAAGTGCTCCCCTCCTACACGTGCCTGACATGACTTCTTAAAAGAACGTCTTGCTGGCCGAGTTGGTGCATAATGACATATTTTAGCCACGAAATACCACATACACAGAGCACAATAAGAAACACACAATGACAGTACGGGCGGCGTTTTCGTGTGTTTCTTCGCTCTGCGTATGTGTTACTTGGCGGCTAAAATATGTCATTAAGCAAGTACCAACTAGGCCAACAAACAGTTTTTGCTAAAACAGTTTGTGCATGTGTAATTGCAGGTAATATGTGCGCGCAGATCAAACACAGGGAAAACGCCTGCCCGAATACACAGGACAAATTTCTGTCAACTTCGTTTTTCATGCGTTCGTTCGATCTTCGCGCACATATCCTACAATTAGACATGAGAGACAGTTATACCTTTAAGCCGGCCCTCGTAACGCTGGAGTTTTTCTTTTTGCGTGCAGATGATCTCGCACAGCTCCTTGCGATTCGCCTTCTCCGGCACGACGGCCATTTCCTGAAAGAGAAGAGCGAAAGAATACGAAAGAAAGTCATGTGCAGCATCGAAACGCCACTATCAATGGGTCAAGCAGAGTCATTGACAGCACTTATCCCGCCACGATACTACACGCGGCACAGCTGTCAAGAGCCTTACGTGCGGCTTGCCTTCCGCATCCTTATCTACGAAACGTTAATCGCATTAGACGAAGAGATAATGAATTTTGTAGCTATTTCGACCAGATCGCGCAACGAGAACACTTCTTTCGCTTCATCGACTGTTGTCGTTCAGAACAGCGACACGAAAACAGAACGGTGTCACGGAAGTAATCGCTTACCTGGCGAGCCTCGGGCTGAACACCTGAATACTGTGCTCGCGCTCGAAAGCGAAATAATCAGCCGTACGGTCGTCGGCTGACAGCTGTTACGTCTCACATGCTGTCACGTCGCTAGTAGATCAAGCAGAACGAAAACACGGCGAACCCGAACAATATTTGTGTGCCAAAAGCGGTCACCAAAAGCGAAAGCACAAAACCGCAATAAAGACAACTTGGATTGGATTGGCTATTCTTGACGCGCAAACGTTTCTAACTCTCTGATCAAAAGGTAGCTATATCGAAGAGTTTTATAAAATCACAAACACAGGACTAAATAAAAAAGTTTCCACATATAAAAAGGGACGTCATAAACTTCTTGTTTTCTACTTATTATTATACATATAACTTTTTAAGGTTTGTTTCATTTTTGTTTATGCGAATGTAGCATACAGTTTCTGGAATCTCTAAATGAATGACAACATTAATGGTTTCCTTTGTTTGGTCAAAGTTAGCGCATTATGAATAGAAACTGGGTATCGACACGCTTGATTTCCTCGTAATGCTGAATGTATTGCAACTGGGCTCCTCGTCCACGTACATCGCGTGCTTACAATAGCCACGACGCGGGTTCCGATTTTTACCAGTACCAAAGCAATATAAAGTACACTTTAAACGTGGCACACCCACGGTCGCAGTGTCAATTAAATTGCCGTACAGACAATTAAACAGCAGCAGCTGCAAAACCATCTCATGGACCCAGAGACAAAAGATGGTTTTGAAACAAGTGCATTGAATATTTACTGACACAGAAACGCAGCACCATTGCAGAAAAACTTTTAGAAGTAATTTGAAAGAATATAAGGCTGGGCATGCTGGTACTCCATATGAACAAACAAGGGGCTACAGAATCGAAAGTTGGGCTAGTTAAATATGCATGGTATAACTGTCAATTCAAGCGCACGAATAAACAGAAAGGAAGAGAGGACAAGGGGCTGTTAGGTGTTTTTGTCTCACTGCTGTATAGTGCCCAATATCTTTTGTGCACTAGGTGTTATAATTTGAGAAGTACATGCGCATTACACACAGGAGATCCATGCGAGTCTCTGCATTCAAAATACTTACATGTCACCGTCCACTAGTACAAACCAAATGGCCTTTTCTTCTCTAATGAACACTTGCACTCTTCAATGCTGAAATGGCACGTGCCAACCTCGTTTCGTTCACCCAGTGCTGATCCAAATTGAGAAAGAAACTCAGCATTCATACGATACTTTTTATTATGCTCTTTTACTCTATATCATGTATGGCATGGAATACTGATGCAGATAATGTAATGACAGCATGTTCGGCCCAAGCTTCGGCAAGATATGTCAAAAAAAGTTTGCATAAAGACGTCCATATAAGAAAGACTAGACACATTTTGATCACTACGTTGCTTCTAGTGGTTCGGTTCTGCTTGGCTTATATGACGAGTCACAAATGAGTCACCATAGTATAACGCCAATATAATGCTCATGACTGCAGCAAAAAATGTCACAACTTTAATTTAAGAGCGTTTAAGAAAAAAGCAACCGCCTGAAAGAGGCCAGAGTGTGATGGATTTCTTAAGCTTACCTCTTCAGCCCGACCACATGCGCTTCATAATGAATGCATCAGGTCAAAGTTCCATATAACATGTGCAACTTATAAAGATGTAGATCCTAGTGAGCTCACTTATGTACAATTAGAAGTCCTTTCTACTGCTTCGACTTGACCTCTAAGAACCACGTGATTCCGAAAAGCAGAGCAGCGGGCCGCATGATGCTCTCGTCAAACAACATCTTCTTGGCTTCGGCTTTGGTTAGCTCGACCACGTCAATCATCTCGCCTTGTTCTTCGACACCGCCACCAGAGCTGATCTTCATGTCATCGGTCACTTCGACGTAGAACAGCTCCTGCTTGGCACCAAGGATTCCCACACCAGCTCTGGACAAACAAGTAAAAGGCCACGAATAAAGCTGAAGCCCCAAAAGGCAGTCACTTACGTTTATAAACATTAGCATGTCAGCTGTTTCAGTTAACCAAGCTCTGAAAGAGGATACGATATATTTTAAATTGTTCACACGATCAAACTACTGTTGACATTCATATCAAGTTACAGTAAGTATGTGCATATTCCTTGGTAGTATGAATTATTTCAAGTAATTATCAAACTTCAGTTATACATGTAGTCATTCATTATGTGATAATGCATTTGAAAGCACTGCGATTGAGTGCTTAAGTGAGCACTGATAATTTTCTTACATTACAAACTTTCTTAGAAACCTAGAGAAAACCTAGAAAAAAAGGACCCAATGTTTCGAGACCGGTTCAGTCCCTTCCCCAGGAAGGATTGGTCATGAAAGCAGTGCAGCTTCCTATTTATTTTCTCACCTCAGCTCCCTCTTTCTCATCAAGCCCCGAAGGCCAGTGCCAGAAGTAGCAGAGTTGATTACAAAATGATTCAAGAAACATGCACTAATGTCCTGGCATTAACGCCTTAAGAGTATTTCTTAGATCTAAAGTGCTGCATGAACGTCGCAAGGAGCCCTGCAGAATCGTTTCAAGTAATCATCAAGTGACCTCATAATCGGGGTCTATTGTTTTTTTAATCCATGAAGTGTGAGCACCAGTGCTCATTCAGGGATTACAACGATGAGCGTCATCATCATCATCAGGCTGACTACGCTGCTGCAGGGCAAAGGCCTCTCCCACGATCTGCCAATCAACCCGGTGAGCTTGCTGGAAGCTGAACAGGTGGGGGGGGAGGGAGGCAATGACTAGACAGGTGGTGAGGATAACATAGTTCCATGATGCGTGTTACCCGGGCATCAAAGCTGTGGCGCTTACTTTGTGCGTACAAGAATTGATTACAAGGGATTTGAAGGGGCCCCTTGACACCTTTGCAAGTAATACCCGTGCCACACGGGCAGAGAAAATGGCATTTACCCCCGAATGCCTTCAGATTTATTGCCATTCGCGCGGTGCCACACGGGCGAACGAAATGGCATTCGTCCGAATGCCATTCGCCACCAAATGCCTTCGCCAGAACTCAGTTGACTGAGAAATGCCTACTCTCGACGAAACAGCTCGTGAAGTGCGATTTACCTTAAAGTATATAAAACAAATCATATTCAGCTAAAAATAAAATTTCCCGTCTTTTATTGCACTAAACTCTTAAAAAAGTGCTTTGAACGTTATACGAAGATCAGGTTGAAATGGTTTGAAATTAACTGAAGTGCAATGTCCTGAAGCTGGCGCATAATAACTCGTCTCTGCTCCAGAAGTATTCGCTCTTGAGCACGATGCTTTGCACGGAAACACACAAGTGCTGCCGTGAAAAAATGAACTCTGCCAACGTCTTCTTCTGAGAGATGCGACAGGTGCGATGCGGCAGGCGCCATTTTCTATTCACGCTGTGGATCTGACTAGTGTTGGCTTAGGTTGCTACGGTCGGCTGCAACGTCGTAAAACAAAGCAAGAAACTAAGACTTAGGGCAGCGTAATATGCTTATTTCTACATTTAATGATTATTTCGTGTGTATGAAGCTTGTAAACGCTTGTTTATTTTTTTTTATTGCTATTCACCCAATGCTCACTTGGAAGGTGCTGCAATCGACATCAAGTCAAATGTCATTCACTTTAGATGTGTAGCAGCGCCGCCGAAAAAAATGTCGTTCGGGAACTGAATGCCTTCGCCACCGAATGTTATTTTCTAGGCCCGTGTGGCACGGGTATATTTGTCGAATGGCCTCACTACTTGGGGTTAAAATTGGTGTTACAGTTAAATCAAAATTGGGGTTAAAGTTTCATTTCTGAATTTTTCAACAAAACCTCTGTGCGTGACGTAAGAAATTTTGAAATATAGTTTTTGTGTTTTCACGACATTGGCTCGGTGAAATTTTCTGAAACTTCGTATGTTAGCTTTATGGCACCCACAGTTGAGAATGTACTACAATTTTATTTATTAGAAGCTACATACAACCCAGCAGACTTGTTCAAAATTCATGTCACGATTCGGGAATCTGGAGGTGGCGTTTCCTCTCACATTTTATTTCCGCGCGTTTTCTCACTTACCAAGCATCGTATCGTGGTAAGAGTGGTGTTTTCGAGATTGTGAAATTATACTTCACTAATATTCGGAAAATCGTTTTGCTCTTTTGCGTCCCTTTAAGATTCACACTGGCACCCGCCGATTCGGTTGAACAGTACTAGGAGTGGCAGGAGCAATGGTTACCTGAATGAGGTGACCCGCTGTACGCTGCTCAAGGGCACATCGTATCCGCACTCCTCCTTGATCTCTTCACGCATTGTCTCGGCGGAGGACAGTTTGTCATTGTCGATTATGCCCGCACACAGTTCGAGCGTCACGCCCAACTTTCCTGGATACTTGTTCGTGTCGATGGGCTTGCCCGAAGAGAATTCGTGTGGTGGGATTTGACCGTAGTAGACAGCTGAAAGAAGTACAAGAATTACTCATTCACGAGAGCAATTCACTGTGAAATGCATGCTTATGTAACCACATGGCAGAACCCTAACTGAATGATCTGCTACAGGTTGCCATTTGCTTAACAGATTACGCATTGTTATTTTTGCTCTTTTTGTCTAAATGAACTATGAAGGTGTGTTTTGATGCTACACGTATGTAGTTATGCACTCATGCTGTCACTTGACAATGCGAACATTAATTTTCAGTGCCTACTGGCCCCAAGAAGCCTATTTCATGCTGACAACTGAACCTTTATGAATGCTGCCAAATAAATTATACTTCATAAAGTGTTACAAAAGGCACCCAGGCTATGGCTATAAACAAAGAAACAAAAAACGAAGTAAAAAGTGATCATGCTTTGTAATAATTTACTCAATTAGACACTATCAAGAACTATGTGCAAGATAAAGCTAGCATATTTTATTTAATATGTTTGCCCAAAATACCTGTCTACAGGTTCTTCCCAGTTGAAACCTATTATTTTTTGTACTGTTATTTTTCAATCACTTTGAGTGATATTTCCTCGCATAGACGCTGCATGTTTTAAAATATACACACAACCGATCCCACTTGTACATTCTCGATCAGTAGCAGACGACATTACAATGGTTACCATAGTTTCCTGAGTCGCCAGAAATAATCTATATAGCTCCAGTTTCGCCTTTCCCAAGCTTTCGTCACGCAATAAACGCTAGTGCGAGCGACTAGCACCTGAAACTTCCTACAAGGAAAATGGACGACCGATTCCGGAAAATAAACATGTCGTAACACGCAGTTTACGATCACGACACTCACCTGGTCGGAACTGCCTGACGAATAAAAGGACATCCCTGCTTTTGTTGTATATAACAGCCGAAACACTGCGAAGCAAAGCAATTACGTTCTGGTTTAGAACACGCACGTAGTCAAGTATAAACCACGCCACTATACAGAGATTGCGGTCACGCTATTAACACGTGATGGGCACTAATGAAACAGACATTGGCACAAACCTGTCGTGGGTCTTCATGAGGTCCCATATCCTTTGCTTTCCGTTCTGCGGATTCAAGGAACACCGAAGGATAACAAGTCAATCAGCAGGAAAGGATCGCGGAAATGGTCACATGCTTCGCGAGAACGCGCATCAGCTGGCGATTCGAGATCGGCTCACCTGCTTGAAAAGCAGCCGCGTAGGTTTGATGTACGCGGAATTCTTGAGCTCCGCGACTCGTACGTCGTCGATCTTCTCCATAACTACGTTGGACGTGGACAGAGAGCGTCTAACCGAGGAACAAGCACTGGTGGCGGGACCGCCCGAAACTATCAATTTGGTGGACCGCGGCCAAGCTACAGCGCGCCAACATCGAACTCCGCTGATCATCGCTCACAGCACCACGACTAGCTTAGTAAGGTAAAATTTTATTGGTCGCTTTTCGTAAAAAACGGTTCACGAGCGCGGCCCGAGTCGTAGATAAGCACCTTCATTTTTTCCGAAGAAGACGTATTTTACGCAACAATCTTTTATATCAGATAAGATGCGCGATGCAACTATCGAGCCGCCCCGCGTAGGGAAACGTAGAACTAAAATGTCGTCCGCTGCCACGTTTCTGTTCCGGTTCGAGCGATTGGTCTTATGTCGTGTTTCGCTCGGTAATCAAATTGTAAAGAAAGAGAAAGCGGCTACAGAGGCACCTTCTTAAAGGCCATTGGACGACGCTATGCGTAACAGTGTCGCGACTCTGTAAACACTTGCGCAGCGACAGCAAGCGCGCGCAATTAGCGTCGTTTAAGAGCTCCTGTGCACCGTATTAAATATTCAGTTAGGCGACACGTTGAAACCTTAACCCAAATATTTAGCTCTGGGCTACAGATGATGCTGTTGTGCCAATCCCAAAAGAGAGCGTAGCCTGTTAACAAACCCGAAACACTGCCTGGAAAGTGTTTTAATACGATGAAACTGGTTGTAGATTCGAAGTTATCAGTATACAAATACATTACAGATGATTAAGGGCTCACATTTAGGATGGTTCTTACAAAATCCGTTCACTTTTTATAGAAAATACTCAGACACTGCGCGCTAACAAGTTGTGTTGCCACAATTATCGTGGTTTAGATTTTAATTTATCAATATGAATAGAAAGATTGATGTTGGCATTGATTGTTTTTGTAATAACCTTCGTTTTTAGGCCTTGAGTTGTTCACAGTGTGTTAATAGAACACACACTTGCATGTGCAGAGTGGAAATTAGTCAATTAAGACACCGTGCATGTTGTTACGTGGACAACATTTTATTGCATAAGAAATCACGATGGGAACTACAAGACATCACAGATATCCTGAGTTACCTTATTCTGTTTTATTTCAATTACCACTATTGCCAACATGATGACATCAGTCTCACTCACTGTATGATAACATTTTGAGTGTATAATTGGTTTATTTACAAAGTATAAAAACAGTAACAGTTAAAGAAAATAAAATTTTGCTCTTTCCTGGGTGTTGTACAGCATGAATAATTGATACATAGGCTTTTGGCGCATAAGGCCTAGCTATATTCTACAAACCTTCAACGATACTACTGGCTTCGTACGTAAAACAATGTCACTCATCTGTTGTATCACATTTGCATGATTAGAAAGTGTTTCAAGCGTAATGCTGACATTGGCCCATGGCTTGAGTGGATTAGTCACACTGGTCAAAAAGTCACATCAGTCACTAACGAAACTAAACGTGCGAGCCGGATACGAGCTTCTGCGAGTCCTGAAGTACGTCAGATTGAATTTAAATTTCCAGAATACTCTCCCAACTCAGAAACTTGGAAGTGAAGTGGGAAGTTACATGGAGCAGTTTTAATTTACAAGATGTCATTTTGAAGCCGACATACACGCACACATGCATATATATATATATTAAAGCAGTACAAAAAATCTTTATGGTACAGTATATGGCAGACAAAATGTCCTGGGCTCCCCAATCAAACGATAGCGGAGGCTTTACAAAAGTCAAGAATGTCTTTGGCACGGCTTTCGGATATTTTGATTCGCTCTTGAAGCTCTTCCACTGAACTAAAAAAAATAGAAAAAGAAAAGGAGGCAGATTTGATATAAGAGACACAGCAACAATCAGTGTAAGAAGCACATTCAACGCTGCCTAGATCTGAACATCCAGTCAACAAGTGGACAAAATATACTGAAACCAATTTTGTTAGTTTTTATCATTTAACTATGAACTTACATTGTTTGGTTACATTATTGCAGAAGAGCCCAACAGTGACACTAATAACCGCATTTTCCCACAGAGAACAACAAAGTGTTTCGTTTTGCTTTTTCTCGTCTTTTGAGTAATTGAGTTGGTATGCATTCAAGAAGAAAATGTGCTGTCATGTGAGAGGATGAAATAAAATTAAAATACTTGTCACATAACTAGCATAGCTGCTACACAAAACTTGCTCATAGGCAACAGCAAAGTGGCTAACATAAACAAGTTTTGCTGCATGAGCACAAGGAGAAGGCCTTAGGTTGTCGCAGCAAATGCATTCTGAATATGAAAAACCACACAGCTGTTATTAGGCACACCTTACTAAACAGTCTCTTCTTTTATTGCAATGTTTATACCAACAATAATAAACTGAACGAGGTGTAAATACACTCCTAAATGAGCATGAAATGGCATTTAATACTTCACAACTTTTTGCACCAATCTACATCTTTTTTTGAAACTGTGGGTGTCAGCCTTTGTTTAAAAGAAGATGCGAGTCAAAAAATGCAAGTTATTTTCAAAATTACATATTTTTTATTATTAATGTCATTTGCTTTCACAAACTTCGTTTCCCTACTTTCACGACAACAACAACAAAAAAAAAAACTGAAGATTGTAAATAAACTCGAAGTAGATTATAATCGCCTTTAAACAGCACAAGGTGGCTACCAAGAACCAAAAAGAGCTCATTGTCCTGAGCCTTCCGGATATCGTCACCTCTCATTGCTTGCCATTGAATTTCGCATGGGGAGTTCACTAAAAGCCACATGCTCAGAATAACAATAATTGTCAAGCTCTTATGATGGAAGAAATCATTTTAAAAAACATATCTTTGCCATATAGATGAGCTTTGACTTATACCTTTAAAATACATCTTTCTCAAGATACATTTTCTGGCAACTTCTTGAGTTTAGACGTGTTTTTGGTACTCCTGATAGCCAGATCAAGACGAAATTTTGCCCGCATATTCCTTGTCATGTGCAGGGTGCAAGTATTTTATTTAAAATTTGATATTGCCTGTATAATTATTACGAACCTAAAGCAAGCAATTAGTATGGGCTGAAAACTCTAAGAATTCTCACATAATTTTTGTTGTCTATTAAAATGTCTCATACGCACCTTCTTGATAGTTATTTGCATTCTACAGTTAATGTGGGGCAATGTGAGCCAATAATAGCTCAAAACTATAAAGGCTTAGTGGCACAAAAAGTTTATCAAAAACAAACTATACCTTACACATTGTCATGGCTCAAAACAAAACTGCACAACTTACCATAAAACTAATTAAATAATTTAAATCGGTATAAAAGTTTATATATACAGCAAAAATATTCATCGTTCTTTGCCCTAGGCTACATGTTATCAAAACTTTATTGAATCACATCTGTCCTTAAAGAGATACTCAACAAAATTATTGCTGGCAATATTTTCAGTCAAACTGAAAAATTAGGTGAGACACAACTTTCATTTCACACAAAAACTAGCAGAATATAACGAAGTTTATGAATATTTCACCAATAGCCACATCTAGCGGCTGAACCGTGAACTATAAATAAATAAAATAAATAGACGAGATGATGTTTGGCGACGTTTTGTGTATCCAAAACGAACATGCCAAAATTCCAGTCGTCGCCCACGTCTATCAACACACCCAGCCCCGCAACAGTTTCTAGAACCACTACAACAGCACCGGCAGCGAGCAATGCTCCTGGGTGCGATGAAGAATGGCACGTTTCAGTGCCTTTGTGGAAAGACCAGAGGGGAATGCAAAGGAGGGGTGGAGAAAGGGAAGAAGCCAAACAGAAACGCATGCACCCTCCACATGACGTCATGGCTCGTGCCGGAGCGTAACAGACGCGCGCCAGAAATCCTTCAAAAATACAACCAACGGTTTAAAAATACGTGAAACAAGCTCTGCTTATCGGAACAGCCGTGTCTTCAATGTGGATTTAGAAGTGTGGCAGCTTGGGCTAGTTGGTATGGCGTGACGATAGTTATAGCGCGAAAAAAAAATGACGACACAGAGACAAGAAGGACACGAAAAACACGAGCGCTAACTTCCAACTGAGTTTATTGCGCAGAGCACGAAAATATATAGAGGAGACAGTAACCATGTGATAAAAACCATATGGCACAAAGAGCAGAACATGAGTAAGAGAAAAACAAAGACAAAAAACAAGAGCACAGAAAAACAGCAAAGAAGAATTTTTAAGAAAACAAAACAGAAAAGTAAAGATAATATAAATACTTGCGCGCACCGAAACCTTTGAAGTAGTTATATTATCTCTTTGTTGTTATATTATCTCTTTGTTGCATGCTTTTTTTGCATGGCATTTGTAGCATGCTTTAAGTGCTTCCTCTCTCTTTCTCTTTTACCAGTGAACACACCGAAAGCCTGGTACCTTGGGGGGGATGAAGGGGGACAAGAAGACACATCTGATTGTCAGCACACGTCATAACCTTGAACAATTTTTCTTTTTTCCTTTGAACCTGTGGCTTACTTTGAGTGTGATTGCAAGCGCGCGTCCGGGTATAGGACGACATATCGCAGCGGCCACGGTAAGTATGCAGCACGCAGTGTTCAAATTAGCCAACAGACTCGCTCATCTCTCGACTCACTCATCTCCACCTACGATTCCCAGAACTGGTATGAACAACACTGGCAGCGAACAATGCTCCCGGCTGAGGCAAAGCACCGGCCATTTTGTGGAAGGGGGAGAGTGGGACGAAAGATGTCGAGAAAGGGAAGAGGAGGACAGGAACACGTGCATCTTGCGTACGCTCAGCAACTGTGACGACACAGCTCGCACTCGTGTGCAGCCACCACACCCCAACAATCCATCAGAAATATCGCCAACTGTTTCAAAATAAGGAAAAAGAACTCTGTTTATTAGAACAGTGAGGTCTTCAGAGTCGAATTTCGAAGTTTCGTCGGCTGTACCGATTTCTGTTTAGTATCCCTTTGAAACAAAGACTTTCATCAAAACCAGCGTCATCTTTAGTGACAAGATTCTTAGCAGCCTGGTGCAGTTATCAAGAGAAACTGCGAATATCAGTAGCCATACTAATAGTTTTGAAGCGAGACATTGATAGTTGGGCTAGTTGGTAATGTGCATTTTATGCAATTTACAGTGCTCAGACATACGAGACATAGTAAGAGAAACGCAACACAGTGCCTCTATAAATTGCCATCATAAAAGTTCTGATGTCATGTCTCAATCTTTGGGCACTGCAACGATTTTGTATCGTAGCCGCCGGCAGGCACAACTTGAACATGTTCGCATGAATACCAAACCGGCCAAGCTGGTGCTCACCAATAGTCAACAAAAGCATTTCTTTCTGCCGCTGTTTATTTTGCTGTTAACTACCACTTTAGAACTAAAGGTTCATCGCAGTTTCTCACCTTTTCACGAGACTTCGCACAGAGGGATATGCGGTGGTTAAGCTGATTGCTGTAGCCAAGCTGACCTTCGGAAATGCGAGGTAGAATTGCACGGCCTGGAACACAATGGCGGACATGTAAAAACCTGCTCACATTGGGAAAACAAAATACCGTATTTACTCGCGCAATTAATGTATACTTTTTTTTTCCGAAAAATAGAAGCGAAGTTGGGGGTGCGTTTATTATGTGGGTAAAATTTTATGAATACTTTTTCGGGATGAGCGAGAAAATGCGGTATTGCAAAAGAAAAGTTAGGTCGCTTAGCTTTTCTCAATTGACATACGCGTACGCTGTTTGGAAACAACTTCTTTACTGCACTTCACTCGTCTTTGGTGGTTGACGGCGAAAAAAAAAATAATTCCAAATTTTGACGACTGAAGTTGGAGGTGCGTTTATTATGTGAATGTGTTCATTACGCAAGCAAATACGGCAGGCAGTGCACGCAGTACTCACAGGATTCTTGCTCTGAAGGCATTTGGGTGATGGAAGCGCCATGCCCTTCTGGGACTCTTTCTTGGCGAGGGCGACAACTACTTCGGCCGTGTTTGCTGAAAGCCACAGAACAGAAATGACCACTATGTGAGGGTGAGCAAGGGGCAAGCCTCTGCATTAGAAGACCAACTCATAAAATTTAAAAACTAACTAATGTGATAGGGCTAATGCCTCAAATGTACGTAACACGTTACTTACATTTGAACGCATACCACACTTACACGATTTTAGGTCGATACATTTTGTCTAAATTAAAAATCTGAAATTGGGGGGTCGACTTGCAATGGAAACCAAAACTAAAGCTCCACCCACCCCCCGGTTCTATATTCGAGTCGACTTACAGTCGTGCCAATATGTTATTTCATGTTTGAGCGTACATGTTATAGTTTTTCATGTCACTGCAATGTGAACCCTCAATTCTGTCGCAGCAATTGAATAAACCACAAACAACGACTGTACAGAAACAATGGCTACACATTAATCTAAGTCAAGCTTTCAATCTGCTTTGCTGCTACATAAGTGGTAATGACAAAATACATATGAATATTCCAAGTTCCATCTTAATCACCCACCTTGAGAATCCGAAAAGAACACCTTGGCGTGCGTAGAGTTCAGGAACATCAACATGTTGTCAAAGTACTTCGTCCTCTTGCTAAAGCCACATGTAAGAGAAAAGCGAAATAAATAACAGAACCATTAAACAAGGGGCCAGGACATTAAAAACGAAGCAGTCTGGAATGGTCTAGATCTTGCATGGCAGTATATGAAAAAAAAAAAAATGACAATTTGCTTTCTTTGTTGTGGCACCAAGCTTGATCAAATGAGATTTGTCAATTTGCTCCAGTTTTAACATATACTTAGAAATATGACACATTTGAAAAATACAGGTTCTGAAGACAAACGGGTTATCAGCTTCAGTTTCGCATAGCCGACATCAGCAAGAGAAGATGCCGTTCAGATTCACTGGTTTTGAACGGCCAAAGGTAAAGTGTCATAGTTCAAACTAAAGGAAAAGTTCACAAAAAAAGAGACTGCTTTTTGACTAAAAATAAGAAGTTACGAATTTACAATAAAACAAGTTTATGAAAATTTAAAGTGTAGCAACGACTTCTTTTATCCTGACTAAAGCAAGACACCTCTAAACCGAAGCGCAGACTATCAGACAGAGCTGAATCAGCAGTGATATTCACAAAAAACATTGAAGTGTTCAGCCCTACGTCTGTGTTAGTTGTTCTATTTCATGCATTTTAACAACAAAGTACCAACAAGGTGAAGCAATCATTTTAGAAGTACTTTTTTTCATCAATCAAACAATCCTCACAAAGTTACACATCAGATTTGTTAAATCTAAAACACATGTCACCACTCTTAGCCATTCTCAACGCATTCCTTTAAGTGGTCATCTTGGGTTGCCATGACAGCTCAAAGAACAAGTTTCAGCCAATGAGCATTTGCGTACACAGCACTTCCAAGCTCTCCCCAGCAGTCTGGAATGACGAGACCCTATTATTCAATCATGCTGGTATCAGTGGAGTTTTTCAACCATACGAGTTGGAAAACTCACCTTAGGTACTATGTATTTAATGTCTGGACATGCCATTGGTCAAAATTGTGGGGGTCAACTGATTGTAGAGCCACCTGAAGGTCCAAATAAAAAACTAATTCTTGAATTATTTATATTTTGCATCACAGAAGAAATCATGCTTAATGAAGTGATCAGTGGGCTCACATTTGAGATTTACTTTTCAAAGATTATATTGTGGTCATTAATCTCTTCGTTTCTTTTTCAAGGTACTTTACTTAATGTTTCTCATGGCAACACACTGTGACGGTGAAGACTGCAGAGGTGCGGTGTGGTCTATGTTGTCGCTCCCAGGTGACACAAGAGAGGAGAAAGAATCAACGACTTGTTTTCCTTTGTTGAATACAATCTTATAGAAAACCAAAAAACATTATGTAAAGAAAAATATAGGGGACATTATCTGTAAACTGACAGTAGTTTCGTGATTGTGATGTGAACTTAAATTAAAGAGGACAACAAAACAACTTTGCCCCCGGTAGGGACATGATCTACAACCATCGGATAACGAGTCTAGCGCGCTACCAAGTGAACTACAGCGGCGACTGTCCTTCTGTACATTTTATTGGATCTTTCTACCAGCTGGCTACTGACCACTAAACCCTCACATACTACCTGAAGGCCTCAAGTCTGTCGAAACGAGACTTTCGCTCGTGAGTTTGCTTTCCTCCATAAGTATTTCCTGGTTTCGGGATGCAGTTTTGAAACCGATATGATTGAACAATTCTGGGTAGCAATACTAGACGTGGCAAGCTCACAATGGTCGTTCGCCAGGCTTGACCCTCTGTGGCCGCTCAAGGATGAGGCACGGTCGGTCGTACAGCTCGAACAGGTGCCTCACTTCGGCCACGAGGCGAGAGTTGTTCTGGGGATTGCCAAAGTCGGCCAGGGCCTTTCGCAGTATGCAGCACCTCCTTCCCACTACAAGGCTTCCAGCCGCGAGGGAGAAGACCTCCACTTGTATGCCTTTGAAGGCACGCAACGCAGACACGAGGGCCTGTGGTAAGAAGTAGAGTGGGCGATTAGTAAACTTGAGGTTCGAAGCAAATTAAAGTGAATGGTGACTTGGTCGAACGATTTTAAACGGAATTGTTCGAATAAGGGAGATGATTTAGACTCCAAGCAAAAGTTTTGAAGAAACCCGACGTTTCGAAGCTGACTTGGATCCTTCCTTAGGGGTGACTGCGTAGACTACGTAGCAGCGGCGTCTTCAAAGCAATCGCGGGGTGGATAATGACCCCCCCTCTCTCTCGTTTTGCCGTGGAGCGCAGTCCATGTGTATACACTGGGGGAAGGGTTCCGAGAGAGTGGTTGATGTTATGGGCTGTCCTTTGTATGTCACCCCTGAGGAAGGAACCAAGTCGGTTTTGAAACGTCGAGTTTTTTTCAAAACTTCTGGTTGGAGTCTAAATCATCTCCCACTTTCATACCCAACCAGACAGGCTTCTGTCGAATGTTTACATTCAATTGTTTGAATAGTAGTATGTATCATATATTATAAGAAAAACTGAGCATTTTCGTCACGGGCCAACTTACTTGCTTGCTCAATATTTTTGAGAATTACAACTAGGCTTGTGCGAATGTTACTTTTTTTTATTTTCTGCAATGTGGAAGCAGCTGAGAATAGTAGCAAGATTTGAATAGTTACAGGGTGCAAGTCGTAAAAGGTACAAGATGGTTCATTTTAAAATTTGCTATAGTAAGCGTATATAAGCCAGTATAACACACTTTCGAAATTTTTGAAAATGTTAATTAAGGTGCAAACAATATGTACATTTACCCTTAAAATATGGCCTCACGGCAGAGCAGCTGCATGCTGCAGTGAAGCGACCCTTTTAGGAGGTTACAGCATTAAAATGTTTGAATCACAGATTAAAATTTTATTAATTTTAAATTCATGTCAAAGCACTGCAAAATGAATCTTGATAACTTACTTTAGCAACAGGTAATCATTCGATTATGTCAATTACTATGCTACCAGCACACATGATAATGAAACATGAAGACAATGATGACAACAGATGAGCAGCCAGCAAATTTTTGTGATGAGTGAATTCGGTGTACCAAAAGAACACAGCATACCTAGTGCCATGACAGAGACCCTGTATAAGTATGTGTTTGCCATGTGTTTGCAATGTGTTACAATGTATGTGTTTGCAAGTATATCTAAACATTGACAGGAACAGAATCAATGCAATGCTTACCGTTCCTGATGCTATCTCTCTGGTGTCCACTATAATTGTGATAGTCTCGTCGATTTGAGCCTGAGGAAGACGTCAAGCACATTTGTTTTAAAATGCAGCTCTGTAATTAAATGGCGAGATTTATTTGTACTAGTGCACTGTACTCGTGTGTCAAATCAAAAAGGGCCTCTCAGTTTTCATTTAAATACCATCAGAGCCCAAATTCATGTCACCCACACTATACTTTCACAAATGTTGAAACTGGGGCAGCAAGACAAAAACTGGGAAGTGCTTAGCAGACTCTACTTAAAGGGGCCCACAACACTCTCTTAGCATGGTCTGAAAGTGTTGTCGATCGGTAGCCCAAGATCCTGAGAACACGTAAGCCAAACATTACGGTACAGCACGCGGTCTGCAATTTACAATAGCAAGCTAGAAATCATTCCCTCTTTTCTCAACTAAATGATGCCATAAACCCAAACGACTGCGCCGTAAACCCAAAGTCCACAAACATTGGCTGATATGAGCATTGCAAGTTCACTCATACTTAATGGACTCTACACATTTTTATGGCAGTCGTGAGGCAGTAAGCTTTTTTACTGATGCTAGTCAATAATTTATTCATTTGTTCATCTATTCTTACTTTAAAAAGGGTTGCAGGACTTTTGTAAGTCAAATAAGCAGATTATTGATGATTCAGTTAATAAAGATCTGTTTTCTACACAATTTAAGTAAACTGGAGGCCCACATTCAGATGAATTTCTGCTATCAAGCATTGTGAAATTTTGTTTTATTTTTCGATTACGAAACAGATGTATTTTTATTTAGTTGAGTTATGTTCAACAACCGTTTTTATGCTGTTACCAAATACTTGAAGTTGGTATTTAAAAAAATACTGCAATACAATGAAGAGAAGTACTAGGAAAAAATTGGAAACAATTTTTAAATGTCTGGCTCGAGAATATGCCTGTTATACATATCTCATAAACAATAATTTAAATGCTGAAGTGCAGCACACTAGAAACAGTAAACGCAAAACAGTAGATACCGACAAGCAACAAGTTCTTCCTGAGTCACATGACTTCTTCAGCAATATTGCTCTTACTGATTTTATTGTATTAAGAAACTTTACTGAATAAACTTGATTTATGCAAGATTACTCTCTGATTTCAATGGAGTCTTGAAATGCGACTAGAGAACAGCCAGTGTAGGCACTACCCCAATTTCTTCTTGCCTGCATTTGTTGGGACATTTTGCCCAACCCCATGTGTCAAGAGCTGTAAAGCTTTTTGGCGAATAGAACTTGAATTCGTGAACTTTTAAACACAAGAAAAAACTAAAAGAAAAACAGGAGGTTTGGAAGACACAGTTGTTACGACAACGGCACATTTCACCCATGTCACTCTTATGCAGTTACCGTACAAATGTGGAAGCGTAGCATACCTGGGCTTCTATAGGTGACTGACAGACGTCTGCCGAAAGGCTTCTTTTATTGTGAAGACTGGCCATATGCGTCCTGCGAAATTCTTCCTGCCTGATTTTTTGAAGCCGAAGCCGCTCTTCCCTCGACAACACTCGGGAGGTTTCCGATCCTGGCGTCAACGCGGACGTTATGTTTCCTGGAAGACTGGCTAACGCGCAGCCTGAAACCTCGATTGCGGCACCGACGCACCTGAAAACTTTCGAAGCTGGCTTGGCAAGCTCCTCGCCTTGGTGTTTTCTGCTGACCGGACTGTCGTCGACGTCGATTTTCTGGCTTTTTGAGATGTATTTAGTGCGGCATGACTCCTCTTCACTGGTAGACGATATTCGAATTCTCCTCTTGCGCTGCCTTGTCTTCACACGGCTGCGCACAGGTGATTCTTGTTCTTCGAGCTGCACACAAAGAAATGTAACAAAAATGAGCCATGAGCCATGAACATCTATGCATAACGTACAGCTGCGCATAACGTCACCTGATATGCACCACTACAACAGGAAAATAATTAGCATTTTAGCTACAGTTTGATGCAAGGTATAGGTCTATGCCAACTTAGTTTTTCTATGTACTGGTCTCTGCAATTGTTCCAAGTTGTATGTGTGAAAAAAAAACATAGTAAACAATAACAAGCAAGTATTCCTATCAAAATAATGTTGTTCTTCTTGCATGGGAAGCTTTTGCATAATATAGTGCGGCCAATATACGGCACCATGCATAAACCAATGTATCTGCTGAACAGCCATTAGATGGCTAGCACATCTCAGGCAACTGTGACTTGATGGCACACAACAACGATAACAAGAATGATAGTGACAACAGCAGCAGCAGCAGCGACAATAACAGTGACAACACTTACGATGACAACAGCAGCAGCAACAACAAGAAAAACTGCTCTTCTGCAGTCATATGAAAATAATTACCATCAAAAGAATCACCTGATTAAACCAAATCAGCAATTACAACTAACAGATCTGGATCACACAATTCACAACTCATTCATCGTCATCATCATCATAACCAGCAGCTGCATCCTGACTAAGCCACTCCCTGACAAAGGCCTCTCCCACGTTCCACCAATCAACCCGGTCCTGTGCTTTCTGCTGCCACATTATACCACTAAACTTCGTAATCTCATCTGCCGAACTTACTTTCTGTCTCCCCCCTCACACACTTGCCTTTTGAAATCCAGTCAGTTACCCTTAATGACCAGCGGTTATCCTGCCTACATGCCCAGTCCATGTCCATTTTTTTTTTCTTGATTTCAATTGCAACTATGATGTCCTTCACACCCACTTATGCCCTCACCCAGTCTGCTCTTTCCCTGTCTCTTAAGGTTACACTTATCATTTTCCTTTCCATTCATAGAACTCATTCATAGGAGACCAAAAACCCTGTTCCCAACACACAATGCAGGCCACAGTACAGCACATTGTCTGAGAAAGGAATAACCTACCAAATGTTATGGCAATGTAAAGGGAACCACGTTTTCATGGTAGGGGAACAGGGCAGAAATATGACACGAACTATGTTCACAAGCACGGACGAACGACAAGGAAGCGCAACTCAATACACTAGAACAATATTTGCAACAATATATATACAGTGCTCACAAACCGAAATGTGACATGAAAACTTTTATTATAAGACTGGTATATGCAATTACTGTATCATGTCATGCGAAATGTCATGTTGGGTCCTGTTTAAGGGTCACAGTCAAAATTATGGCACCATTGCAAGAAAAATGAAGATGGTGAAAGCATAAGAATGTGCATTACTTTGACGTAAATAAACGCATTTAAATTCATGACAGGAAAAACAGGGACCTAACGCTACCTGGTCAGATGCTGAGGAACTCAGTCGATGCAAGGCCGAGGAGTCATCACTACCCACGCAAAAGCTGTCTCGCTCGTAGTCGGCTTCATCTTGGGACACGGCTTGCGAAAACACCTCAGAGTATCGAACATGATTTGAGTGGCCTATTTTGAACTTGGCAGGATTGACTGGGCTGCGAACTGTCTGGAGGTAGAGGGTCTTGTTCGGCACTGAAATTCAAGAACCAGAAATGCAGACCCACAATGGCTTGGTCAAGATATCCTGGGGCATAATTCTTGAGTGTGTATGCGTTCTTGCTGTGCCACTCACATTTTTGTTATGGTTCAACGAGATGAAATTCCAGCTGTACTGTGATCTGCTTTAAGGGGAAAAGTGTTCCACTCAACTAACTAACACATAGGCGAAACAAGCTACGTCTGCTTCTGAATAGATCTCATATCAGGTCAAAACTCAATACTACAAACCATAAATACAATGAAATAGATCTAGAAAATTTCGCACTGACATCAGCATGAAAAAAGTAACATGCTTATTAAGAATACAGAATAAAATTAAGGTACTTTTGCATCGATGGTGACTTCACTACCGCAAAGAGAAGTTACAACAGATTACGACAGTGAACACACCTGTTACTGGACAACTTCCTCTTTCAAAGCCAAATTCATGTGACATTAGCAAAGTGGCTCACACATCTGGAACTCAACCCATTATGGGAGAAAAGTCGCAGTTCAGTTACAACACTGAACTACTCTGTTACTCTTGATCTAATTAATCTTAGCGTACTTGTTCCTAGAAAGCAGTTGTTCGTGTGAGATGAGCAATGGCTTACCTTAATTTCTGTAGTAACCCAGAACCTGACTGGGTACCCAGCTTTAGGCCTTTCAATATTACTCTGGAATCGATTATGTAAAATAATCACCCTCGAGGTTTTGTTTGATACATGTGGATACAAATGCAAGCGACTTAAACTTGTCATTTTTGTCAGAAATCAAGAAAATTGTCATTCGTTTGGTCTATGCTATTGTGTCATGACAAATTATTAAAAGGGCCCGTAAGAGGGTCTTTGGAGTACAAGTTGTCACAAAAGTATAAAATGCAGCTTAAACTAGTGTGTGCATAAATTCATTTTACAGCTAGAACTCCTTGTAAGGGCCAATCGAAATGATTTTTAGAATGAGCAATCCGAAGAGATGGCTACCTTCTCCACGTGCATGAAGGTCCCGTCTGTAGCATCTAAATGCAATATTTAAATAAAAAATGTTTTTCCTGCTCGTAATGTGACATTTCGTAATGGAAACTGAAATGGATAGGTGTTATCTCAGTAGATGGACATTGAGAATCAGAAGGCCAAAGCAGTTACGTTGCAAGATCTAGAAAAGCTCATGCTATTAACGTCATGCTGTTAATGTCAGATCTGGCAATTCAAGACTAACTTTAACATAAAATGAAAACTGATTACAAACCCTTCCATACTGATCGTCATCAGCTTGACTATGTCCACTGCAGGACTAAGGCCTCTCTCATGTTTCTCCAATTAAACAGCTCCTGTGCTTGCTGCCGTTAGATGACAACTTCAAACTTCTCAATCTCATCTGCCCACCCAAATTTCTGCCTCACCCATGCACGCTAGCCTTCTCTTGGAATCCAGTCTGTCGCTCCTGATGACTTGCAATTATCTTGCTTTTGCCCTAAATGTTGTGTTCATGCCCACTGGGTTTCAGTAATGACATCTTAGCTTGTCCCTGACCCATACTGCTCTCTTTGGTTACACCTATCATTTTAGGTGCAAAGCATCTCAGGGGCTAGGCTTGCCGGCAACTCCTGCCATCGGGCTGTGTCAGGTAGTCACCGAACACCATAAAAGCTGGTTAAATCCCACTACTTGCAAGTGGTCCACTAAAGACAATGAAGGCAACCGTCAGCCCAAGAAATAGCTGATGACGTCAGTGGAGAAGAAACACCCTTTTCTACATGCCGTAAGAAACTGAAACAGGGATGAAGTGCCTTAGGGTAAGCTGCATTCCAACGCAGTTTTACAATAATATTAGTGGAGCGAAAACAACCTTCCTTACCTGCCCGGTTTCAGGCTTGGCACCACCAGCACCTCATTAAAGTAGCCTCCCTTAAAACACCACAAGCTTCACCCCTACCCATGTTTCACGTTAGTGGAGCTAAAACCCCCTTCCCTAGATGCCTCGCTCCGCTCCGGTTTGTTTTGCTTTATTTCTCTTTTTCATGCTTTCTCTCTCTTTCTCTCTCACACATTTTTTACCACAACACCGTGTTGCTCTTCCCAATTAACGCTGAACCCTTGTCATAAGCTTCCCTCACACATATTGCATGCTATCATCTTATGAGTGAGAGGCATGTGGGAGAGATTTTACAATATTGAGAATGGGTTCTAGATTAACATGAGGAGGTCGGCCTGTCTCTATATGCAACCGGACTTATGACAGGAAGAACGAAACGAAGCCGTGCTTCAGAACAAACCTTGAGTCTGGTCATCGATGAAGCTTTCATCCAAATGATCAAGGCTGCTGTTCTCCGACTCGTCGGACGAATTGACTATGTCTGCCGAGACATCTGCTTCGTGTTCAATGAAGTTGCTCTTCTTCCTCTAAAACACAATGCAAAAACAAACAATCACGAAAAATTCGATAAATCATCATCAAAGCAAGCTGCAAAAGCAGTCCTAAACAATACTCAACTGAGCTCTGCTGCGGCTTCTTCCGTGTAGCAGCACCATTTTTTGGAACTGAAACAACGTAAAGCGTTAACGTCCACTATGATGCTCAGAAATATACATTTCATGATGGAATAATTGGAAGCGCAAACCAACGGGACACAAGTTTAGTTTGCGCTTCCAATTATTCCATTATAAATTTGTACCAACTAGCCCGCCTGTCAACCCTACTGCAATACATTTCATGCGTCGCCTTTCTGTGCACCAATATGTTGAGATAGCACTATGAAAGGACACGCTCACCCTTTTTATTGATAACTTTCTGCAGCCTCCTTTTCTGGGTTTGCGGCTGCTTCCTGCAGGTGAGTGCTTGAAAGTCCTCGTCACTGTCGTCCAAGCACCTGGCCGAAGGTCTCTGATGAGGTCGGTCATAAACAAGGCGAAATAGTTTTTGTTATAGTCAAGGAATGGCAATCCACAGCTCAATAAAAATTTTCAATTCATTACAACAGTGTGTTAGTAGACGAGGGACAAGAACAGGAGCGCACAAGACACGTGCTGAACTCGCAACTAAAGTTTACCTGTAGAACATGGATAATACACTTAAGCCTCATTATAATAAAGTTGCATCTTACATGAAGTTTGTTATACACGAAAATTCGTTATAAAGGTATATTCCTAACACCATATTTATTACAAAACAATTTTTTCATTTACTTTGTAATAACCAATATTTCATTATATCTGGGTTCCTTATATTGAGGTTTTAGTGTATCAAAGTAACATGTGATAGGTGACGCAGATTAAAGGGGCCCTTATGCACTTTTAGTAACCATGGTATGGATTCACTAAAAGAGCTTATTGGCTCATGAATTTAATTCCGCAAAAAATTGAAGTATCCATCCAGTACAAGCTAAGTTACCAACATTTGTCGCATGCTGCAATCGTATTCTCTCTTCTCTCGTCCCGACGAAAGCAGGGAAGAATGGCACGGGCAAAGAAAATACGTCACGCGTGCCTCGTGACCTTGGACACTTTTTTTTATTTATTTATTCGAATATGCGACTTTTCCGGTGTGATCGCACTTGCATGCATGGACAACTCGTGGCCTCCCGCGGCGATCCCAGTAACGACCGAGTGCGCCATGTTCAAATGAGCCAATGGCTGATAGAAGGCTTTCTACGAGGGATTTTCGAGCTTCCTCCGCAATTTGTCAAGAGAAGAGAGAGCAAATTTTTTAGCTGACTTTGATCATTTATTGTGAATTGCAGGCAGCGTGAGACGGCATATTCTCGGGCGCCTCTAATACTGATCAGCAGCATTTTATGACCATGCTCAAAAGGTGTTGCAGGGCCCTATTAAAAGAGATGAGCATACATTAACAGCACTAACCAACTAAGTCAAGCTTAGATAAGCCATTTATCGCACAGTGTTAGGAACGGTTGCCTAACACAATCTCTATGTCCCCTTGTGATACGAAATATTCCAGCTGCCTCACGTCTTGTCGGATTATTGTGTGTAAATAAAACTTCGGTGTCAGCAAAGCTTTTGCAGCAACCACATTCACAGCAATGCTTTGTCAAGTACGAGTGTCCATTAGTTCCCATATTGCTCCGGTGCTCACAAAGTCGTTTCACACACCACCCACTTTGTTCTGTAAGAATTGATTACTACATGTAAAAGAAATATGATACATAACTCCTGTGCAGAATAGGACATATTCAACAGTGTGTCTAATCTCCCATTGCGGTCCCTGATGCCTACATTCCACCTGCACCATTTTCTCTACGGCAAAAATTATGTTGTTTGTTGCTATTTCAATATAATGAACACTGACCAAGTCGCCCCACTTACCATTCTGATTCAGGAATTTTCAAGTATTTCCTAGATAGCATAAGCGAAAATTTTGGAAATAAAAGCAATAATACATAAGTATGGGAATGTGTAGCCAACATTCTGCAAGGATGGTTCATAAACAGTCCCTTTGGAGGACTACATAATTGCAGCTTGATTTCCAGCAAAGCTGTTCCTTCTGTGCAATTGTGTTAAAAGCTTGGATTACTTGCAATTAAGACAGACCATAAAACTGTTTTGCACGCAACTCATAGAATGAGCTTCATTTCTTGCAAGTTTAAAATTGCCAGCACATTGCATTCTTCCATGACAAAAAGAAGAAAGTTTGATGAATATTGTTTGCAAATTCTTTTTGTCATGATGATAGTTTCACTATAAGTGCATAAATCAAAATCATGGTCTGCAGCAATGGTCACCTCAGGGATAATACAGTGCAAAAAACAAATTTTTACAGGCGAACATACCCGCATAGCAATTGGCGATGATTCAGACTCAGTCGACGACTGGGACAAAATTCGCTTTTGACACGGTCGTCTTCTCACTTGAACTGGGCTGTCATCACCTGAAATGCACTAACGCTCTGCAAATGTGCCAGGCTTTTCGCAATGACTACCATTTAGACATCCTGGCTCAAAACAAACAGGCATTTTCATCTTATGGAAACTCTCTAAATTGAGCTCATTGGCACTACTAAGAACTCATAATGACATTAATTGTAAACACTAGACAAAGGACAAGTGAGGGGGCAAACTTCTAATATTTTGTCTAGTGCTTGCGCTGGATATCATTGTGAATGACCTGTTCCAGCCCGCCCAACTAGCAACAATGTTGACTTCAAGGTCTCTTAAAAATAAAAGGTGCTGATGGAAGTGTAAAATGAAAAATCCTCACTTGACAACGACATACCATGTGTAAACATATAAAGAAAGTCAGTTCGTAAACTTTTCTTAAAGCCAGTATTTACACTGCATAATGTCCCCTGCATAATCAGTGACCATTTTTGCCTTACAACCAAGTTCATTCTCTTTATTTATTTATTTATTTACACACACTGCAGTGCTGATTGCGCTATGGCAGGAGTGGGTATACAAGGATACACAGAAATATAACTAAAAAAGATTAGAATAACACAAACAGGTAACGTAATAGTCAGGCCTTATGACAAAGGCCTTCAGGTTTCATTACTGAGCACACTAGTACTGCAGTAAAAAAAAAACGATAGAAAGGGGAAGATGGAAGGAGACAGTACGAAGTGTAGACACGCTAGTTCTAAAAGAATCAGTTATGTTCTAGCCTTGAGGAAGACAAGTCCGCTTGTTGAAATGTCAGCTCGACACAACTCCTGTAGTAGTACTGTATTATCGTTCTCAGAATGCATGTTAACAGTTCATCACTGCATGTACTCACCAGAGCTGATAACATCTACGGTCTTGGTTGCTGTGCTGCACATGATGGGCTTGACCATAGCCACGGGAACATTTCGAGACTGCGTCATACCACCGGCACCAAAGGTCGACGAGAGAGATGCTCTGCCCTTCTGCAACTGCGTTGAGGGCTTGGCCGTTGCCACAGGTTCGTCGGAGCCACTGCCGGAATCGAAATCACTCCAGTCGACGGTGATCTCAAAGGAAGGACGTTTTGAAGCGGACGATTGGTTTTGATCGGGATCCTGCTGGATGGCTGACAAGCTTTTGGCAGCAGTACTCTGGTCTCGAACAGAACTCATGTGCAATGAAGGTGGATCCTTGGCTACTTTTGCAATGCTCTTGCTTTCAACTTCCATTGATCGTGAAGAACTCTCCTTGAATGACTTCTCCGCTTTCAAGTCCCTTCTGCAAGAATTCGAGAGCTGTTTGATCGACAGGCTCTTTCCACCACTACTCTGCTTGTTCCCAATAGTGGAACGATCGTTCAAGTTTACAGAGGAAGACGCAGTTTCCTGAGAGCCATTGCAGGAAACGATAAGCTTTATCGTTTCCACATTTTCAGTTGGAGAACCGGAAAGCTTCTGCGCAAGCAGGCTGCGACGTGAAACAGGATTGTCTCGCGCCTCTTCCACAACGGAGTTCTCCTCGATAAAGTTGCAGAGCTCAGTGATTCCCATGTCGTCACACCCTTCCTCCCCACCGGAGTTGATGCTTTGATCAGAAATGCGACCATCGGAAGCGTTCTCGAAGAGCTCCATGTCACTATCACTGTGAAGGTTCCAGTCACTATTCTCCATGCACTCCGGTACAGCACGTCTAATTGGGGACGGCACACAAATGCCACCAGGACCGTTATCCAGATCCCTCGGAGACACTGCTGCGTTGACAAAGCTTCCTGTTGGAACTGTTCGGGATGGTGTGGAGTGGGAGGGTGGTGCGAGCCTTTGTGATGCAATTATGATCGGACTAGAGGCCTTGGCTCCTTTATCACCGGGCTGTAAAGCATGCCAAAGGTGATTTAATTTAATGTTCAAAAAAACCTTTATACAAAAAAGTCAAGGGCTAGTTCAAGTGGTCCAAAAGAGTTTGAAACGATGTGTGAAATGTGAAATCACTTATTTCAATTTAAACAGGGAGATGGCATGGTCAAGTTAATGAAGTTACTACTTAAGTCAATCAAGTTGATACACCCGTGATTTTTCCCTGGCTACGGTGCTCACACCGGAGCCAGGGAAAAATTCTGGTTCACTCTAGAAAGAGGGCAAAGAAAAGAGAAAGGGGAGTATGAAATTGAAATGAAAAAGAAATTACCAAGAGCTGTAAACTTGTTACATGACCAGATCTGTGATGTTAGCATGCCGCCAATGAAAGCCAGCTTAATTGCACTCTTCATTAATTAGCAACAGATGTGCTTCCCCTTCATGTCATTAATTTAATAACACTATATAATTTTAATAACACTGCAATATGCGTATGTTAATATACACGCTGCCACTACATGACAATCTGTGCCACTACAAGACAGCAAAGTGACACCACTTGCCACTTCAGCCTCCAAGATAGCAATACACGTTCATCAGAACCACATAACACATTTCTTGATATTACTCTTGAATTAGTATACTTAGTCAAAAACTAATGACCATATTGCATTTAAACATGCAACCTGTTTGGTGAGGCATTTCAAGATGTGCACAGTTTGTCAAACTTGTCAGTAATAAAGTCAGAATAATCACCTTCAATGCATCAGTGTTGTCTGCTGTCTGGTCCCACTTTGTGTCGAACAAATCTTCAGAATGTATGCCCAACTCTGAAAGCAAGGTTGGACCCCGAGTCGATATCACAGGCGATTTAGGGACTGGCTTCTTCTTGTCATCCACCTAAGATGGAAAACAGCAGGAGACAAAAATACACACAAGATGACTTTTTACATCAAGCGTACTAGAAGTGACGGAAGTACCTTCGAACACACATTGTCCCCAAGCATATCTGCGTCGGAGTTAAACAGCTCATTGCAGAAGCTGTCCATGTTGACATCTCCAATGAGGTCCCAAGCTTCCACAGCAGCTTGGCTTGGCGCTTCTGTCTGCTTCTCAGCAACCTACAGTAATAATCGCGTTCTGTCATGTAAGTTGGCATAAAGTCTTTGGACTTTATGCCAAAGAACAATGCTAAGGTGTGATACTATATGAATCTTATGCACAGCAGTTATACAGGTCTTGCCCATACAGTTGTCTTTACATACATTAAACAACAATGAAACAACCTGACATGAATAATCTAACAAATTGTGACTACTGCAGGTTAAAAAAATGCCAGCATTTCACTTCACTTTACAGCGACCAAAACTCAAACATGCAAGATCTCACAAGCAAGCTGCATGACAGATTTACGGTGAGCAATTATACTCATGCCTTGCAGATAAGTTCATGAGATGAGGAAAACAAGAATCAAAATGCTTCTAAAGTGTCTAAAAAGAACTTAACACACCTTTGAGTGCACCTTGTCAACTTCTAGTAATGCCTTTTCAGTAGTACTTGAAGGCTGCTCATGAATGCTGTGGTCATCGCCACTACGGCCCTTTTCGTCTTTGAAGCATTCGTCGTCAAGAAAATCTTCAATGTCGCTATCAACTTCCAGTTTCGAAAACTTCATTTTACAACTCCTTGTTCTGGTCCCTGACTTCTGACATTCCATGTCAGGTGTCCCAACTCCGCAACCCCTGCTATCCATGCTATCATGTGTCACATCAATAACAAGCTTATTTGCAGTTTTGTCGTCAGTCGCCTGGCCGTGTCCAAACACCACTTTCGCTACATCAACAGGCGGCAGCGTGTGACCCGGACTGGGAAACACGTCAACGTCCAGCCTCGGTGGCGTCTGAATTTCAACTTCAACTGGATCTGGCTCCAACTCTTCTTCTCTTGAGTCGGCTGCGTCAGCGTTTCCTCTATCCTCCATGTCAACGTCGTGCGTTCCCGAAGAAACCAGCACTACGCACTCTTCGTCTGCTTCCACATCTTTTTGACAATCCATCTCTTCAACCCTCTCGCAGAGGTCAGTCTCGAACGAAATGCACGACGACGAATCGTGTGACTGCGACTTGTCCTGGAAGAAGTCGGTGATGACTCGTCTCTTCTTCTTCTTCTTCACAACCTTGTCCGCATCTTCAGGTCTCTCCTGTTTCACCACAGATAAAGCCACGTTGTTGGGACCCTTGCAATCTTTCTCGTCCGTCTCTTCCTTGCTCTTTACGTCGTCTGCAACAACCCATCTGTCAGCCTTCTTGGTAAGCTTCTTTCTTGGACCTTTTTTGCCCGTGCTGCTGTCTTTGCTGCCTGCACCAACTAAATTGGGATCGGGCGAAAGGCATTCGTCCGATGAAAGAACGTACTCCATCTGGAGAAAGGGCTTCAGTTCGAGGCTGTATGCGTCGAGTTCTTCGTCGGCCAAACGTGTGTTCTCGATGAAGCGCATCACCTCGACGTACAGCTTCGTCTTGCTCGAGTGAGCCACGTACTGAGTTCGCTGCTCTTCGCACTGCCACGGTGTCCAGCTTGACAAAGACAGTCTTGGCCTATTACAGTCGTTCACTGTCTCGGTCTTTTTCTGGAAGGTGAAGAATAAATGGGGCATAACAATTAAACAGTCAAGGCCAGAATTCAATGACTAAGTACGACACTTGCCAATAGTGTCATAGAGTATTTGAAGCGTTGCTATTTTTCCTGCAACACAGCTACTTTGGCGTACGGTAGATAGAATCAGTTCATGCCTAAGTACAGGAAAACAGAGGGACGAAGAAAAGATACACACAAGAAAGCACTTGTCCTGTGTGTATGTCTTTATTTCTGTATTTTTTTGCGCTGCAGCATGAACACTTTTTCTGGGCTCAAGTTCACTCTAGAAAGAGGTCAGATCTTTACTTCTTACCTGTCACAAGGAGATAGTGTCATATATAAAAAAACCTAAACATCAGCCTCTCCTGCATAAGATGCATTATGCCTGGAACAACACAGTTTTTTGCAATAGTGAGGAAGTGGCTGAAGATTCATGGAGATCTTTGAGGGGTCACATGTGATACGGTGAATAAAATCAATCACAGATTGAAGGTAAGGACGGCGGTGTTATCGAACCATGCCATGAAGCACCTTCGTTATATATATTGCATGAAAACGTACTCATGTGTTAATGATGATACATGATATATACCATATTTAATTTTGCAGAACCCTCGCCAATAGCATTCTAAAATGCTGCTGGTTTATTTATGAGATTACTTTGCCATGCAAGCTGGTTACAGTAGTTAGTAAACAAGTTCGGTTGTTCTTGCTTCCAATCCAAGCTACAAGTCGAGCTTCTCGGCTACAAGTCAAGATTGACATTGTGGTTTGGGCCTCAAACAAACATTTCACGACATTATCAATCAGCCTTATGAACGTATAATATAAAATATACCATCAACGTATTAGATCACTAAGTCCAAGAGGCCTACAATCTGCAAATCAGCCTTTTTCTTTTCTACAGAAAAGCTGTATACGTCTAGCAGGTGGAAAAATGTGGCAGTCCGTGAGTGTGCAGAAACTGTAACTAAGATGCAATGCCAGCATGTGCTACCTCGAAGGGTCTCCGCGCTTTATTTTTTCTTCAGGTTGTGTTGCAGGGATGACATCCACTGCAGCACGGTGACCATACAATCCCTTGGGTGTTCTGAACATTTTTTTTATCTTATGTCCCCAACTAGAAAGTTCAAAGAATGTGCCTTGCAAATGTGGTGACCGAGAAATAAAAAACTACAACACGAGATGCTCTGATAGATCCCAGCTTGTTATAAACATGAGTACTGCCCGTTCAAGCTTCACCGATTAAAAATCTGTGCTTGGGGGTAAATCCTTTTTTTTTTAATAATAAAAGCTGTTCAATTGATAGGATCGTTACCTACATGTTTTGCCTGAAACTTCTGCAGGCTCAGAAAACGCGCGGGAGCCGGTGGCAGCAGTGGGACAGTCGATGGAGCCACCTCGTAGTGAGCCTCGTAGTAGAGTTCTTCCTGTTTGTTTAGCGCTGCACTTGACTTCTTTTGTTGCTTGCCTGCAAAGAAAAAGAAGCTCTAGCTGCGTAAAAGCATGTTTAAAACATAAAATGAAATGCAAATAATCAGCCAATCTTTAAATCATGCACCTGACATGTCAAAAGTAAAAGAAAGAAGGGAGGTGGGGAGATGGACATATGCGCAGATACGTATCACAAAGCTTCATAAAAATGTGTGCACACAATGATACTTGTTTTGAAATGCATCACAGCACCGTGTCATACATGCTCCACAAAACTTTCCTAACAGCTTGTTTTGACTATTAAAGAAAAAAATAAATAAGTAAGAGCCTTTATTCATTTATCCAATAAATGGACCCTCCGTGGCAAGAAATGCTTAACCATTTGCAACACGCATCATGATTGACTGTCTCTGAATGTGTGAAACTTACATAATTTATAGTACTAAAATTTTTAAAACCAAATTTAGGGCAAGTGGAAGTTTGAGAATAAATGACAGTGCTTGTTACAGCAATCGTAATTGCTACACAAATATTTGTCTAACTATTCTATAGTTAGTCATGCTATTAGTATTTACAAGTCAAATTCAACTGCTCATTCAAATTACATGCGACAGTTACCTGCTGGCAGCGAGTATTCCCCAAAAGGTAACCATCATATTTTTTAGTCTGCAAATGTACTAAAATCTCTAGAAAATTACTTTGAAGTGTGAGCGATGTAATCCGCGAATATATTGTACACCTGTCTGATTTAATTTTTCTGTCATCGTTTTCTTTGTCTTTTCTTCTTTCTCTACACCTGTACATCTATTAATTGGTCATATCATTATTGTACCACCTCCCACTCCTGCTTGGGCCATTTTTACGGCCTGCAGTACTTTATAAATAAATAAATAAATAAATAAATTTTGGAATTACTACCAAAACGGCCCTTGTCCAACATCTTGCTATACGCAATGCTGCCATCATCAGAGCCACCATGTGCAGCAAAATATTTCAACCAGGCGCGAATCAAAAAAACTTCAGGCAACAATAATGCTTCATTTTCTACTAGCTCAGTGTTTGCAGTCTCTTCGTCGCCAATATTGCACAGAAATACCAAAACTAAATAGCTCCTCCAAATGAGAATGCCATGTCACAGACGGTTAAACAACCTAAGTTTCCTTTTTCTTCGAATAGCCAAAAATTTAACAAGTACGGCAACTCTTAGGTTATTGTGAATCCCTGCGTTAGTACAGTCATCAGTCTTTCTTTTTTTACTTTTTTACAAAGCAAGAAAAAAGACGCAGAAAAAAGAAAAAAAAACGAACCAGTAATGAAGTTCAGAATGGAGCGCGCTCCTCTGCCAGAGGTTGCTGCGTTCTTGGCACTCCTGTATTCAGGCACGGTCATGTGCATTCGATGGCAGACGGGATTGATGCCGCGCGGAACCATCCTGGGGCTGGCTTCATACAGGTTGCCCAACTGCCTTCCGCTGGTGATGGCACGGTGGATGTTCTGCTTCTTGTAGTTGCTTTCTTTGTAGGCCTGTGAGGACAGCATCATACATTTTCTCATACTTTGGCCGAAGAGATTAGTACTTCATTATGCTCACTTAAAACCTATCCAGTACCCCAGAAGCGCAGTTCACCCGTCGTTCACCTGTGAAAGAGTCTTGCTAGTCAGTTGCCACTAGAACTGTAAGTACTTTTTCTTAACTAATGTGAACACTCAAAATATTAAAGGGGCACTAAAGACCACAACGCTTTTTTGCATATTACTGAAGTACAACTCCTCAATCTCAAAAACTCCACTCGTTGTGGGCGCTTGGTAAGCGAGAAAACGTGCGAAAAGAAAATGCGGGTGGAGACGTCATTTTCAGATTCCTGCACCGAACACTGTGACTTAATTAATAGATTTTGAAATCATCTACTAGTCATCTACTAGACCTGGCATATGATGTTTCGAAAATTTCATCAAGCGAATGTCGCAAAAATACAACAAATACATTGCGATATTTTTGACGTCACACACAAAGATTACGGTGCAAATTTGAAAATGAAACTTTATCCCTGATTTTATCCACTAGTAATGAACTTAAGGTAATGAGACAAATGGCATTAGAGTTCTCAGATAGCAGTTTGTCATTCTAAACCAAGTCAATGTTGCTCTTTAGTGTCCCTTAAAGACTTAAAAGGGCCGTGACACCCAATTTTCGGTTATAATCTGTGTTATTTGAAATAATCCTCGAGCTAGCAAAAGTGTCGTGCATTTGACTGAGCAATAAATTTATAACAAAATATTTCTATAAACACGCAAGCGGCCTGAGAGTCAGGCAAAACTGGCACAATCGCAAGCCACGACTTGACAAGCAGCTACGTATATCTGTGCGCAAGTCTACATTTTGGCAAATTATGTCCTTCTGTGGTCCACTGTGAGCGAAATTCAGATAATTTAGCTTTCGTCGGCTTGGCACTAAAACTGAATTGATTTGTAGCGGCTTAAACAGTGGTAGAAGACGACGGCTGCACTCCTCACAGCACACGACGTCCGTGCCATGGCAAAATGGCGATTGCTGTCGGTAGGCAGGGTTTGCAGCTGGCCACTTCTGGGGGCTTGTTTTCCAGTGCAACATTCCTTTGCAGTCCACTTTACTAATCTGTATAGGCATAACAGACCCTCTACTTCTAGTTTTTGTTGAAAGCCACAAATTGCTGGGTGACCATGTCATGGCAATAGGATGAAAAGGTGGACTAGTTGGTAATTCATGATGGTTCAGCGAAGTGGGAGCGCGGGGGAAACACAGACATGTGATATGCTTCGGAAATTTCCAAAGCATATCACATTTCTAGAAATAAGAATCATTGTATTAGCCATCCGTCATTATCACTACTTGACTGTGAGTTTAACTATATTGATAATTCGTAGACAAGTGCTTCGAATGAACGCCATGCTTGCTGCTCACACTATCATCTTATTCCTGTTGACATGCGCACCCTTGTGTACTTATATGTCCTTCAAACGTGAGAATAAACCAGTTGTTAGTTGAGAGCTTGTGCTGGGTGCCTCTTCTTTGCTTTGTGTCCGTGTTTACCCCCGCGCTCCCAGTTCGCTGGACCATGTCATGGCCCCTTTAAAGGTTCATTGCTTCTAGCTAAAGCGTTACATTTGGATAAGCAGCGATGTCAGAATCCCGCACAAGATTTACTGGGACATTTACCTTTTTACCTAAAACCAGCAACACAAACATGGGTCTTAACGAGAAATCCAGCAATTTCAAGTGCTCGCGTAGCCCTGTACATCATGATAGTAAAGGGGAACTCCGGCATTTTTTTTTTATACTCACCTACTTCAATAAAACTTTGAACATGTGTTCGCATTGGTACCGTGGTGATATGTGCCAAATAATGCAACCATAGGTCATTCAATTTTTCAGAAAACAAATTTTAAAATTTGTAGCCGATTTTGTAATCGCACTTGTGAATGTGGGCCACCCTGTGTTTATGACGTCGGGGCCTACTCTTTTTTCAAAAACCCCGCCTTTCCCAGAAGACAGATGCAGCGCACGCTTTCTTCATTGAGGTGACGACAACGCGAGCACAGTTAAATTCGGTCAGCTTCATCGCCAACTTGCTTTTCGCGCATCAGAAGATTAGGGCACCTGAGCTATGTTTACACCCTAGCCAGCCGTGGCGGGGTGTAGCAGATCTCGTGACGTCATCGGTGACGGTATCTTGTGACATCATTGGATACCCAACATGGACGACAGAGCCGCTACCTGTTTCGGTTTTTGTTCTGAGTCATCGTTTTTTGCTTAATTAAAATTATTGACGAGTGCCTAGGAAAAATGAACCACCTTAGCTTTTTCAGGACTGTCAATACTATTAGAAAACAGCATTATTTCAGTATGGATGAAAATGCACCGGAGTTCCCCTATAAGTAAGTGATGTCATATGGAGACTTATGCTAACTTTTTGTACGAGGTACAACGATGGCTGTAGGCAGAGCTAACATTTATTTATTTTTTAACGCCAAACATAGTGCCAGACGAAACATCCCTTGGCACATTTGTGCAGCTGTTTTACATAGACTGATGTGCAACCTTCAAACATTTGAGGCTTTCACCATATTACTCCCACATAAAACAATCGATGCATCATAATCATCCTCATCAGCCTATTTCTGTAAACTGCAAAGCAAATTCTTCTCTCGGAAAACTCTAGTTTCAATTTTGTTGCATCCCCTAATTCAGCACAACCCATGATTACAAACTTTAAGTAAGATATCAAATAGTATAGATAAAAAAACACAGCTCTCATAATGACACCACTAACCCTGAGCAAGAATAGATATGCATAAGAATGGCCCGGAATATATTCTATCCATTATTTAGCAAATTACAAAAAAAAAAAGAAATCACAATTTTCTGCTACCATATCATTTCAATTTACAATTACCAAATTACTGAGAATCAGTACCACCGTAATGCTTTTCTCAGACATCGGACTACTTAATGATGTGTAAATTACTGCACCTCAATTAATACTGTCAAACCAACCACACCATCCAACTTGACACATGGCGATAACGATAACATAAAATTGGGTGCTGATTCACGATTCGCATAAAACTGAATTGGGAACTAAGCAGTGAGAAGACATGCTAGAGGAGTGGCAGAGAACATGAATGGGCACAAAAAGTTGCGCAAGGGTTTCTGAATTCTTCAGATCAGATGCACGCTCTCCCATGGCATACTACAGACTTTTAGTCATAAAAAGTGAAATACTTCGTTACATTGAAAATTATGTTACGCTATTTTTTATACCAAAGTTCAACTCTATTTGGAATGTTTTCTATCCAGGCACACACTGCTCAATATCCTCGACATGACTGCATTTACCACTAAGCATATTAAAGCTGACTGATACGAAAAAGTGTGGTTCTCTCCAAGTGCACGATACCTGTTCTTCCTTGCCCTCGGTTAGCAACACAACGATGCGCCCTTCGCGCTTCCTTCCTGTACGACCCATGCGCTGCACCAGCCGAATGGGGCTCTTGGGCGCATCAAAGCAGACAATCAGATCGATCTCGCCGATGTCCAGACCTTCCTCCCCAACGCACGTCGACACCAGGACGTTGTAGCCGCCCTCACGGAACTTTTTCACGACCTAAAGAAGTGGAATGAACATTATATTTTTACACGAATGCACCAATTTGGTCCGAGCTGTTTGAACACACTGAAGCAATGCAAAGAAAGAGAAAGGGGCAGTGTAACAAAAAATGTCATTAACTTCTGGGTGTTTAAGTGCAAAAAGCACGACACTATCATGTGGAAAACAATATGGGAGAACCCAATATCTGTGGCTTTTTAACAAATATTATGCTCATGGACTGATTCACAACAATTTAGGGCTATGCGCATACTTTCCACTGTCTTAAGCTCCTGTCTTATTGTCATAATTCGGCTCAGGCACTTATATTAGAGACAATATTAGCTTTAGCAGTCAGATTCGTAGCAACACGAGGCATTTTGCTCAAGCTACCGCACATACCACTTATTGTGCTAATTGCTTTGATATCGCGTTTCAGTCCGTGAGTACTGCACCTAAGTCCAGCTCAAAAGAAGGTAGGACATGCAAACATGGGCACAAGAGAACAACAGAACACAGTTGTTGTAATTGAGTTTGCACACCTTACCTTTTTAGGAATCTTAACTAACTAGCTCAACTTTTTGCTATACAACCCATGCGAGCATAGGAAATCAAGCTATGCGGATGTTACTTCATTTAATCCTATTTAAATATAGCTGCTGAGGCTGGAAATTAAACCAGTGCCCTGAAAGCAGCATAACACCACGATGGGTGGAGAAACCCAGCAACGACACTATTTTAAGATTCCACTTCTAAGATTCATTCTGGAAAGCATCACGGATTATTCATTAGGCTTGGTGAGAAGATACACACCGCAAAAAGCAGACACTTCAACGAACATTTCAGCCATAATTAGCAGTGACGTGCAAGAAAGAGCTTAGAAGTAAAGTACGAAGTCGGCATTTTCTCAGGTGCCCTTTTTTAATGCAGAGGCCTGAGAGCACTCTCTTTTGACCTGGTTTACTCGGGGACAACTTTCTGTGGCAATGAAGGAAAAGCTACGGGGGCAGAGCTACTGCTCCTGTACACCTCCGCAAAGTAGTCCGTGGTTCGTCTCGCGTTTCGAACGCCGGCCGTGTTCGAATAATACCGCTGCATAGAATTTGCTACGTCTGCTTACACAGCTATTTGTGAGTGAAATTCAACACAAGCTCTTTCGGCGAGCCGTTGGAATAGCTAAAGGGCGACAAGCACTCACCTAAAAATGAAGATGCCATTTTTACTGTGAGGTGCACCTAAAACGTGCGACGTTTTCGGAGATGCAAAAACATGAAATGACATTTTGTAAAGCTAAACAAATATTAACATCTCCTTGGTTTGTGCAGCAACTCTTTATAAACAGCATCCAGAAGAAAATAAAGTAATGTTTAAGGTTAACAGGACTGCGTAAATAAAGCGCGTATGGCTTTTGTTTCAGACCGAGAACCGAAGAAGCTTTTTTCTCGTACCAGGAGCTGCTCCTTCTGGCTGAAACCCTTGGCTGTGCCGGCTCGCTGGCCGACAAAGTTCATGGCCTTGACCAACGGCTGGTGCCGGTTCAGCTGCGCCGTGATCTCTTTCACACTGTCCCGGTACTGGGAGAAGACCATCACACGGGTGCCTCCCTCTGGCAAAGACATTGGAGCGAATGATGTTTCATGGGTGTTTCGTCCTGTTCTGAAAGGCTATTTATACGGGAATCGCACATTTCTTGTACTGTTCACATTTACGTGCCTAAGTTCCTGTTCCCTGTAATGTCAAGATGGCATGACCAGTACTTATTAAGATCAAAAACTCAGCCCGCACCACATCATTAAAACAGCTGTACATCAAAGCTGTAAGTGCGCGAGTGTACGTGAGGGTAAACTAAATCAGCAGTCTCATTTCGAGCATTATTGTCAGTATCGTTTAGCAGCATCATCATGATTATAATTTTCAGCACCGTTTATTTCTATATTTCCTCTTCCTCATGGTCATGCAGACTTGACTTATAACAGCTACGCTATTAAATAGTTAACACGTGAACAAATAAAAAAGCAAAGGCAACTTGTGATATTTAAGGACAGTATAACACGTATTAGAGATGAAAATGATTGGCACAGGTAATAAAGCTGAGCAGTAATATTGAAAACGTTCCATTGCGCAGGACACATTGAAACACACCATTGCCCGCAAAGTTCCTGAAATGCTCCAGGATGATTTCCTCGAGCTTTGCCAGCTTGGGGTGACCCACGATATGTGCTGCCCGGCTTGCAGCGTCAGAAAGGGTGTTCTATAAGAAAGCATTAGAAATAGGTCAGAAGCCGTTAGATTGAGAGTTGGGATAAGACGGAAGGCTGGAATGTTAACAGCAAAGAAGTTCAATTTGCCACCCCTTGTTAAGGGAGGGCAAAATAGAGACACATGCACAATGTGTTTTCATTTTTATGACAGCTAATTTTTTATCAACATGTTGTAGCATAAGCACTTCAGACCTTCCACATGAACTCTTCATTGAGACAAACATAAAATTGCCACAGCAAAACTTATACTGAAAAGACTAATTATGAAGAACTCATAAATAAACTTCTTGACTGATTTGATCGATATGTGGGGTTTACCGTTCCAAAACCACCATATAATTATGAGAGACGCCGTTAACGGAGGGTTTCGATAATTTCGACCACCTGGGGTCTTAACATGCACCCAAATCTGAGCAAACCTCTGGGCTCAACAAACTTTTTAATTACAAACTTTAGGGCAGGCGATTAGACGGAAAAGTTGTTGGCCACCACAATCTGTGGCATACCCTTCATCTAGAAATTGCAGGTGGGTTAGCAGGCATAGTTGTTTAGACAAGGACAGGGATTGTGATCATATAATTGTTAAACTGTTTACAAGCTCATGACAACCACAAGGCAACAAATATCATCACCTCGTACAACGAGGATGCAGCGGCGGCGGCGGTCGGGTGGAGGGTGTCATTGGCCGAAGCCTCAGAGACCCCCAGGCGCTGTTCTAGGTGCTTGTAGAGGTCTTCGAAATCGCCGTTGTGCATCAGCTCGTAGCGGACACGCGGCTGACTCTTCTCACCATCCACGATGCCTGCATTTTATGCATGAGCACTTTTGCAATGTTATGGCGAAAACTCCATGATCTAGAACACTGCTGTAGAATAACATCTACAGGGAGAGCTTTCCGGCCATCAACGTAATGAAACTCTAGACACTCAAAATCACACACACTGATCTATCATACCTTAACTGAACAACAACGAAAGTTGAAAACTTTTTGTCAGTCTCATTTCAACATAGACTCAGTAGACTTAATCAATGATCCAGGGACAATTAGTAACAGCCAATCATTAAGTGTGTAACATTTGACAATCGCCTGTTTTATGTGAGGGTGAGCTGCTTAATGAGATCCGGCCCATAGAGCCCTGCTAACCCTCATGAACAAAAACAACTTCGCCTGCTGTGTTACTACTTAATTTTAATTACCTTTAATTTTTCACCTTACTTGTGTATTTGTGCAGAATTTATTTGCAAGCACTACATCTCCCACACTGCTGTCGATTCACCATCACTTATAAGGATGGAGGAATAATAAATTTGAGGTTCGAGGTGGACAGCGACTTAGTCGAAAAATTTCGAATCAAATAGTTCGAATAGTATACAGCATACATTATTAAGAATATCAGCACTTTAGTCCTGGCCAAACTAGCTCACACGAAATTCTTGAGAATTGAAACTAAGCAGGTAAAACGAGACAGGTGAAGTGGAAGCAACTTTGAATAGCAATAGCTGGATCTTAATAGCAGTAGGGTGCAAGTTATCAGCTGTAAATTCATTACGTTTAAAAATTTAGTGCACATAAGCCCGTATAATAAGCTCTTGAACTTAATATAATAGTTAATAAATGTGGAGGTGAAACGTGCATTTAATTTTAAAGTGTAATAATGACAGTGCAAATTTTCCCTGGATAGTTGGCTTCTCGGCAGAGCACTCTGAAGCTGCAGTGAAACCAGCTACACAGTGGTGTTACATGCTATTAAATATTTATTCGTTAATTTCGAACACTTCGAAATTGAAATAAGTTGTGTTAGTGTCGCAGCAAATTTGAATATTATAACATTCGTTCATTGAAAGTGCTCGAATATTCACCCATACTAGAATTTAGGTGAAACTGGGCCGTTTCATATCAATAGACCCCTTTCATATTTTGCAAGTACCCTTCTCTGCACTGCATATTGGCCCACGTAATGGCGGCATGTTTCTTGCTTCAAACGGAGACACGATCCCAGTTGAATATGCTGGGGCTTGCCAATTATAAGTGTTTATATCAAAAGAGCCGCCTCCACGTTTTCTACGTATTTGTGTAAGCAAACTGCACTTGAACAGGCTATTTGCAGCAAGTGGCTTGCTGCCACTTCTGCATAGCAGGAAAGCTAACTTTACAATTTTGAAAAGGGTCTGTTGTAACTGTTGATGCAGAGACAGTCAAAAGTGTGCTCACCCTTGAGGAAGAAGAAGAACGGCTGCATGCCGTGAGCCAGCAGTAGCTCGTATGCGTGATACAGGCTGATGAGCAGGGAGAAGTACCCCTGCAGCTGGCCCACCTCGCGGGAGCTCAGACAACTGGGCGGGTTCTGCTGGAAGCCCTCCTTGAGCAGCAGCATGCGGTACTTCCCCAGAGACTCGGGGTTCACCCGAGGTATGGCCCCGGCCCTGTCCAGTCGGTCGAGGTACATGCGAATCACCTGCGGTAATTGCCAGCTGTGGTAACCCTGTTTGCCACAGTACCGTCTGCTGACCCTACACACCCAATACTGTCTGTCCCTATACACTCTATACTGTTAAACCCTACACGCTCAATACTGTCGACTGACCCTAGACACTCAATACTGTCTACTGACTATACACAATGAACGCTGTCTAATTCTACACACTCGATGCTGTCTAACCTTACATGCTCAATACTGTCGACTGACCCTACACACTGAATACTAACCCTACACACTATATACTGTCAACTGACCCTACACAGTCAATACTAACCCTACACACACACTACAGTCTATTGCCCATACACATCCAATACTGTCTAACCCTATACACTCAATACTGTCTACTGACATGCTCAATGGTGCCTACTGACCCTACACACTCAATACAGACAACTAACCTGTAAGCATACCCTTTTTGCAATTTACAACAGCACTTCACAGCCGTGCATGTACACCCAACTAATACTGCCAACTGTCCCGATTCAAACTAAGACAAACTTCAATGAACTTCTAGCTGCTAATTTCGAGATACGCACATCTTTTTGAATATTTGTGTTAGGCGAGCCGCATCTACATTTTCCACATCATGGTACAAACAAACTGCGGTTGTACATGCCATTTACAGAAATATCTATGCTGCCGTTAACCGCAAGAGTCAATCACAACAACGCTAGTGTTATGATTAAGAAGAGAACATATCGTACCTTAGTCTATATGTAGTAGGCAACGCTGCAGAATTCACAGAAATTCCCTCAGTGCTTGTATTAGCAGCAAATATAAGTACAGTATGGCACATATAAAAAAAAGACATACTAGATGCCCATCATAGAATTCGATGCAACGTTAACTCTCATACTTTTATGTTAGCACACAAGCATTGAGTCTAATACACTTGCATAAATGTTAATTCAGGGGACAACAAATAGGTGCTGTGTCAGACTGTCTAGTTGGGCTTGTAAATGTGAACACAAAAGAAAGGAAACAGAAAACATGTCACCGTGTTTTCCTTTTCTAGTGCCCATGTCTGTCCACCTAACTTCTTGTACATTGAATCCCTTAATCACCAAGAAATTATTAGATCTCTCAACATCAGAAGCTCAACCTCATGATGTTGTTGCCCTTCTTTGCTATAATGTAGACGTTAACTCATGTGGTATGGAATTGCCTCGTGAATGCTAGCTCTCAGAATTTTACATTTTGTAATTGTCGTTTAAATGCTTCCCAATTTTTTCTGCACCGTGCAAATTAAACACAATACCTTCACATGTGGTAACGACTTCCTCCTAATTTCGAACGCACTAAGGTTATGCCTTGGAGATGCGACGCAACAAAATCAACCAGCATTAATTACACCAGCAAGCCGTCGCAGGCAACCGTACTCACACCAGGGCTCACCAATAGATGAGTGACCAGACGAGAAAGTGGCAGCTCTCACTCACCCCGAGGAACTTGTTCTTCAGTTCGCCGATTTCCTCCCCAAGAGGCACCACTACTTTCTCGATTGTCCTCTTCTGCGTAAATGCCTGGATGTCGAGGGAGTCCTCTGTCCTCAGCTCCACGTGGGAGATCATCAGGTTTGCCAGGACATTGCGGACAGCCTGTGCAAGATGAAATACATTCAGCTACTCTTAAATAAAATGATAAAAAAAAGCTTTGAAGAAAGAACGAAACAGGCTCTAAAGATCATGTAAATCAATTAAAATTGCCTTATTTTCTCGTTTATAAGCCCCCCTTCATATAACTTAAGCTTTCAACAACAAACCACGAAAAAAAAATTTTTTTAAGAAAAGAAGATTCTCGCGTGATGTTGAGATTTTTTTTTTTTTTTTGCATCACTGTGAAGTGCAGTGAACCTAACCAGTGCACCGAAATTCGTATACAGCTCGTATCTAGCTTTTCTGTTCTTCAGTTTTCAGATTTTCTGTATATCTTGTGCGAGTTACTAAGTAATTTATTCACAAAATTCTTGTAATGTCATAATAGCATTATTGCAGGGGGGGGGGGGGTGCACATGAAACATCAACATAGCTTAACTACATTTCTATGACAATACAAGATCAGAATGCAGAATATAACCATAATAACATATCAGAATAATTGCATGGTATCACAAATTCAGCACAACCTGCTAGTAGCAAACAGATGAAACAGTAATGAAACACATCACAAGCCACAGCTATGAGGAAATCACACTCATGAAACAAGTTTACTGTATCTTCAGGGATATGTGAGAAAATATGGTAATAGACAAATAATAGACTTTTCAGGCGCAGTTCAGCACAACTACGTGTTTGTAGTGTGCCTTTATCACAATATGCTGTATAAAACATCAGTTTTATTTTCCTTTCTGGCATTGCATGATCATATAATAACGAACAAAACTTCAAAGAGGTATAAATTCAATTAATGGCACATTGTCACGGACGGCTATTTTTGGCGACACCGCGTCACGGCAATTAACGGGCGCCGTACTCCCGGACTGACCGTGAGAAACGGCGGCGCATGAAAGGGATCCGAGAAGGGCAAAATGGGGTGCTCTTCTTAGAACGTCGCCGCCGACGTTTGATCCTTTTGTAACTGCGGCGGCGTCTGCAAGGTCGTAGAAGGCCACGGTATACCCCGAAAAAGGATTAGACTACGAGACGCCACGGCTGAGAGCTAAGTGGTTGACCGTTCCCACGGGAAAAAGCGTGGGAAACGCTCTGGTGGCCAAGCCATATGACAACAACCCGACAGGTTGTCACTCTCGCTAGTTGCGGGCCCTCTCCCAATTAAAAAGGGGTGGGGTCAAAATATTTTTGGGGCGGAGTTTCCCATCAATTAAATGTGCATGATTGGACCCAGGTAGAGGTCTCTTGTCCTCAAGGAAGAGAGCGAGGAGACACGAGGGGGATTTAAGCGCAGGATTTTGCCCTGCTAGGCAGACTAGTCGCTGACCAAGATGGTGTAGAAACAGATCAACAAGCATCTCTTCTAGAAGTTTTTAGTGTGGCTCTGTATCGGCTGGCCACCTAAACTTAGCCGTTCGTCTAGTTGTGACGCGATATTAACGTCTGCAACGTAGACATCGGGACTTCGCCTCGAGTTAGCTCAACCTGCTCGAAGTCACCTGCAAGCACTAGCCTCCCGGAGCCACCAGCGTTGCAACACCGCCAACATCGCAGTCGTGCCAGAACTCTCTTCGACTTCTCGCATCCGATCGTCGGGGACACAACGCTGCCGGTCATCACACGTATGCCTTCACCTGTTTATATCTTCGAACTTTCTCCTCCGTCGTTCTATTCCTGTTAGTTTGTGTAGTTTGTAATAGTTCTCTCTCGTAAGCTGATTTATTGTTTCTGTTATATATTTCTTTAATTGTATCAAGTGTCGTTGTATTTTGTTAGTTCTATAGAAGTGTAGTATTAGATCCCGTGTGCTGCCATATCACTAGAGTAAAATTTGTTTTGTTTGCTCACGTCTCTGATCTCTTCACTGTCTCTGCTTGCGTACGGAACGAACCAACCTGCTGTCATTCCCGTCGCCGACTTCGCGCTGGCGACGCTAGAGTGGCAGCTTGTAACAAGACTGGCGTCCGCGAGACAGGACGTTCCGTACAAAGAGTAAGACAGTGAGGGGTGAATGAGAACCGTGCGGACAGCGTGGTGATAGAGCCGCACAGTTGAAGCGGTTACAGCCTGCATAAGATTGCGCTGGTTTTATAGTGGCATTATAGTGACAGTTTGCAGTATGGAGTGTATGGATTTGGATAGGTGGATCGCGCACGGTAAACAGTTAGGCCTCGAGGGCGGCGAACTGAGACAATGGATTAAGGAGCAGCAGGAACAGGCGCAGGCGTTAGCCAGAGAAGAGCGGGCGCTGGCCCGCAAAGAAAGGGCGAAAGAACGAGAAGCGGCAAGGGAAGCGGCAAGGGAAGCCGGAGAACGGGAAGTGCAGTTACTGCAATTAAAGATTCGCCTCAGTGGGGGTAGCAGGGTGAGCCGATCCAGCAGTGAGCACGGCGATACCGGGGAGGAGCCGAGTTTGAGAATACACGCAGGTAGACTGCTCGTCACCTTTGACGAAGGAAGGGACGACTTAGATGCGTTTATACGCCGATTTGAGAGCATCGCCAGAGGGCAAAAGTGGCCTGAAAGCCAATGGGTGACGGCGCTTTCGACATGTCTTACAGGAGAGGCGCTAAGTGTTTATGGCAGGCTACCGCCTGCAGATGCAGCGGACTACACCAAGGTTAAAACCGCCCTCCTGAAGCGCTTTCGCTTCACGGCGGATGGGTTCCGAGACAAGTTTAATAAGGAGAGGCCAGTAGGGGGTGAAACAGCAACACAGTACGCGGCTTGCTTAAGACACTACTTCGATAGATGAGTTGAGCTGTCCAAAACTGAGACAGAATTCGAGTCCCTCCGAGCATTGTTGATTAGAGAGAGGTTTTTGCATGGATGTGGTTCGAACCTGGCATTATATTTGAAAGAAAGGAGGGCGGAATCTCTGGAAGACATGCTTGAGCTGGCAGACCAGTTTTTGGAAGCTCAGGGTGGAGCAAGCCTAGCGAAAACAAAGAAAGATGGTCCCATAACGGACGAAAAGGGGAAATACGAAAAAGGAGGCAACAGCCACTCACCTTTACCACGGTGCTATATTTGCAATCGTGGGAATCACCCACCGCACTTGTGTCGCAACAGACCTGCCACTAATGTAGCCATCGTCTGCTTCAAGTGCGGGAAAAAAGGACATAGGGCAAACGACTGCCGGTCAGGAGCAAATAACTCCCTCCAGGCGTCCTGCCTCTACGCACCAAGGGAAACGCGTGAGGATCCCATATGCGACGGGTATTTCGAGCTTAGGAATGGCGAAAAAGTCCCCGTCGTCAACGCCGTAAGGGTGACACCACCGAAAAATCTGGCCGAGAACCTACCAGTGGCCACAGGGACCCTCCGAGGCACAGACATATCAGTGTTGCGGGATACGGGGTGCAACACAGTAATCGTGCGGAGGAAGTTCGTGAAGGAAGACGAGCTGACAGGTACAAGCAGACTCGTCTACTTGGTTGACGGAACAGCGAGGATGCTGCCCGAAGCACGGATTGAGGTGGACACCCCCTACTTTACTGGCAATCTGACAGCACTATGTCTGCAAGATCCACTGTATGACCTCATTCTGGGCAATATCAAGGGCGTAAGACCTCCTAATGATCCCAGAAAGCAGACTGAAAAACCAGTCGCGACAAAGGAGTTAAGAGAAGAGCCTGTGGCAGCAGCTATAACCCGTTCCCAAGCGCACGCACAGCCGGGAAAATTTGCCAAGCTTCGCACGCCTGGGACCACAGCGGGATTGCCGGGAGATAACTATGGCTGCGAGCAGAGGGGAGATGCGACACTCAAACAGTGTTTTGAGAAGATCGGCAGGAAGCAAACATACCGAAATGAGAAGGGAATCATCGAGTACAAACAAGAACAGGGACTGCTGTACCGACAGTACACAGAGGCCAACGGACGGCTTGTACGCCAATTAGTCGTTCCGCGCTGCCACCGAGAGGCTGTGCTTAAAACGGCACACGATGGTATAATGGCAGGACACTTGGGCACGCAGAAAACGAAGGACCGGATCTCGGAGGAGTTCTTTTGGCCAGGCATCACAGCTGACGTGAAAAGGTTCGTCGGCTCATGTGACATTTGTCAGCGCACCGTACCAAAGGGCCGTGTACCACATGTTCCACTGGGGAGGGCACCCATAATCGACACCCCGTTCAAGCGAGTGGCGATCGATATAGTGGGACCGATTCACCCGCCCTCAAAGCATGGGAACCGATACATTTTGACTTTAATGAATTATGCCACCCGGTATCCAGACGCAGTGGCGCTCCCGAGTATCGAAACTGAGCGAGTGGCCGAAGCCCTGGTCGAGATGTTCTCCCGATTTGGCGTCCCCCGCGAGGTACTGAGCGACCGTGGCACGAACTTCACATCGGACCTGATGAAGGAAGTAGCGCGGCTCCTTTCCGTGCGCCAGCTCCACACCACCCCATATCACCCCATGGCGAATGGCTTGGTGGAAAAATTCAACGGCACCTTGAAATTAATGAAGCGCATGTGCGCTGAAAAACCGAGAGATTGGGACCGCTACCTGGCACCTCTCCTCTTTGCCTATAGGGAGGTTCCGCAGACCAGTATGGGGTTTTCACCCTTCGAGCTTCTCTACGGCCGCCATGTGAGGGGACCCTTGGCGATACTGAAGGAGCTGTGGACAAACGCCGACTTGACTGAAGAAGCTAAGACGACGTACCAGCATGTCTTCGACCTTCGGAACCGTTTGGAAGAAACGTGTCGCCTGGCACACGAGGAGTTGGAAAAAGCCGGAGCACGGTACACGAAGCTGTACAATCGAAAGGCGAAGGAGCGGAGTTTCATTCCTGGAGACAAGGTACTGATTTTACTTCCCACCGACACGAACAAGCTGCTGCTGCAATGGAAGGGCCCTTTTGAAGTCCGGGAAAAGAAAGGTGAAGCTGACTACGTCGTAGACACGGCTGGCGGCAGAAAAATCTTCCACGCCAACTTACTAAAAAGATACGAGGAGAGGGACAGCCCCTCCACCAAGGTGTGCAACGTGACATTTGGTGTGGTGGAATCGAGCGAGGACGAGAATATTCCAACCCCTGACTGGCTGAAAGTAGAAGGGGAAGAAGACGTGAAGCTCTCCGACCAACTGGACGCTCAGCAGATCGGACAACTGCAAAGAATTGTCAGGGAACACGCTCGTATTTTCTCGGATGTCCCGGGCAAAACTGACTGGGCCCACTGCAACCTCGAACTCACCACGAGTAACCCCGTCCACGTGAAACAATACCCTCTTCCCTTTGCGACGCGGGAAGGTGTAGAGAAAGAGGTGCGGGAGATGGAGAAGCTCGGCATCATTGAGAAATCAGAGTCGCCTTATAATTCGCCAGTCATTTTGGTAAAGAAACTCGACGGGACAAATCGACTGTGTATCGATTTTCGACGCCTGAACAACGTTCTGGTGGCCGACTCCGAACCTATGACAAGAACTGACGCGGTGTTTGCTACAGTGGGAAAGAAGAAGTATTTCTCGAAGCTCGACTTCGTGAAGGGCTATTGGCAGATCCCGCTGACCGAAGAGTCCAAAGCGAAGACGGCCTTCTCGACGACATCGGGACTATATCAGTTCCGCTTCATGCCATTCGGCATCAAGACAGCGCCTGCTGTATTTGCTAAGTTGATGCGGAAGGTTGCAGAAGGTATACCCGGTGTGGACCACTACTACGATGATGTACTGGTAGCCACCGAGACATGGGAAGAGCCCCTGAGGTCTCTGGGACTGCTTTTTGAGCGCATACAGAGGGCTGGGCTTACAGTGCGCCCCAGTAAATGCGAACTTGGGGTAGAAGAAATAGACTTCTTGGGACACCGAGTTGGCAGGGGCAGATTGCAACCACTGGGGAAAACACTCGACAAGATCGAAGCTGCACCACGTCCTTCAACCAAGCGACAAGTGCGCGCCTTCCTCGGTTTGACCGGGTACTATCGGGAATTTATCCCGAATTACGCAGAAGTCAGCGCTCCCCTTACAGATTAAACTCGGAAGGGCGAAGCTAACTCGGTGAAATGGACAGCAGCCCACGAGGAGGATTTTCGAAGTCTCAAACAACATGTCTCGACGGAGCCGATACTACGGCTACCAGATTTGCACCAACCATTCGTACTTCGAACGGACGCATCGGACACAAGTCTCGGAGCCGTGCTCATGCAGGCCCACGAAGGCAAGCTCCACCCCACAGCTTATGCCAGCCAAAAGCTACTTCCACGGGAGGCTTCCTATAGTACCATCGAACGCGAATGTCTCGCGTTGGTATGGGGAATTCAGAAATTCTCCATGTACTTATATGGAGTACATTTTTGTGTCCAGACAGACCACCAGCCTCTGAGTTATATCCAACGGGCGAAACAGCTGAACGCTCGAGTACTTCGATGGAGTTTACTACTCCAAGAGTACCAGTTCACCATTACGCATATTAAGGGTAGCGAAAACGTGGGAGCCGATTACTTGAGCCGGATATAGTTCTTGAGGTCTATGAGCATATTGTTTTTTTTTTCTCCTTCCGTCGGTTGTGTTCTGTTTGTATGTACGTATTTCTTTCTTTCTTTATTCAATACTGCAGACCTTGTACAGATCCAAGCAGGGTGGGGGAAGAATAAAACAACAACAAAACGAAGTAAACAAGTATAGTCAATGCAATTAGCAATGAGCAATGATCCCAATGCGATTAAATGCTACAATGAATCATTCCAGTCTGTTACGGTGCGGGGAAAAAAAGAAAATTTGAATAAATCTGTTCTCGAAAAATAAGGTGTCAAAGAATTAGGATGATGGTGGCGAGTAAGTCTTGATGTAGAAGATGAAAGATATGGTGAGGGGTTAATCGCTAGTTTATGATTCCAAAGGAGGTAAAGAAATTCCAAACGTGCAGCTTTCCGTCTCAGTGCAAGGTATGGAATGTTGTTAGCCTGCATCAGTTCAGTGGGTGAGTCATACGGTGAAAATTTGGAATAAATAAACCTGACTGCTTTTCTTTGCACATTTTCTAGGTGATTAATGTTGGTTTTAGTAAAGGGGTCCCATACTACACATGCATATTCGAGTTTTGGCCTAATTAGTGTGTTATAAGCAAGTAATTTAACAGCTGGAGGAGACTGTTTGAGCTTATGTCTTAAAAAATATAACTTGCGGTATGCAGAAGAACAAATGCTATTTATATGTGTATTCCACGACAAAGTATTAGTAAGAGTTACACCTAAGTACTTGTATGCCGTTTCCTCATGCAATGGTAATGAGCCTAGCCTGTATTCAAAGGAAAGTGGAGCTTTTCTGCGAGAGAAACGAAGATATACTGTCTTACCAATATTAAGTTTCATGTCCCATGTGTTACACCATTCGGAAATGTTAGCAAGAGCAGTGTTAAGGTGGTGCTGATCGTTAGGTGAAGTGATTTCATGGAACAACACGCAGTCATCTGCAAACAATCTAATTTCAATGCTAGGATCAATGACTGTAACGATATCATTAATGTATATCAAAAACAACAATGGTCCTAATACACTCCCTTGAGGAACCCCGGAACCAACCGGAAGATAGCCAGACCGCCGCTCATTAACTTCCACACACTGGGATCGATTAGTCAAATAACTCCTAATCCATGTGATTAAAATTTCCGGAAGTTTAATTTTTCTGAGTTTTAAGATCAGTTTGTCATGCGGAACCCTATCAAAGGCTTTGCTGAAATCTAGAAATATTGCATCGATTTGACCATTTTTATCAAAACATGAAGCGAGTGAATGAATAACGGTAACTAATTGTGTAACTGTCGAGTAGCCTTTTCTAAACCCATGTTGGTAATTAGAGAGAACTGAATGTTCATCTAAGAATTCATTAATTTGATTGGCGATAATGTGCTCAATAAGTTTACAACAGGATGATGTAAGTGATATCGGTCGATAATTTTCTAATAAAGATCGATCACCTTTCTTGTGTATGGGTACGACTCTAGCTACCCTCCAGTCATCCGGTAGTTTACCATGAAGTAAAGAATTACGGTAAATTATAACAAGAAACTTTGCAATAGACTCAGCATATCGCTTCAGAAACATGTTAGGAAGGTTGTCAGGACCACATGAAGATTTTGTTTTCAAGTTCAATAGCATAGAAACCACGCCAGGGTAAGAGATGAAACTGACATCAGAGGGATGAAATGTTGTGTGATTGGCTGGACAAACACCAGACTTACTAAAAACACTCTGGAAGTACTCATTCAAATGACATGCGATGTCACTAGGATCATTAACAATTGAACCATTAATAGAAATTTGAGACACTGGCTTCTTTTTTTCGCTTATATAATTCCAAAACTTTTTAGGATCTTCTGAAATAAAGTTTGGTAGCACCGTCTTAAAATAGTGATCTTTCGAAGAGCTTACCGCACGTGCAAGGTTTTCTTTTAGTTCTTTTAGATTGCCAATAGATATGCATTGTTTTTTTAATCTCTTTATTTTTCGCTTCAGGTGGATGATTTCACGCGTCATCCATGGTGTCTGCCTATTAACTAGTTTTTGTTTGGTTGGTACAAACGTATCTGTACAGAAATTACATATATCTTTGAAACGGCACCAAAGTGAGTTGACATCAGTGTCGGTGAAATCAGTTAGACATGTTTCCAAATGTTCTATTATGGATGCATCGTCTGCACGTGAGTAGTCTTTGAAAGAACGCTTCACAGAATTATTTGATTTCATAGGAGCAACAATGTGTAAGCAAACACTGACAAGAAGATGATCAGAAATACCTTCTACAACTTGAACTGTGCACTCTGATAATTGTCTGGGTAAAAAAAACCAAATCCAGTACTGATTTCGAAGTACCTTGAACACGTGTTGGTTCCCGCACTATCTGCACTAGGTCATGAGTTAACATTATGCTCAGCATACTATTGAAATGATTGTTGTTTTCAGAAAGTGATTGAAAGCGCTCCCAATTAACGCCTGGTAAGTTAAGGTCCCCTATTAAGAGTATTTTATGATTGTGGAATTGAGACAGGTGTTTTTCTAGTTTGTCCAGATACTCAGGGGTGGCATCAGGAGGCCTATAAATGGCACACAGCAAAAAGTTATGGCCCCAGCATGTGATTTTTACGCATAAACATTCTAGGCCGGGGATGTCTTGCAATTTCATTGTATAAGAAGTGTATTTTGAGTTATTTTCTTGTTGCTTGGTGCATTGGTTGTTTTTACTTGTTGTAATGCACATTGAAAGATTGCCCTGCAGTAAAGGAGCGCACCTGTTCCGTTTTGTTTCGTAGTATACATTCGTGCAGTGTATTCTGTATTGATGGCTGCCGTACACGGCTATTTCCTCTTCTTGTTTGTATGGCGCATTGATATTGTTGCGTGTAAATGAAGCTGGTACTCTAACAATTGTTTGTTTTTCCTTTTGTTGTTACTTTGATGCACTCTGCCTATGTATGTTGTGTATGAGAGGGACAGTCCGCATGCCTCCCTTGTTGGTGGTGTTTTGTTCCTTGTCGAAAAAATTCCCCTCCGTGTGAACAAATGTTATGAATAACATTCTGAAAGTGGGGGGCAATGTCACGGACGGCTATTTTTGGCGACACTGCGTCACGGCAATTAACGGGCGCCGTACTCCCCGACTGACCGTGAGAAACGGCGGCGCATGAAAGGGATCCGAGAAGGGCAAAATGGGGTGCTCTTCTTAGAACGTCGCCGCCGACGTTTGATCCTTTTGTACACATGCTTCACATTGTACAATATCATAAGACATCATACCCCTGCAGTTAGAAGACATGATTCATTAAAACAGGAGCTTTTGACAGCTCAGTGCAGTAATATAAAGCCAAGTATAGCTATCTTTCATATGTTCCTGGAAAATTCATCAGTGGTTCCATTAGGTTAAAAAGGATGAATTAACATTCATGCTAAGCTTGCTTAAACATAATTCAATTTTCATGGTCAGTTCACTTTTACAGCAGAATGGTCTAATTCGCGCTTGAAAACTGTAGTCTCACAAAAAAAGAAAACCAGTGTACAAAGCAACCATTCCAAAGTGAAATCCCATTTTCAGCCTCACACTTCAATTTGTTTTTCGTTCATCGCAAATTGTACCGACGTGCAGTGTATGCAAGCAAGCTACTTGTAGAGTGTGAACTCACCTTTACGTCTGTTCCTGGTGTAGCACTCAAAGCAAGAATCCTAAACTGGTTGTTGTCCTTAATAATTTCTTTCACAACCTGCAAGAACATGTAGTGTAAAAGCTATCTCTGCTGCAACAGCCCAGGCACCTCGATTTTGAGTACCTGGAAACGAACAGCTACAAGACAACAAAACAACTGCCACAGTAATGTGGTGCTTCGCAAGGTGTTACGATGCTGTGTGATCAAAACACAGCAGAGCAACTGTTGCATCATCCCTGAAGATTCTGCATACTTGGAAACAAACTAGGGTTGCAGAAACAAAAGCGATTGTGCACCATTGTTAACACTGCTATGTTTACTTATTTGAAAGATTTACAAATCAGCTAAAGCCTGCAAATTATCCTTTTGTGCCCTCCTGATAGTACCGATAGAATCACACTTGTATAGAGCAGCGCTATTTTTGGCATGAAATTGACCCTTGATGCTTAGAAATACGCCAACTAGCCGACCCGCGAGTACTACTAGGGTAGGCGCTACATGAAAATTTTTACAATGACGGAGAACCGAGTTGACCTACTGCTAGTTAGCAAGGTTACGTCAAAGAGACAGCATTTGTGGTGTCTTGACGACTTCTTTCTTGTGTCGGTTTTAACAATCCCTGCCTCTTTAACATGCATAATTTGTTGTGTAAATAATGGCAGAGCCCATTTGTAAAATAACTATTACTTGGAGCGTGAGAGCACAGAAAAAACTGACAGGCCTTCTGTTTCTCATCAACTTTCTTGCAAGCAATGTCGATAGGAAAAACAAAAATCCACCAAGGTCATGGCTTCGTAAATGGTCAGGCGGTTCACAAATATCAAAGCTCGAAAGCAGGGTGATTACGAAAGTTTCATAACTGTGTACTCGGATTGACGTTGCAGCGACTTCACGAACTTGCAACGCCAACACAAAACTTTGAAATCTTAAATACACCAAGAGACCTGGGGAGCTATTCTCGCGATGTCCAATTCAACCTCCCCTGATTGGCTGGAGCGCTCCCCCTGGTTCTGGTCTTTTTTCCGCAACGTCGCTTTCATATCATGCAACTCTTGTCACAAATTAGAATGGTGGAATGCATTTTGCCAGAACGAATGCTGCCCTCAGAAATTCGCTTTTGGACGCACATTTGGAAACATTGCATGGACTCTTATTCATTTAGCCCTTGAATTAAGTTTAACGCGGCCGTCCGCCTGACGCCCCTGAAAGGTTTGTACGCACTTCTTGCATCGCTCTCCAAACATCTCAACACATTCATACGCACGGTCAGACTTGTCAGGTTTGTTTAAGAACCCTGTTACTTTACATTTCAGCCACTTAGTTTACTTTTACGCTGACAATGTGCTGGCGCGTTCGGAGCGCCGATGTGGTTATGCGCTCCATGACGTCGTGTCCGTTTTTGGTGTCATGTCTATTGGCAGCGAGAACAACCATACTGATAGAGAAGGTATTCATGAGATCCCAGCCTAGTTGTCTCGTTATTCTACCCACCTGTAGATTGCACAAAAAGTGGATCAACTGCTTCCTTTGGCCACTGCAGAGTGCAGGCCATGCAATTGTGTGTTTGTTTTCATAACAGATCACACTGCACTGTACCATTTCCAGTTCACTAAAAAAGTGTTTTGCAAAGCAACATGCTTTTGTTGCATTCTGCAGATGAACCGCGTCAGGTTGTTGTTACCTGACAGTAGGAGTAGCTGCCCAGTGCTTTGTGGGCTTCATCGATCACCAAACACCTCACGTCGTGCGGTCTTAGGGCGTTGCGCAGCAGGTCGTTCATCATCACCTGTGGGGTTAGGAAGAACACCCGTCTTTGCCGCCACCCCTCAGCTCTCTGACCAGCGGGCACCGTTCCTGAAAGGCGACGCAAGACGATATCAGCTATAATATAGACACACTGATATCGCAGCACTCACGGCACTCTCTTAGAATAAAGGTCATATTGACGCAAGGTTAAACGCCCTATTTTGGACCTGCGTATCTGTGTCTTAGTGACAATATTGAATGGTTCATATTAATGTGATTGACGGATAGCGCACGCGGGGAACAAGACAACGCACGCGTCAACATTCAAACCACGTATGATATACACCGTCTTCTTTAAACTTCGTGCCCTTAGCGAAAGCTCCAGTGGCGCTTACATGAACGAAACGCCAACTTCCAATCGGCCATACCTAGAGCGCACTGGATCAAAAGCTCATGATAGCGTCTCAAAAGAAATGTATCGAGACGCGCTCACAGCGAACGGGCAACAGTTACTTTCTTGACGCAAATAAACTGAGAACGCAAACGCAACAACCAACCTGTCATTTCCATGGTGTCTTCCAACGGTATGCCCATTATGTTGTAACACGCCTCGATTTGTTGAGCAACGAGCGGCCTGGTAGGCGCCATGAAAACAATCTTGCCTGTGGGGTACCAGCGGTAAAAGTTGTACATGACCACAGCCGCTATGAAAGTTTTTCCCAAACCAGTGGGGAGGATGACCATTGTGTTCTTGAATAAGGCCGACTGCACGATGTTGAACTGATAACTTCGCACGGGATAGTTGGTCGGGTAGACCCAAGTCTGGCCGGCAACGACGTCGAACCCTTCGAGCTGTTCGAGCGGCTTCTGCATCGAACAGGAGCCGTCCCGAAAAGCGGACGTCGAGTTACCGGCGAGAGTTTCGTCCATCGCTTGCACCAAGAACTCGTCATCCTCGTCGCTCAGCTCGACCATGTCGTCCGGCGGTTTGTCCTTCGGTTTCGGAACCCCGGACGCAGCGGAACCTTTCGGATGCCAAGCTTTGAGAAGCGTCGCCTGCTTCATGTGGGTCCGTCGCGGGTTGATTAGCGCAGCTGACAAAGTTCGTGAAAGTAAAAACTTTTTCGTCGCGTCTGACAGCGAACTTGTTTCGACCTGCTGTTGATTCCGCGCCACAACTTGGGCTGTAGGCTATGGCGGCGGATTGGATCCGGCCCTGGCTTGGCCGCAATTGAAAAAAAAAAAATGGTATTGCAGTGCGCAATATTTTTGCATCGCGCTAGTTTAATAGTATAGTTAATAAAAGCACAAATTTCTTACGAGCTTTTATAAATTTTAGTTTTTGTACCGTCTTGTGTTGTAACGAGTGGGTTGCTGCGGCCTACATGTAACCGTGTTGTCGAATTGTTTACACACGTTTTGCATGGCGTCTTGCATGGAGATGATAAATACCCGTAACATAGGCGCAGACGACGGAATTGTTGGCACCACGTATAAGAGTTAACGCAGGCGTTTGCTGAACTACGTTAGGAGACTTTAGCGGTCAAACTGCACGAACCCGCCTTACGACTACGCTTGGCTGCGGTTATTACTTGGTTGGCGACAAACCGCCATTACCGGTCCACATCCACGGCGTCGCATCCCAAGCCGGACATTCCCGGCGAGGAAAGACACCGACGCACAGGACGCGAGCCCCGTGTGTCGAATGAAAACTACAAGGTTTCCAAGGTGACGATGGCAATTTTTATTCACTCATGAACACAAAAGAAATACCGGTGATAGCACTGACAGGCTTAACGGCTATCAATTTCCTTCCACCTTTTGTTTTGAAGTCGGCCATATTGAAAAAAAATCCGGCACGACGCTGTGGATGACGCGAACGTGGTTAAAAACGGGAGAGTTCACACAGAAAGGTACACTGCGAGACTATACACACAAAAGATAATGAAGTCCAGACAGAAAACGCTGCCATCCGAGGCATGCGAGTCCTTCAGCCGCCGAAACCGTACAGGGTCCGGCCCTGTCGCTTGAGCGCGTAGACAACGTCCATGGCAGTCACCGTTTTTCTCTTGGCGTGCTCCGTGTAGGTGACCGCATCACGAATGACGTTCTCCAGGAACACCTTCAGCACACCTCTGGTTTCTTCGTAGATGAGACCGGAGATTCGCTTCACGCCGCCACGGCGGGCAAGACGGCGGATGGCTGGCTTCGTGATCCCCTGGATGTTGTCGCGAAGAACCTTACGATGACGCTTGGCACCTCCTTTTCCGAGTCCTTTTCCGCCCTTTCCTCGTCCAGACATGGCGACAGCACAGAGAATTCAAAACGCACTCGGGCAAAGATCAATAAAGTGCTCGCTCGCAGCTAAAACACCGAACGTGGCCTCGTCCTCGGCGTCAAAATGCGTCTGCTTACAAAAGCAACTAGCTTCCCTTTATATAATAGTGACGCGGACTCGTGGGAAGCGCAGCCTGTGATTGGTTGAATAATAAAAGACAAAGGAGGGGGGGGGGGGTCAGGCAGCGTTTTGGAAAGGGGGGGAAAATAAGGCTGCAGAAAGCAGCGACTGTTCAAGTGATGCGATAAAGTCAGCGAAGTTTCGTTTGATTTACAATGCACGTGACTGTTGTAATCGCCATCAGATAATGGGCTGTGCTCTCAGTTGTCATGTAGGGAAGGTAAACGTTATTTGACTGAACACCCGGACACGAAACGCAAGACGCCATCGTTCGCGCTTTCAATCGATTACTGCGTTGCGTCGCGTGCTGTTTTATTGATGAACTATCACTGACAAGCCACTGTCGTTACTGACACAGCCGAAAAACGAAAACAGTTGACACGGTTGCAAAGAATGAATGACTAAAGATGAACGAAAGAAACGCTACTCTGTTTCGGAAGCGTCTGGTATTAGTTTCGTTTACGATCGAGCGTCCTGGTCGCCGCTGTAGTAACGACAGTTGCAACACACATTTATTAAAACTGGATGCTCTTGGAACATTCGTAGCCCTCTCACACGGTCGCTCGAAAGTCTTTAGAATACCGACATATCGAGATTAGTTTCGCTTTAGCTTATAACCGAAACACAGTCACTTTTGTTTTCTCTCTTCCTCCCTTCCTTACCTATACTCGTTTAATTCCACAACCAATCCCCGTGCCGACCTGTTCAGGTGTCCTCGTAAGCATAGACAGTTACGGGCGGCACTTTTCTCTTCCTTTCACTTAATTAACAATCACTAAGAGAGATAACCGTAACGTCGGCATCCTTGCCGTTCGCTTATCACCGACTTCGCGTTTCTTCCCATTTCGTTAATTTCTTAGGACGCCTAAGCAGCGAGTGCATAGTAAAACCGAAATGCATATTCATCTCCGACGTAGCATGGAACATCTAGAATGGTTAGCAGAGCATTGGTTTCGCTTTATTACTCGGCCGTACATTCTACGAGCGGCATATAAGCAAAAAAAAATCAATAACTGTGATTAATTTGCCTGCAGGTGTTCCCTACATCCGTGATGAAAATATGAGTAGCCTCATCCTGCTTTAAGGAAGCTACGGTTGGGAACAGCTGGTTTCACTTCACGGGTTTGTAGCTTTTTGAAAAGCATCGAAAGCTTACCGAGTTCCCCGAGGTATGAACTCCATTCCTGCCCTAACATTCTAGATCCTACACTGCTGTTTTCATGTTACATTTTTCGGTAACAGCCTGAAACGAAGTTCGCACTGCTCCGCATGAACGACGGCGCAGTGCACGTCAGCGTCAGAAAATATACGAAGTAGGTAAACAAGATGGGAACTTTATTCACGTGAAATACTGCCACCAGCAGATCGTACAGCTCAGCACGAAGATGTGTACACGCACAATTTTATACACAGAGACAACACACACATTACACTTTCAGCTATGTACAGGGCAGAAAAAAAAAATGACAGCAGAATTTTGAACAGCGTCGCGAATGAGGATGAGAACACTTGTCAGAATTCATTCCAGCCGAGATACAATCGGCCGGCGTGGAACCCTGCAAGCCAGAGTGCTTATGACTTCTTCTCGGTCTTCTTGGGGAGCAGGACGGCTTGGATGTTTGGCAGCACACCACCTTGAGCAATGGTGACGCCAGAGAGAAGCTTGTTCAGCTCCTCGTCGTTTCTGATGGCGAGTTGCAGGTGCCGGGGAATGATGCGAGTCTTCTTGTTGTCACGGGCCGCGTTTCCAGCCAACTCGAGCACTTCGGCGGCCAAGTACTCCAGGACGGCAGCCAAGTAGACCGGAGCGCCGGCACCGACGCGTTCAGCGTAGTTTCCCTTTCGCAGCAGGCGATGAATACGACCCACAGGGAACTGCAACCCGGCACGGCTGGAGCGGGTCTTGCTCTTTCCCTTGACTTTGCCACCCTTGCCGCGTCCAGACATGGCGAACTTCAGAAATAAAGTGCTTCAGTCAAAAAACGAAACGCTGCTTAGCTCTCGCAGGCGAATGAGCTGAGGCTCCGACCACAGACGCGCAACAAAGCAGGTTGCGTCAACGCGTCCGCCTCTGCTGACTATAAACAAGATGGCGGCAAAAGGCGTGGCTTAACAAACAGCTGAGATGAGAATTCTAAATACCCATTGGCTCCTAATCAATCCAATAGTACACAATCAACTTACTTGCACAAATTCGATTCGTCGGCAACGCTCCAATTAAAACCATGAATTCTGACAACAAAGCATGCGTGTACAATGGTAGCAGCGTAATATTTGCGCCAGCGCCTCTAGCGGTTGATAGAAAAAGCTTCAAACATTTTGCACAAAGATTGTCTAAATAAAGATATAAATAATTTAAGTAACTAAAATATTATTTTTTCTTTTCAAAATTAATTAAAATGAAAGGTGAAGTAAAGTAAATTTTTGTTATATAAAACAAATTGTTCTTTTTTACACTTTGTTAATAGAGGGCAGCACCAATGTGCACGAAGCATTTTAACTGCGCTACCATTGAATAGTACGCAGCCCGTGGATGCCGCCGATTCCTTTATAAAGCGGACATTGCATTTTCGTCGGCACAGAAGCGCCTTTTCGAACCGTCTTGAGTGCCTGCGCAAGTCGAGATGCCACCCCAGCCAAGCGGTAAAGCGATCAAGAAGGCCGGCAAAGCTCAGAAGGCCGTGCGCGCTACCGACAAGAAGAAAAAGAAGCGCAGGAGGAAGGAGAGCTTCAGCATCTACATCTACAAGGTTCTCAAGCAGGTGCACCCGGACACCGGCGTTTCGAGCAAGGCTATGTCGATCATGAACAGCTTTGTCAACGACATCTTCGAACGCATCGCCGCCGAGGCGTCCCGGCTGGCCCACTACAACAAGCGGTCCACCATCACCAGCCGCGAGGTGCAGACCGCCGTTCGCCTGTTGCTACCTGGGGAGCTCGCCAAGCACGCGGTCTCCGAAGGCACGAAGGCCGTCACAAAGTACACTTCCTCCAAGTGAAAGATGTGGACTATTTATTTTCTTCTTCCTCATCTTTACCCTGAGTGTCGGACAACTCGGTTCATCGCCAAAGCCCGCGGAGTGCTGTGTTTGGTGTTCCACACATTGTGAACATTTTTTCTTTCGTGCATTCCGCCTGCACCGCAAGCCGAGAGCCTCCGGGCGTTCCGAACATTCTGTCATCCCATCATTTTTTTAGCCTTCTGAGTGTTGTGCTTCGTGAATAAACAAAATTTACTGGCCAGTCTATGCTTTCTCGTATGTCCCGCATTCTGTGGCCTACAGCCTTTCGTGGCTGCTGGATCTTAACTTGCAATGTTTTTTCCAGTGTCGGGTCTGCCGCCACCTCGTACGGCATTGCTGTGGTCCCTCAAAATCCCAGGGCGCAGGTTTGTTTGCATAGTGCGTTCGAACCTAAGGCACCGTAGATATTGCATTCACAGTTGACTTCCCCTGTTGGTAGTGAGCATCTAGGTTCGCGGTCGTCACTTTAATGTTTCAAACAGCGGTAAAGCCGCGTATTATGGACTAGGAAGCTTCTTCGTCGCCCGAGAGAAACTGGCTAACCCCTGCGAGGGGTTTGGTCGGACTATCGTACAGTAAATGTGTAGCAGCCGACAAATGGGGCCTGTACGCATCATCCGTTCTATCCCGATAATTTTAATTCATTAGTTAAATCCAAGGGCCATTAACGATCGAATAAGCAGTCGCGTGAACGTATTCCTTCATTAAGTAAATGTACGTGAAGTTTATCGCGATTACAGACTACGGAAATGTCAACATTTAATGCGTCCGAGAATCGCCAAGGAAGCTGAACTGCGCACTTGATACATTTCAGAACTTTCAAAAGAACGATAGTAATAGCGCGAGAACAGAACGAGGACATAGTGTTCGTGTCGTTGTCTCTGTGTCGTCGTTCGGTTTTGTGCTATAACCACAGAACACCTACCAGCTTCATGTCATACCAAGTAGCCCAAGCTGCCACACTTTTTGAGGAACTATTACGTTAAGACCCGCATGCGCGAACAATACGGGTGACGTTCCGCCAATATAATAGTTTCCGTGTAATCATGTACGCTCTCATGTGGCCTCGTGAACCAGAAAGCAATGCCAGAACAGGTGGTGCGACGCAATTACATGGTTTGCACGCCACGTACATTATTCATTGTTTTGGTTGTGTTTACTTTTCTGCACGCACGCTTTCTTTCTCTCACTCTCTGCCTGGAGATCGACGACCTCGCGAAAATTGCGGTGAACGAAGTAAAACTACAGTTCTTACTGTAGTTTTTTTCTTTTTACTGTTCTTACGCACGTTACGTTCATTGTTCGTTTCTTCATTTTATTTTCGAATAATAGTAAAAAATTGAAAATAACAAAAAAAAATCACTCGCTAGACAAAATCTTGATTAGTACATACTGCGCTCGCCAGGTGAACGCTTGGCCAACATGGCGGCGCCCAAGTACCATGTGTTTGTTGGAGCTGAAACTGGACTTTTAAAAGGTAAAGAGAGCCGATACGGCGACGTTTTCGTCCCTTATGGTGCTAGAATATTTAAAATCGAGGCTCAGTATTCGAGATAACGCGAGAATAATGAAAACGGTGGTGCCTAAATGTCTGCTAAATGTCCACTCGTCGTGACGTCTTCCAGGTGTCAACACCGAGAAACGCATTTTCGCGAACCTGAACAGCCTGCAAGAGGTCAGCAAAAGCAACGAAATCAGTTGTCTTCGCTGGAAAGACGACTCCGAATCTGAGGCAAGTTCATCTGGTTGCTGTCTGTCAAGGTCGATCGTTGCTTGTAAAGCCTGTTACGCCGTATCCACAACTGCGGCTTCGTCGTCAGATGCGCGAATGTCCAATGCGTTTAGGTCGCAGACATTTAATCAGCCAGCCGATTAACTTGACTGCAATACTTATCTATTCTTTGCTGCAGCAGTGTGCTTGATGCCGCAATAGTTACACGTTGAATTGTCGCATGACTACTGTGCTGCTGGTACTGGTTCGTACAATGAGCTTACAAGGCATGCCGCTTACACTAGCTCTATTCTCAGCACACCTCTTTTAAAACGTTTCTCTAGGCCATCACACTGTATTGAAAAAATGCGGGAATCTCATTTGCAGTTCGTTGTTTCAGATTTACGCCGGCATAAGATCTCAAACTGTGAAAACGTTTTGCCCGAACAGCGGCATTTGCAAGGACGTATTCGAAGTCAAAGGGGGCGAAGGCCCCATCAAAGGACTCGGGGTGGTCAACTCGTAAGTGACCGTTATTTTCACAAAGGCCCGTTCCGTTGCATTGGCTCACTTCAGAACGCGTTGCTATTTTTCATTCTCACCTACCGCAGCTCTAGAAACCTTGTCACCTGCGTGAGTTCGGGCCTTCTGAGGGTGTGGGCGAAGGATGGAAGTACTGAGGTATGTTTTAACAGCTGGCCAGGCTTGATTGTTTGTGTTACTCTCACGCCATCTATTAAGTTGCGCACTGCTAATACTTGCATGAAATCTGGCACTGTTGTATGTGGCATGCGTTCGCATTAGTATTGCATACGCTATTTGGTAGGGGAGTCTGTACACCGGCTCTGTATGTAAAGCAGGTTTGGGCCATTCATATACCCAGAAAAGCGATTTGCCTATAGATATTCGTCGGAGAATTCTCTGGGCACCTTGTGCCGCCGCAGTTCAGGGCGGTGTACCAGGGTTCCCACCGAGCGCTTCCCACTTGGCTTACAGGCGGAGACGGAAGTTGGTGCCGACGTATTTCGCATGCGTCAGCACCCGCGGAAAGAGGGAATTGTTGCCACTGGAGGCAAGGAAAACGAGCTCAAGTTGTGGGACCTGGAAAACTTGCAGAAGCCCGTCTTCGTGGCGAAAAATGTGAGTACTCTCGGCTCAGCTCGAGATGACCAAGACGTAGCGTAACATTTTGGATTAAGTTAGCTACGTTAATCTTCAGTCATCGCTGTTTTTTTTTAATCTTCACTATTTTTTTCCCAACAGGTCAGGAATGATTTCCTTGATCTTAGAGTGCCAGTCTGGGTTACAGACATGGACTTTTTGAAGGATTCCGAGAAGATTATTGCCATTACGGGGCACCATCAGGTATGCCCTCTACGGAGCCTTCGTGACATTATTCCGTAGTACTTGAGTGAAAATAATGTATGTGTTCAGAGTTGTATTCTGCAAGACTTGTTGCATTGCCACTACCGTTGCAGCTCTTTCTGTCTAAATAAGTCGTGCGGCTCTTCTTGGCTGTAGCTGCACAAATTATTCTATGGTAGTGATCTTAAGTTATATTAACTTGTGTCGGATAACATCTGGCTAACTCTGTCTGAATACTGGCCACCTAAGTTTCTTAATGTGCACCAAGATAATGTACACCAGTAGGTTTTGATATTGCCTCCATTGAAATACAGCCGCCAAGGCCACAAAATTGACCCTAAAGCTGAGAAGTTAAGTAACTCAGCTGCCATAGTAGTTTACGGCCATGTTAAACTTAAGCATACACTGAGCATGCTTATGATCCTTCTTTCTCAGGCTGATTTCATTTATTACCGTTCTGTCTCTTCTAGGTTCGTGTTTATGATCCAAACTCTCGGCAGCGGCGGCCTGTCGTTGACTTTGAGTTTGACGAGTATCCCCTGACGTGCTTGTCACTGACGCCACGGCCAGAGTGAGTGGCTTTTTCCATTATAATATCAAACGGTGTCTGCTTCGACTACTCGTCGTTGCCGTAATAGCACTTCTGTAAAAACGCATTCCCTTAGCAGCTGAACTGCTTGGTACTCGCTCCCGAGAAGCTAGAAGCAGTGTATCTCGTTGCGGGTTTTTGAGACGCAAATCTCAAAAGTGGGGCTAATTTCATGAACTCATTTAATCAGACGTAATTCCACTACTGCTGGGCTCGATTCCGCTCTTGCAGCGAGTGCTCGAATGTGAATGGCTAAGCAGAAGCTCTTGCGTAGGGAAGAAGCAGTGTTGCCGTCTGTTCGTTCCCTACTTATACAATCTAAAAGCTTTCTTTGTCACTCTTAGATATTTAAATACCCATGTTTACCATTTCCCACATTGAAGGTGTGAGACAGTAAGCAAGGTACACATAAAAACACTGCTGTGGGAAGAACTAATTGACTTGCCAAAAACAAGTCCACTTGACATCGACATGGTCTAACAATATCACGCCTCATCTAAATGCTTACAAAAAAGGATTGAGTGGTCCTACCAGGAAAATTGAGATAAGAGAGGCTTTGTATCCGTGTGCATGACACAGGACTTTTCATTCTTTCTGTAATATTGCACAGTGCCCCCTCCTAACTGTCTCCTTCCTCCACGCCGAGAATCGGACCTTCATTTACAGGCTTCACAGCACAACACTTCATTTGCTACAGGCAGCAATGAGAGCCGTGTGTTCATATCTGGGCAGCACAACATGAAATGATGAGCGACCTCAGTGAAGGATCAGATCACTCTACGCAAGACGACTGATCGCCAACAAGCTCATTAGCTCATTACTTAAAGAGCACCAATTATTGGAAAACGGTGCACCTTCGGGGCTGTGCACTCTCAGTTTTTATCATGCAACACTGCTGCCATCGCCCAAATCAGCTAGTTGAAAGTGTTGTGCGACAGTGTGCATCGCTCTTGTTTTCACCGTGCAGGCAAGTGGTGGTCGGAAACAGTCACGGCCGCGTCGGTCTGCTGGACATCCGCCGCAAGGGCATGGTGCACGTGTACAAGGGTGTGGCGGGCAGCATCCGCGCCGTCTGCTGCCACCCGACTCTGCCCATCGTGGCGAGCTGTGGTCTCGACCGCTTCGTCCGAATTCACGACCTCCACTCCCGCCTGCTCATCACCAAGGTGGGCGCGCCCTGCGGCACATCCCACTGTGCAGGTTACAACCCAAGGAAAAAAAAAGCCAGCTGTGCCCTCAATTGTCGCCCGCACAGGAATTGCATAAGTAGTCCATTCGATAGCGCCGACTCTGTGCATCACCAACAGAACCAGGTTGCAAAGCGATCGCAGAAATGTTATAAGTATTTTGAACCAGCACGTGACCAGAAGCTTGTACAGTGTTTTGACGTTGACGTGCAGTACGAACCATAACTAGCTTCTACAAACATGCTGTAATTAATTTTTCAGGATGCACTCGCACTTAGCGCTACATTTTCTAAGCTCTTAGGCGCTTGGTTCTTTCATTAGACGCAAGAAAAAAAGAAAAAGAATAAAATTTTCGTGTATGTCTTCAAGAAAACCGCATCGACTTGCCAAGCAATAAGTTTTTTCGAGGCACGAGAGAAGCTAGCACGCTTTGGTTGCACCATTTTTTAAACTCTTCATTACATCATAGAATAGAATGAATGCTTGAAATGTCTCCCATATAAACCTCGTACAATCAAAGTCACTTTTTTCTCGACCTCTGCACGTGTCGGTGTGCCTGTCATGCATATTGGCAATGCTTAATTACAACTTACCGAGTAATAGATAATTTCTAAAACATTTGTGCCTGATATTTGTTCTAGTGAAAGAGAACTTCTAGAGTATTGTGCATTTTCTTCAATTTGGTTAGAGATAGCATGTGAAACATTACACCTGATATTTGTTCTAGTAAGAAATAACTTCTGAAGCATTGCAAGTGTATTTGTCATACTAAGAGGTAACTTCTGAAATATTGTCCTTGCTATTTTTACTTATTTAGCTCTACCTCAAGTCGAGGCTCAACTGTCTGCTGATGCGAACAGACTTCACCATCGAAGACGAGGAAGAGAACAAAGACAGAGAAGAGGCCACAGTCGATGACGAACTGTGGGAAGAGATGGAGGAAGTTGACGAAGCAACCGACGTTTCGGCGAAAGAGGCCTCCACAAAGAGAAGCTGCAGAGCCACTATGGCAAAAAGCAAAAAGAGGAGAAAATCCATTAAACAGGATGGTTAGTATGCAAGAGAAACATGCTAATGTGTCGTCAATTTCTTGCAGGTTTTGAGTTTGAAGTATGCAGTGCACACTACTAACTACATTTTCGGGTAAAGCAAGTAAACTAAAAAAATGTATATATTGACAAAAAAATAAAAATAAATGTTTGTTTCTACACAAAGGTTGAAAATTAAAAGATTAAAAACCATAAGTTCAACTTATAGAATGTTGTGGTGAAACCTTATTCTATGAAGTTCAGCAACAATGAAAGTTGGGCAAGTTGGGGATAGTTCATGTTCACCTACGAACTCTGCACGCTACTTCATAAGTAAACATGACTTATGCTATGACCTTTGTGTAACATGAATTTTGTCAATTTCTTTTTTTTGGGGGGTGGGGGAGGGGGCACTGTGTTGTGGTATGACTTTTTGAATCTTGCAAAGCTCTACATACAGCTCTTATAGTACACAATACAGGACATATTTACTGATGAAAATACTAGGCCCATGCAGGTGCTTACAAAATTCATGTCACTGCGAGCTACTGTGGGGCATAAAGTTGCCATGCACGATTTGTCTTGCATTTTATTTCTGGCCCATCACCCTCACATCAATTCATCATTTTTGACATTTTTAAAAGCTTGTTATACCGGCTTATATGCTTTAAATTTAGTAAATAATAAAATGTAACATATATTACAGGTTATCATTTGCATTCTACCAGAAGTCAAATCTTGCAACTATTCAATGTTGAACAAAAAAAGGGGGCGTTTGCACAGGCCTTGTTTCAATTAAGAAAAAAAACAAATATATGTGTAATATGAGCCATGATGAACATCAAGTCGACGAAGATGACGATTAAAAAATCCTGTGTTGTTGTTGCCGCTCTGGCATTTTGGCTGAAAGACTCTGTGTACTCCGTGTACAATCTATAAATATATTTTTTTTTACCTTTTGTCAACTCTCACCCAGTGACAATATATATATATATATATATATATATATATATACACATATTGCGTTGGTAAGTCATTGCAAATATGCCCATTTTTCTTTATAACATGGGATATATACTATTCGAATTTGATTAGAAGTTATTCGACCAAGACCACTATTCAGTTCGAATTCACCTGGAAGCTAAAATTCACTGTTTGCACAAGCCTACACGAAAGCATTTCCTCGTCTTCTTCCACCACAGCTCCGGGTTACCCTTCGGTTTTTGTAAGCCGTGCACTTATACTGAGGGCATTGTTCGTAGGGACCGATTCACATTAGCGGGCGTGTTCTGAATGTGCCAGAAGCCGTGCGAAAGCCTCCTCCCTAGATTCCTTTCTGTTTCTAGAACAGAAGCGCCATCAAAGTCGATCTTATGATCGTGCTTCTCACAGTGCTCTGCAAGAGAATTGTGTTGCACTTCCGTCTTCCTGACGTTCTCACCGTTTAACTTGAATATGGTGAATGTGTGACGTCAGCGTCACACGTTACAAATATTTATGTCACAAATTTGCCGAACATCTTCGAATCATTCGAGCCACTTCTCATCAGCATCCCGAGCACACATGGACCCCAACCTTCTATCCCCGTCCTATAAATGTGTTCGCTTCTTGAATTCCTCATGGTTGGTAATGGCTGTGGTGCTTGTCATACAATTAAATTAGCTACTCATAAGGCTGCGTACTCCCTATCTTCCTTTGCAGACAGTCAGCCAACACCACCTAGAAGGTGGTGTTGGCTGGGGCCAATGGCTTTCCTTGTTCCACAAAAGTTCCAAGCTTGTATTTTCTTTAGGCAAATGCTTTACATGACTCATCAAAGGCGAAGTTGGACCGTCAGGGCCGAGTGATGTGAAGAGTCATCAATGTGGAATGACATTGCCATATGACATCACAGATCGCGAAAAATTTGGAACGCCATTATGATGTCATCATGACCTTGGAGGGACGTCACATTTCGCCTCGCGCTAAAGGGCTTTCGGCCCTGGATTCAGTGCAAAACTGCATCAGGGGCAAGAAGCACTCAAAGGTTGGAAGACGCCCCCTTTCCCATTCCCCCTCAAATCTTTAAATTTTACTTACGTACGCACACACATACACACATGCATGAACATACATAAAGTGTAGATGAACCCCCACCCCTTCCGAAAAAGAATTGGGGGACCCATAACCTTCGCCTTTAAAGCAGCCCTGAACCACTTTTCAAGTACCCTAACTATGAAGTGGACTCACTAGAAAAGCTTATTGTCTCACAAATTCAACACCACAATCATTTCAAGAATTGGCCCAGTACGAGTGGAGCTACGAAGATTTCTTACACGCTGTAACAGGATTCTCTCGCCTAGATGAAAACGCCACGCCCGCCTCGTGACTGATTATTTTTTTTTATTTGGATATGTGCCTTTTCCAGTGCGATTGCAGGCGCACGGGTGGATAAGTCGCGGCCTCCGGCGGCGATCCCTGTAACGACTGAGCATGCCACGTTCAAACCAGCCATAGGCTGATGGAAGGCCTTTTACGAGCGTTTTTTGAGCTCCGTCATTTCTCGAAAGAAGAGAAAACAATTTTTTTCTTGATATTTCACTGCGAATTGCAGGCAGCATGCCGTGCTATAATATTTGGCTCGCTTGTTCTCGGGAGCCTAAACTACTGATCGGCAGCGTTTTTTTACTATGTTCAAAAAGTGTTGCAGGGCCCCTTTAAGAGTTGAACGTGATAGCCACATCCTCTCCCTAGTGCGCACTTTGACCATTCAGTGCACACTTTGTTTTGATGATGTTACACGAGAAGTTTAAATTGTGGACTACTACAATGTAATCGATAAAGCAGGTGTTATACCACACAGCCACGCATCTGCTTGGAAATGCAGTGAAAATATCTTTCATGCTTTACAAACACAGGCGTCCTGTGTACAAACTTCACAATACGTGTAATACTGCAGTAACAGCCTGAGTTCGATCCTCACTCGGACCCAGAAAGTTTTGTGATTTTATTTGTATCTTTCTCAACTTTTTGGTCACGCACTAGATAACTTTTCGCTCACAACTGTAGTGATGGAAGCGGAGTTACGTTCAGCTCAATAAAGAATGGCTCAGTGTGACTGTTGTATGGCGTGCTCATGATGGCACAAATTGGTTACTTCTGGATTACGTGAAGATTCTTAATGTTTGTCAGCACCGTCGCACCCCAAGCTAAGTAGCAGTACTTGATAAGCTGTTAGTAAGTAAGCTGTTATAAATAACAAGCTTAATATGTTTTGGAAAATAGTATTTGCATTTGTGGAGTATACCGCACACCCATAATGTTACCAGCGATTAGTTCAGTGTGCTTATATCAAGACATGTGTTCCTCAAACAAAACGCCGAGACTTTACAAAAGGCACTATTTCTATAGGTAAGAAGTGCACATTTTAAGGGCTTGATTTCTTTGTTAGACACAATATTAATGAGACCCAACAGACAATCATGCCAAAGAAAGTATCATCATCAGCTCGACTACATTCACTGCAGGACAAAGGCCTCTCCCATGTTCCGCCAGAAAGTATAGGGGATGTTATTAGAAGTAATTGTAGTGTAAACGTGAAGGAAGAGACGTCGACGAAAAGATAACTTGCCGTGGGCAGAGACCGAACCTAAGACCTTCGATCAACGCGTCCAATGCTCCATCAACTGAGCCACCACAGCGGCTATACCTCATTCACTTTATGGGCATATATGCCCACAAATAATAAACATTTTCGTTGCCACATCTCCTCTTAACACTCAGCTCCATTTTTTTGGAACTAACTTGACCGCATCATTAAGGGTTGGATAACAGATGGCAGCAAAGCACTATGTCATAGAAGTTCTCAACACAAATAATTGTCTTTGATTATTATTAAGATAAGCTTTAATCTATCGTAATTTATAACAAGCTTTTCTTTTTAAGCTTCAAGCTGCAATCATCTGTCATCATGAGAACAAGTGTGCTGGATGTGAAATGCCAAGTCCTGTGGGTCCTAATGTGCACTGTTTATGACAGATAACATTAATACATGTAAGTATGTGTTGAAATTAGAAGTTTGTTATCGGCCAGCGTATACTGAGTACTTTCACTCTTGTATAATTTTCCATCATATAGACAGTCCTTTACCTATCTAAGCTTAGCTTTAATCTCACTAAGGTATTTATCAGAATAGATTGGTTTCTGGGTAAGCCCAAGCAGACAGGCAAAACTTATTGCTTACTACGAGTGCTTTCTGAACCTCAAATCATGAAGACACAATTGAACTCGTAAAACACGAACAAAGAGAAGAACTTCGGTAAATGTAAAATTTACTTCCACATTGAAATTCAGAAGTTGCCTAATATTTACAATGCTGCAGTTTACCTATGTGCTTCTCTCGGCACTTTTTCTCTGCGAGTTCTCCAAAACACCTTCCATTTTCTCTGGTGGCGAAAACTGCTCCTTCTACTGTCTAAGCGGCCTTGCGTGGGCTTCGCTAGACGAGGTCTCCCGATTCTGCTCAGAAGGTGCATCAGAGTCGAAGTAGCTGATGCCAAGCACTCTGCAGCCCGGTATGGCTTCCTCCAACATCAAGCCAACAAGCTTGATGTGCTTAATGTGAGACAGGTGGGCTAGCGTTATGGTCTTCAACTTCCTGCAAGCAAGGGAAGAATGTCGCAAGAGCACCTCCAAGTTTACTCGCAGTGTTGATTAACATTAGGTGACACAGAAAAAGCCACTACCAATGGCTAACATCGGCATGCATTTCACTGAAACAAGACGACAAAGCAAACTTTAAAACGAGGTCTGTAATGCTGGCATAAGCAGGATAATTTTTCGGTCTCTTCTAACAAACTCTTTTGAAACATCAATATGAAAAACTGCTTGGACAAGTAGTCTTGATAATTTTAATGTAAGAAGAATCATTGATGTGGCAGTTTGGGCATGTTGGTAATTCATTTCAAGGAGAACTAAAACCACATGGAAAAAACGTGGACAAAAGAAGATACATTACTCACAGATTGAAATGGGACAATTTAGGGCTAAGTAATGTACACACTTTCGTGTGCACCATTTCCAGTTTGGTCATATCGGCATGATTTAAACTCAAACATGTAGATCAGAGCTAACAGTATCTTTAGAGACCATATTTGTTGCGACAGGATGTGGTTATCTCGAGCAATTGCGCATACCTATCATTACACTGAAAAACCACCAGGCCTGGATGGAACGTGCAGCACAGTCACAGCGAAAGCTGGAAGACTAGCATTTGTAATGTACCCACTACGCCATAAATCATAATTTCTTTAAAGTTGAGAAGCACTCCCTACACCATTATTAATCATTCCACGAAGAAGCGATGTACCCACTGGACAGTTGCAAGGCATTATGTGCGTTTAGTTGATGTGGTGGCTGCTGAAGATGAACTGTGGCAGAGCCCTTTGTAATTGGCTGGAAGTGTTTGAACACTCAGTCGTTACACGCTTTCCGTGTGCCTTTAGTTCTCTTCAAAGAGTAGCAAGAATCTACCAGAACGGAGATTTTAAAAATTAACTGAAACTTTTCAAACAGAACCTGAGAAATAATTTCGAATCACTAGAAACTTGCAAATTTCTCGCCAGTAAGAAGATGACAGCAAGTGCATCGAAGTTGGGAAACCGATACTTTGATACCGAAGCCTATAAAAAAATACTTGACACAGCATCACATAACACTTTCACGACATCATTACATGTGGCAGCTTGCTTACAATGCAGCAAAGAGCACTGTAGCGCTGGCAGGAACAAAGAAAGGCATATAATGTCGTGATACATCCTGGTTACTGAAACTGGTCACATGCATTGGAGCAAGTCTGTGCAACATAAGAGCAAGAACAAGAGAGAGGGTATGAAAGAAGAAGGGACAAAGGAGAGATTCATGTCTACCCTCCTTTTTGTGTACTAGTAGAGCATTGAATGCGTAATTCAAAGGCTATTGGACTACGTCCCACTGATGGGTGATTTTTCATTTACTTTATTTCCTTTCATTTAAGGTAATAGTAATATGAAGGGATTGCCATCCCAACACCACGATACGATTATGAGATTTTATTGATTGATTTGTGGGGTTTAACGTCCCAAAACCACCATATGATTATGAGAGACGCTGTAGTGGAGGGCTCCTGAAATTCCGACCACCTGGGGTTCTTTAACGTGCACCCAAATCTGAGCACACGGGCCTGCAACATTTCCGCCTCCAACGGAAATGCAGCCGCCGCAGCCGGGATTCGATCCCGCGACCTGCGGGTCAGCAGCCGAGTACCTTAGCCACTAGACCACCGCGGTGGGGCTATGATTATGAGAGACACCGTAGTAGAGGTCTCTTAAAATTTTAATCATCTGGTGTTCTTCAACGTGCACCGACATTACACAATACACGGACCTCTAACATTTGGCTTCCATCGAAAATGAGACCGCCACAACTGGGATCGAACCAGCGACCTTCGGGTCAGCAGCCGTGCCACTGATCCACCGAGGCAGACTTTTGAATTCCGGTAAAAACACTACACCTAAAAAGGAGTAAATAATGTCCTCTACGACCTCCCAGGCTGTCTTGGTTTCATTAGTTGAGTCTAACAAGGAAACAAGCACCCCAAACCATTGCCTTTCTTTTGTATATACACAGGGGTAACCTTATGAGTGTCTGGTCTGTCGCAAGCTCTGGGCAGTCCAGCAGGCCCGTAAGTGGCGGAGATGCAAGGTCTTGATGTCTAGACATGGGACACCTGAGCCCGGGGGCCATTAATCTGCCGGACAATTTTCAAGTTTTTTCATCCACCATTTAAAACTCACTGCGATTTCAAAACAGCTGCCTTGGGCACGAAGCACCAATAGGCCTGTATCCGAGTTGCAACTATGTGTACTTGTTTCATGATCTGCACAAAGCATAAACAAGAAGAGTCAGCAGCTTTTCCATCACAGCATCTGCTTGCTTTGCAACAACACTCCAGTACGCACTATGAGAATTGTGAAGGCTGTGGTGAAGTGCTGCAGATTTCAGAAAACCGATCAACCATCCCATATCCCAGACGTAGCGCCCAGCGACTGCTACCTCTCTCTCATCAAAGCCGAAAGCGATCTGTTGAGACGAAAAAAAAATTGCTGCTGAAGATGAAGCAAAAAATGCAGTCCACGGACACATTGAAGACAAAAGTTGAGAGTATTTCTTGAAGGGCACACAAATGTTCGTTCAGGGGTGTGAAAAATGCTTTAAAGAGAGACCGCAGTGAATATGGTCACAGTTAGAATTGATGAAATCACCCTCATATGAACGAACTAGGTCTCCAACAGTCCTTTATTAGCAGGTCTTTTGTGCTACTCTAATGATTATTGGTATTTGATTCAGGTTTTAAAGGGCTCCCCAAAAAAACAAAAAACAAATAGAAACAATGATAAGTTAAAAATTTTGAACTAGTACTCCCTTAAAGCACAACTCAATGACATGACAAATCTTACAGCTCAATATTCATTCATAGTGCCATTTTACGAAGTCAACTTCAACGAAAAGTGACAGGGCGGCGGCACCTCACCTCAGCCTGTAGAGGGCAGCCAAGCCATGCTCTGTGATTTGAGGACATCCAGAGACGTCCAGGTGCTCCAAGGTTTCCCTGAACTGGCTTAGCCTGTCCATGAACCAGTCGTCCACGTTTGGATTACCAGCCAGCCGTAGAGCCTTAAGACCGTCGAGACATGCTGGAGACACCAACCAGAAAAAAGAAAAAAAAGGACCACTTTCAAAACAAGTTTAATGTGCACCCCAGTATTTATTATTCATGCTAATGATCTCCCTGATCTCATATGCTCTGCACATTGTGTTTTAAGGGTTCATAGCACCTAAGTGAAACAAAATTCAAGGGTTTTTAAGGACCTAACAAATACTTTCCAAGGACCTAAAGTAACATTTAAAACTGCAGAAAATGACACCATTATTTACAGCATAAAAATTTGTACTTTATTTTATTTGTATGGTTAGCACCATGAGTGCACCCAAGCTACCATGGACAGTGGTTGCTTTTGTGTTCTTAATGTATTTCGTACTCTTCATGTGACTTTTAAGGGCAGACTCCCCCATTGACGACACATCAAAGCTCTTCCTACATGGGAAGACTGCCTGATGCGAGTTCTGGTGCAATCCACTCCCTATAAGCAGCAATGCATGACCAAGACTGCTGGAATTTGCACTTGCCCGGCATATTTTTACTATAAGCGATGAGACCGCCGATATCCGCACACAGTTGCATAGTCTCCACAAAAAAAGCCAGGCTTAGCTCCGTTGCTGTTGTAACCACACAAGCACTACCACAACTACAGTGTACTAGAAGAGTACACGGTACTACAACACTGCACTATGGCTATAGAGACGGGTTGAATTGGATGCTTTGAGAGCACATAGTAGCCAGGCACGCAAAAAAAATCCACTAAATTATGGCCCAAAAAACTTCGATTGATGAAATTTAAGGGCTTTGAAGGACCTCAAATAAATATAAGGGTTTTCAAGACCTTGAAGATTCTTTTGAAATTCAAGGGTTTTCAAGGGTTTCAAGGACCGCTACGAACCTTGGTTTTGTACGCTGATGACACCACAGTATCATCTAAGGCCAAAAACAGCTCCATCTTTAATATCAAAGCTGAACCCTGTACTCAGCGATGTAGTTTTACGGTGTAACAACATAACTTTAATTAAACCCCTCTAAAACTCGGTTCATGGTTTTCAGGGCTTCTCGAACACATTTGCTAACTTCTGCTGTTATAACTATGGGTCCTAATACTATCTATGCTTGTGATACTGTTTCACATTATGACATTTCGACAATTCATTTTTGTGAATTCAACATGCCCAAGATAATAGGCACAAGCCATTAATATGGACATCGTTGTTCCCGAGGAAAACATTCCGTAAAGTTAGTCATTCACAATGGTAAGCGATAAAAAGTTACAATAAAAGAATGGTGGAGAGAAAATATCTTTCTGCACAGTGTGCTGTTGTCTGCGTTGACTATTTTCGTCACTCTCATGTGCTGAAGCATCACTGCCTATCACGAAAAATAGCCGATCTGTTTTGCTCCAATACAAAAACAGTGCAGTTTCTCCGTTGATTTAAATGATAAAATAACAGTTTTGTTTTTTGGCATTGCCACTTGCACAGCGATATCGGTGCATTCCACAGTGCAAGTAGAAGGTATCCGAAGTGCCCGCTTAATTGTGTCACAGGGCTTAAAGGAAGTCTGACGTTTCTTTCGTGCCCCTGCTGGAACCAGACCCTTTTCGATCACTTGGAAGACCTTATGGCAGATTGCACGGCCAAGCTCATTTGCACGTAACCTCAGCCCATGCAACAGTTCACAGAGTACCAGGTAGAAATAATGTAGGAATGATGGGTGAAAATGGAAATCTAATACACACACACGTGTAGATTATTTGCTGGGTTTGAATGTCAGAAACGTTGTATCCAGGAAAACAAGTAAGAAGCATATTAACAGGGTTCTGTTGTACCTTGGTCGCTGCTACATTACGAAATAACGAAAAAAAAAATGAAGAGAGAGATATTCAGGTGCTCCTTCTTACCAGGAAAATGGGGGCAACCGAAGCTCAGTGGGTGTAAGCCTGACCTTGCATGTATCTTTATCGCTTTGCGCAACGCTCCCTCCAAACCGTTTTTTCCCATCGTGCCAGGAAGTGAACCTCCATTCACGTGCTTAGCAGCGCAACCCTTCATTTGGCGCAGCAAGAACAGCGGTCATCCCTTCGCACCCACACGAGAAAATATGTACACGAAATGACAAGCCACCTAGGTAAGAGATCAGATTGCCATACAATGAATGTTGTCAACAAGCCTACAGTTGAGAGAGCAACAATGCTTGGAAAATAGTGCATACTAACACGGATATGACCAGCCGGGAAACCTTCGGGGGCCGCCTTTCTGTATTCCTGCTAGCTCGGGGATTTTCGTGTACGCCACTGAAATCTGAGAATTATAAATGCTTCGCACAAAAAGCTATCGTAGTGAAGTTTTAGGTGCCCTATAGTTGATGTGGCTGAAGGGAAATTTGACAACAAAAATACAAGGTTAAATGTGCTGTTCTCTGTTTCACAAAAACTTTTCACTAGAAGAGCGTGGAAAGCTAGGTTTGTTGGTTATATATGATTAAAAGAACAGCATGAAAGAACCTCAACACACACAGAAAGAGAACGCACAAAGTGTTGTGTTGCGTTGCCTTTCCGTGTGTCCCGTGGTTTTTCATGCTGTTCCTTGAAACGTCTTTACACTCACTGAGATTGTCCAAGCCCTCATAGTAGAGCTCGGCATTGGAAGCGTCGATGGCTTCGACGACCCATCCTGGTTCCTGCCTCAGTGGAAGGCCAGTCTCATCATCTTCAGTCTTCTTGTACCACTCGTCCTTGTCGTGGAACTTGACGAGCGCCCCTCGAAAGATGAGGAACGATGCAGCAGCCAGATCAGGACCCAGGATACCGTGGCGTTCTGGAAAGAATCTAGATGGGCCGTAAAAGATTATGTCCAAGAACAACTACTCAACAAACATAGGGCAGGGTTCTCTCCATCATAGAGTTTCCTAAGATTAACTAGAGGGGACTCTGGAGCCACAATCTTTTAGTGACCATGGGAGTGATGGGTAGTACATGGATTTGCCTAGTCTTCATGCTTGCGGGCTTCGAAGGCATCGTTTATTGCTGTGTTTCAATTTTGTTTTAAATAAAAAAAACTGTTTTGAGCTTTGCGACCCGATTTGAATTGGTGAGCATAAAAGGCTAACGTGGTGAAGCGCAAGTGCTAAACATTTGCTAATTTTAGTTTCGTGACAAAGCAGGTTCAGGCCATGCGAAGCCAACCAGCGCCAAAAGTACGAAGATTAGGCAAATCCATTTACTACCGATCATTCCCATGCACGCTGAAGCCTGGTGAAAGCACCTCCCATAAACACTAGCGCCAGAGTTCCCATGGCAGATGACAGCAGAAATTACACACCCTGCAACACTTCACCGCCAAATGCTTCGGTTCAGCTCCCACCACCTTCGATGGACTACCTGCGGCTCTGATTGACTACTCTGCAATAACATGGAAAGGCGAGCAATGGTTTGTTTGGCTGCATAGAGGAAAATCCACAACCTGACCACCGGGCTGTGGATTCTAAAAGAAATGTAGTTTACAAGATTCTGTCCAAGTGTGGCCACTGCAATGTAGATCAAACCGGCTGATGCATAAATGTAATGTTAAAAAACACATGGCCAATCTGAAGGGAAAGTCTGACACTTATACGGCTTTACGTTGAGCACATGAAGATTCAAATTGTTTGGACTATGGTGTAAAACTATTAATCTACCACTCGCTAGTTGCAACACACATCAATTACGCTCACCTCGTATGGGGTACTACTACTGAATCAAACCTTAGAAAAATACACGTACTACAAAAAAATAATATGTATCATAGCAAACGTAACATATAAACATCACACTGAGGACCTCTTCAGGCAGTACAACTTCTTTACTATCTTTTCCTTCTACAACAGTTTCCTACTTTGTGTATAGTACTACAATATAAATTCAGAAAATAGCGCATGTAACAAAATAGACTGTCTACAGGAAAACACAGCTGCCCATACCACCCGTCACAGTGAAGTATGGTCTATACTCCACTCATGCACAAATTATGGCAAGCAAATATTAAAAAAATAATTACCCAGATTTCTTAATTCACTTGAAAAGGTTGGTTTTATTACATCAAACATAACGCGGTTTCAACTAGCTTCACTTATTCAGTCACTCTCTTAGTGTTTTTTTTTTCTTCTTTTTTTATAAAACATCACTGCCTTTGCGAAGAATGTGCTTGAGCATGTATATATAGTTGCGTTGTACAAAAGATACTGTTTCCTAACGCACACCTATCTTTATGTTCTGCACATTACATTATATTTATTGTTTTTTATTCATTTTTGCTTGTTTCGTCTAATTGTTAATCATTGTTGATGCCATCATGAATGTTGTTGGCATTCATAATGTGACCACGTCTTTTGCCACCTCTGCCAACTGCTGCCACCATAGAGAAAGGGGGCAAAGAGCTCCTCAAGCTGCCCAGAGCCGCTTTTTCCTTGGCCTCTGCCATTGTATAAGAATTTCTACAATAGAAATAAATGAATGAATGGTAAAACAGCTGCTTTGTATGTTCACCATAATGTAACAAGAGAGATTGTAGAAGCTTGGTATATCCCCAGACATCAAGGCATGTGAGTAAGTCATCTGCCCATCGTATAGAATGAAAACTAAATACACTATTTCAACAGTATGATTTTATATCCCTTCTGTTATTGGGGTTATCAATTTTCTGTAAATGGAAATGCACTGCCATTCCACCCATGCGCAGTGACTACGAGGACGCAGGGGACCCAAAAAATTACGATTTGAAACTACAATGCGCTCAACACTTTGACACATTTCTGTAAAGCGTTAGATTTCTTTGATTCCATTGCATCGCGTGAACTAGCTTTCTGAAGTGCCACACGTGATGCAGCACAACCTGTTGGCCTTGGTGACGGACAGAAGTACAGCAAATGTCGAACTCGGTCCTTTGTACTAAAAATCTTGGCACTGAATTCAACAACTTTGACCTCAATGTCATGCACCAATTCGAGGTAGAGTGAGGTGATAATTGCTCGAGTTTGACCTGTCAGGACCGTCACATTATTGTGAGAAACGCCATGATGGGAGGGCTGTCGACAATCTTAAACCCCGTAGGATTCCTTAACATGTGCCTGGATTTCAGTATATAGGTGTCTTTGCATTGTGTGCCCATCGAAATTCAGTCAATGTGGCTGGAGATTCAGCCCGTATTCCCAAGATAGCAGTGTGACACTTCATGTGCCAGATGACCAAGGCCGGGGTTTGAGCAAGCTTGAATACTTGGTGAAGTCTAGTTTTGAAATCTCCACAACTGCTTAACTGGATATTTGCTCTCATCGAACAAATGAGCTGGCAGCATTATGAGGATATCTTTCCTTCAAAATTATTCGTGTACTTGTAAGAAAAAATTATAAAGATCTTGGAAAAAAAAATATAGGCAATCAGCTGCACGACAACTCCGAGGTTCCTATACTTAAAGCATCGGAACGTCTTTTCATAAGGAACACAAGTAAGGTGGGTTCAATATTGAATACCCAACTTCAAGATCACGAAATGAAGTTGTGCTTTGGAATGTGACCTCAAGAGGTCAAGCCATACATTTGTCACCCTTTGTTACACATTGACAGGTTTCATCAAGTTATATATGCTCACTAAGTCAGTAAAGTATACACCAAGATCACTTACACTAGAAGCTTCGCTCCTAACAAGCCCAGAGGAAAAGGTCGGTGAACTCACTCAGACTGAGCCGAGAGTCTGAGTGCGCCCGAGTAAGGAATATTTTGGCGAGTCTTAGTCCAAGTGAGCCCGGTTCAAGAAGATTATTGTGAGTGCAAGTCTGAGCGAGTTCGGCCAAGAAAAATTTTGGCGAGTGTGAGTGAGTACAAAACAAAAGATACATTTCTTGGGCGAGTCTAAGTGAGTTCCACTATTAGCGATCCATGGTGCTAGCTACACACTCTTCAGCATTACTATCAGCCTTACCTAGTCTCACATCTACTTGCACGTATTCCAAAGCAGTGTCGTTCATACACAATTTAAATATGTATTGATCAGAGGCGCAAATTAGGTGGGCAGCCTTGAACTTCCCCTCGACAACTTTTCCAGGAAAGTTCTTGATAACTATATCTCATATTGTCATCCCTTCCAAGAAAAATGACCTTACAGGTTTGCGAGCAAACATAACTTCGAATTCGAAGGTCCCATGCCATTCGGAGCAAAGAAGAGCACTGATTGTGTGAGGTATTGGTGCTAAAGAGCATTGACACCGTGTTTGAAAAAGGCTAATTCAAGGCTAATGGATTCATGAGTCGGCTCGCTCGGACTCGCTCCGACTCAGATAAAGAAAAAATTTTGGTGAGTCTGAGTTTTACCGACCTATGCCCAGAGGCAGTGACCATGCGTGCCTAAAGCCATTAGAAATATTCCCACGTCATGAGAGGTGGCATTCGTTTTCGTGGTTGGACGAGGTTTGTATATTTATTGCACTTGATTCCGCTATTCATGCTAATCTCTAGGACTTTGAAGAAAACTCCTCTAAAAACCTCTTTAAAAAAGCGGGAACACTAAACTTTGGCTAAAAGTTGATCTAGCCGGTAGGGCTTCATTGCAGAAAGAGTAGGCGTACAGATAGACTAGTTTGTTTGCGACTTCTGAAGAAAAAATTGTAGCGCAAAGCGACCCAAGGCGAGGCAGGTAATAGCGCTAGCCCCGCGTACCATATTGTCCTTGCGTCGCCTCTTGCGCTACGGTTTTTTTTTTTTTCTTCAGAAGCACAGGCAGACTAGAAGGGCTGCACCTCTACAAACGTGTCTGCACGGCTATCTCTTCGGTGCCAAGTTACGTACTTTTGACTCGACAGACGTCGCATCTTTTCACGACGCAGCTTCCGATCGAAGACGGCTCTCTCTGTGAAGTAGGCCGGTATGTTATGCAGGGTGGCCGCGAAGTCAACCCCGATTCCCTTGAACATCGAGCCCACCGACTCGAGTGGGCCGGGCTTCGAGTCGGTGCCCACGTAGTCGTCGCTCGTGTTGATGACTATCTGCCTCTTCTTGCGCTTCCAGTCGGCGTCATCGCAGAAGCAGCGGCGACAGCTTCCCAGTAGCGACATGCTCGCGCGGTTGGCCTCGGCAGAGGACGCAGCCAGAACGCGGGGAAGGCGTTGCAGCAGCATCGTCAGACCCGCCGACTAGGCAAGATGTGACCCACCGAGTTTCTAAACAGCTACACTGCCCCCCAAGGTAACGTGGCGGTTCAGTTTCTCTACATAAACCGGTCAAACGGTTGCAGCGCAGAACGACGTTAGGTAGACCGGTTAGCCCCGGCGCAGGACTTTCACCAGTGACAGCACTCGAGCGAATGACACAGCTGACTCTTTTCTACAACGAAGCGAGGCCTTAAAACCTTCCACGGGGGCAAAATATTATTACCGGTGAAGAGACCGCACAAACACACTCATGCCATACCACCACCACATGGCTATACGCTGTGTAGAAATGAAAAACTGAGCGGACGTCGAAATAGAGGTATTTACCATACCAGCCTAATCAGCCGTCAAGTCAAGCCGGTCATGTATTAAAAATAAATTTATATGTTTTTGGACATAAATGTGGCAAAACAGCCCACTTATAGCGCAAATTTTTACAAAGTTATAAAGAATGAGTAATACAATTCATATTACAGCATGACTACGAAATCTTAGCGCCAAAAAAACACAGAGACAAAAGAAAGAAACGTAGACAACACGAGCGCTAACTTCAAACCAAGTTTATTAGGAAACACACATGAATATATACGAACTCAAATCTCAGAAATCTCACGCCTTCTTTTTTAAACACCGGTTTAAGAGAGTCCCACCGGTTTAAGAGAGTGGCGGCACGCTTTGGCGTCAACGTGGTGTTTTCAGCCAAAAGTAAACTGAAGGAAATTTGCCCGAGACTGCAGCACCGTGAAAATAAAAATAGTGGTAAAAAAGGCAAGTGCACAATGAGACATGGCATTCGTTTCGTGTCTTGTGTAAAAGGGGTGGTATACGAGACGCCCTTTTCGTGCGGACACGTTTACGTGGGCCAATCTGGGCGGTGTCTCAATATCCGTCTACGCGAGCACCATAGCTCTTTGAAAGGCACACCGTCATCCCACTTGGCATTACATTGCCGTCAGTGTGGCTGCACACCAATGTTCGAAAAAACAGCTGTGCTATTTCGTCACAGAGAGCAGCTAACCCGAGAATTAGTTGAGGCCTGCATCATCCGAAAACATGGCGATAAGTGCGTGAGTCAACCGTCTGTGCTCCTTCACGATAAAGAATTTTCATTCCTGATGAGCACGTTTTCATAGTTTCACCGAGTTAAGCCTGCGCAGTTGATGTTTTTTTCGTTTGTAGGGTTTTTCGGGGGGCTGTTAAGTTTTTCTAAGTTTTCTTGGTTCCAGTTACTCATGCGCGTTTACCTGTTTATTTCCTGATAATACATTTCTTGTTTTTGTATGACATTGTTTAAAAAAGAAGGCGTGAGATTTCTGAGATTTGAGTTCGTATATATTCATGTGTGTTTCCTAATAAACTTGGTTTGAAGTTAGCGCTCGTGTTGTCTACGTTTCTTTCTTTTGTCTCTGTGTTTTTTTGGCGCTAAGATTTCGTAGTCATGCATCTTTACCAACCCGCCCAACTCGCCGCACTCATCAGTCATATTACAGCTTCCGAAGTCATCCAGCTAGTGGGCTGCTAGTAGTTTTCATCTGCGTTCTTGAACTACATTCATTACAGTCTTCTAGAACGTTTTCTAATTCCCTCCTCCCTCGACAAATGAAGTCGTAAGCGAACTGATTTGAGCATTGTGAGCTGCATTACTTCTGTGGCCGCCGCAGGGCGCCGTAACGTGATGACGCTACTACGTTTTAAGAAAAGAGAACGGGCTCAATGTCATGGAGCGCCGACGGTAGCATTTGTCGCCGAGGCACGCTATGAAAAATTTGTCATGTCAGATCAGTTTGAAAAATCTCGCTTGGCAACATCGAATTTTTCCCATCTTAAGTACCCTTGGAAAAATCGATGGTGCTCCTCTAGAATGGCGGAGATATCGATTACGAGACTAAGATGCCGAGTCCCCCCCTGAACTTTTATATACACAGGTCTGGTCTGGCACAGTCTCCCCTATACCTCCACTGCAACGAGAGTGAATCCCTTCACCATTTTCCTCTTAACATGCAGGTTATACACAAACCAAAGGAAGAGACTGTTAGAAGAACCCCTCCGTAGGTTGGCTCTAAATTTATCCCTTCCGGTGATCCTCTCCTTTGGAGCAACTGAAAAGGGATTTAGCCACAGGAATGTTTGCGAGGCCGTATGCGATTTTCTAAAGGCAACAAAACGACTAGAATGTTAAGCTGAGGCATAAATTCACTTTATTTCAAATCACATTAGCCTGTTCGTTCTTTGTATTACCTCTAGTTTATTTCTAATCTATCATTATCTAAATAATCCGGCTGGTTAAACAACTCCACTTCACAAATGAGGCACGGTCCATTTCATGGCCCATCCCCCGTGGTGGGTTGCGCCAGGACTCCGAGGAACAACCAACCAACCAATCATGGAGCGTGCTAACGCGTTTATTTGGGGGCTTTATCTTGCACATTACCTCCTGCTATTTCAAAAAGCTCGATGGTAATAAAGGAGAGAGTGTGCAACGAATCACTGTGACATGACAGATTCTTATGTATGGAGTCGTTCGATCATTACTTAAAGAAAGTGTTAATGGGCCACCCTTACATTATGCATACTTCAATTCCCCCTGTACAAAAACGTAGGAGAATTTATTTACACTGAATGGAATAAACAAATCAATTGTTGAAACATATATCTGGTTGAAGGAAATTGGAATTGGGGTACTCGTGCTATAGGAAACATGCTCGAAGGAATAACTGGCAAGGTACGAGCTGGCACCAATACACCTACTGAAATAGGCGTGCGTACAGAGGGGCATGGTGGGAAGGGGGAGGGGGCAACCTGATAACATAAGAGGGGGGGTGCAAAGTTAGCTCCATACATTTACATAATGGGGAGGGGAAGGCACTACAAGGAACCTTTGCACCTCCCCCCCTTCCCCTGAAGGAGAATCCCGCGCATGCCTATGCCTACTGACATTTGCATCTACTTCACAAAATATTTCCCGAAAAACAGGTGACGGCTAGGTGTCCCCGGCTAGACTCCATCCTGACATGCTCAAACACACACAACATACCAGCGCACGCAGTGTCACGCACACACTCTCTCACTGTTCGTAAATTGGTCGTGGGCTGCATGACTCACAGCTGGACCTGGGAAGCCTAGGGAACCCCGAACCAGGCCCTGCAAGCAGCAAAAACCAGTTGGCCCATGGACGAGCAAGTCTCACCCATTGTTACCTTGTGCTTATTGTAATTCTCTCTGTCTCTCTCTTCATTTAAAGATGCGCAGGTCGAGTTGTTACGATTTGGGTCAGTCTGATACTTGAAGGCCTGCTCTCGTAACTGTCCACTCATGCTTTTTTTTCAGCCTGATAGATTGCACAAATTACTTGGAGCTTCCTGAACCAGTTTCATTGTTAAAAAAGCCTCCACACAGTCACAATTCTGCAAGCTGTGTCTTTTTTTTTTTTTTTTGTGGCCTCCTTGCCTAAGCACTGACCCAATCCAAATACTCATTACCGATGCCTATAGTGGCACCTACATATGCACCAGCTTTCTTGGGGTGCAACTGTGAAATAGAAGAGCAAGCGGGACTTATCCTGCTAATTGATGGCGTTTGTCGAGGCTGCACTTGGTGCAATAAGGATATGAAGAATTATTTATTTCAGCCCTTCTTAAGTCAATTCTTCAAAGGTTAAATTCCGCTACTAAAGAAAAAGACACCACAAAGAAGAAACACTTTAACAGGTCGAGCAACCTGTTTAAGTGTTCCTTTTTTGTGGTGTCTTTTTCTTTAGTTGCGCAATTTTTCCTTTGAAGTAATAAGCTAACTAGCCCCTCAAGATGTCCTGATCTTTAGTCAATCAATTGCTCTTAAGCTCTACATAGAGTTTAAGCTACTCTTGTACTTCAAAAAGTTTAAAAGAAAATGTAGTATGGCATTTACATGTCAAATATAAAATGCACTTAGTAAATGCCAATTTTGTCGAGTTTGGATTCAATGTAACAAAGTGTATTCAGTAGCTCAACACCTATATTAGCTATCCATCCTCCGCTTAAGTGAACCATGTGAGCTACCAAGTAAGTTCTACATCTAACGTAAAAACTGCAGGAATGCAAAAAAAAAAAAAATGACTGGATATAATATGCTCATACACTTTCAATATCTCGCACTAACAGGGCCAGCAGACCACCTAAAAGACGCAGAGCAGCTACTTTTTTTTTCATTGGTTTATTTGACCCAGGTCAAAGAACTTTGCCATAGCTTCCAGGGACCACACTTAGGGTTCTGGAGGATCGCACATCTAGGAGGCCTGGGAAGAAGTCGCACCGGACTCCAAAGAAGTCGCACCCAACTGGGAGCAGGCTGCTCCAGACTAGGATTCCCCATTGGCTGGCGAAGTTGCCCCTGAGGTGTTCTCTGAAGATGGGGGGGCCTGAATACCGGTGGCGGGAGACCCATCCAGAACAGGCTTCAGTCGTGCAAGGATTTTCTGTCCAATGGCCAGCATGGAGTCGACGACCAGGAGGTCCACGAAATGCCTTTTGGTTCGCTCGTCTTGAAAGTATTGCAGGGTCATGGTCGCTAAGAAAAAGAAATGACAAAACTGAATTCACGATGGTTATGACCAGGGGTGGATCCAGCCATTTGATGGGGGGGGGGGGGGGGTGCTTGACATAACACAGTGGAGGAGGGTGCGGTCATGACCTTTCGTTTTTACGAGCAGAAAAACCCTGTCACCTCAGAAACACTATTAACGTGTGCTCAAGGTTTCACTAATTTGTCCTAATTGGTGATAGGAGGAGGCCTATAAGCACTGAAGTGAGGGAGGGGGTGCTGACACAGACTTTGGGGTGGGGGAGGACAATTGCCCCTATCTCCCCCCCTTTTTGGATACACCACTGGTTATGACTAGGAGAACCAAAGATATAAGAACAAAAATAGAGTTTTCTATGTCATGTCACTTTATCATGAGCAGCGATCAATGGGTCTCAACGGATCAACACATGTGGTCTCCAACATTGTAAATGACTGCCGTGGGGAATCTGCACCTATTCTTCTGTTTTTTGCTGTTTGCTCGTTAATTAAAATTTGACTTCCTGCTTCTCTTCAGAGTCCCTTTAAAGGGTCAAGCTATATTTCTGTAGCAGATGCAATTAGTTTATCACAGTGAAACATCTTACCGGCATCTGCCTGGGTCTTGTCCGTGTTTAGGATCAGTGTCTGAAGTGGCGTAGTACCCTCAAGATGCTGTGAGAGCCTTGCCGTGTCAGCCCCTGACAGGCTGTATACCTTACTGCTGACTGTGGTGCCGGTGGCCTGCAGAGAAGGCTTTTCCTTTAGTATTTGTTCCTTCATCACAATGTTGCATACACTAATTCATATCTAGATGATGTACATATTGAAGAGGCTCTGGGATGCCTCTGAAGCTTTTCTTTCAATGGGCAATGTAGAAAATCGATGCAAAACTAACTCTTCTATTTTATAATTTATTTATTAGTGACACATTATTTATATTATTGTTAAATCTGCATGTAAAAAACTCTGTTGGAGCATGTAAGACACCAAATGCCTTCTTAAAACAACATGCAGGGTGGTGTACAGGATATTTGTGTGTATAATGGACTAGCTCACTGAAGGAAGATATGTTGCCCAAGGATTGGAAGATTGCTCAAATTGAACTCCTTTACAAAGCAGGTGAAAAAATCCAAATAAAAACCAAGTCTGTTAACCTAAATGCATGCAATATCTTAGAGCACATAATTCATAAACACATTGCTACGATTTTTGAAGAACACGAAAGTACTAACATGACCAGATGCCATTTTTATCGTTAAAAAAACTTCGATAGAGTTTCATATAAAAACAAAGCTTTCTAAGTTGGAATAGAACTCAAAACCTATATATATATATGTATGTGTGTGTGTGTGTGTGTGTGTGTGTGTGTGTGTGTGTGTGTGTGTGCGTGCGTGTGTGTGTGAGTGTGTGTGTGAGCGGCGTACCTTCACAACAGACAATTCATTTCACTCACTGACACCTACTCTGGTAAACTTGCTGTTGATTCTGGAGTTTCTCTTTCATGAATGACATTGTCACCGACCTCTCTGTAAAACTTTGTACTGATTTTGTGTTATACATGACAGTATCATGAGTTAAAAGCAAAGGTATCACTGAAAGCAAAGAATAACACTAAAAAATTCTTTGCTTTGTGTGCTGCACTAATAACGTGTTTTTTCTTATGTGATTCTTAAAGAGAAAAGAAGAGAAAAGTGAGCCCCGTAACTGTCTGCATCAGCGTGCGACATTTCAACAGGAGCTCACGACGGATGGGGGTGAGGAGGGATTAAAAAGATAGGATTAAAAGGTAAATTGATAGGGAGAGGAAGGAGTGAGCGAGGCGTAGGAACAGCAAATGACAGAAAATGACAGAAGTAAAAAGGAGATAGGAAGATGGACATGGTTGCAGGAGTCTGAGGACGGAGCACCACTCGACGAGAGCTCTTGTCGGCGTCAGGAGACGGCGTAGGGGGAGCCCAGTCGGCCAGAGCTGCGCTGTTGTTGGCGATCGCGGAGGCACAACCGGTCGGCACGAAATTCAACAAGCGAGTGATAATATCACTGCCACAAAAGTTGCAGAATACACACAACTTGGATTATAGATAACTAATCATTTAACCCAGAATAAAGACAATGACATAATAAATGGGCAACTTTCTTCGTAAACTTTATTCTAAACAATTCTTAAACTATTCTACACAGTCTGTATGTATGCCTGCATATAAAAAAATAGATCATCCAATGTTAGAACATGCTGTGATAATTTGGGATGCACTCATGAAATGCGCTGCTAATCAACTAAAAAAAAGTGGAAAAAAAAGAAAGAGGTGGCCTACAAATCGTTGTGAATAGAAACAGCATATGCCAACCCACTTTTTTGTTTCAATTAATACATGGCCATTTAAACACGTATTCTTTAGTACACTTGTGGTGACGCCACTCGCAAGCATTAGAGTAAAACGGTGTCTCTAATTTCACAGATTAATAGCAGGTAATAATTTTTCCACAGAAATATTATTGATTGGATAATCTTGCAAATGATGTTGTATTACATACCTCACCCACATTGTTCGAAAGCTGCCTCGTTTAAACCTTCATTTGGTATTGCGTTGTATACTTCACTTTATTGTAATTATTATGCAATTAGGTTGCATAAGTTTAATATAACAACCCTTTTAAATTATACTGTTGCATACCACATTGCAGTTAACATATTAATGCATTGCACTTAGATTGTATTCATGCATGTATAGTTATCAAACTTTCCTCACCCATGGCGATCTTTTGAAATTGCAGTAATTATAAATAAATAAAATTCTTGGAGATTTCATTATTTAGTATTTTAACAACATGCACACACAAATTGCCACATAACATACGAGAAGTATCTGGCAGATGGTGGGTGGTAAAGTGCTTATCTGCGATTATTTAGAGTGAAAGCTGTGCAAAATGACCATAGTGGTGCAAGATCTACTTCTATAGCCGGTTACAGCCTAAAAATAAATGTAAAATCCACTGTAGCAGTCACCGACCCACTCGGGCAGAATTCGCATAAATGTCTTCCTGAATTGCAGTCCGCTATTTATGTGGCGTCGGGCAGTATTCACGGATTTCGGGCGTATCACTTGGCCACACAGGCCAGTGTTTATGTTGCTAGTTTTCCGTCGAAAAATTTCACTTGGAAAATTTCATAAGAAATTTGGACTTCACTGCTATGCGAGACATAACGTTTTACCAAGGAACATCAAACTTTTAATTTGTAATGTGCGTAGTATTCTCATTACCAGCAAAAATGTGCTTATGGTTAGAACGAAAATCGCCAATCATTGCTCTGTCGCACAGATGACAGGCGTGCCGCAGTACTGGGGGCGGAGCCTGTATTTCATTCTTAGGTAGTAACCGACCACAGAAATGCAGTAGACTCTACTAACCAAGAAAATGAGTACAGTTTAAGAGGAGTTCTATTTACCGAGAGATGAACAGGCGTGTGGAACTCAAGCACGAAATCAATCACACTAGAAGTATGCAGTTCTATTTAAGCAGCAGCTCCGTTTGACATATTTGTTTAACTGTGAGTCTACCGTAATTTTTTTTTACTCTGGTTTGGGCACTGTTGTAAGTACTGTGCAATGGCAATATATTGCTAGGGAACTGGCTGAGTGATTCAGCGTGTAGCCTCTGAGCACAAAGAAATGGGAAGTTTGTGAATTAACTGTTTTTTTGTACTACGTGCTACACATCTGCATGTTTTAAGAAGTCAGTTTCTCAAAGTGATGCACATCTTGTCATTTTACTCGTGGTGGTAATGATATTTACTATGCTACTATAGTTACGGTGTTACCAGTGCTCTAGAAAGTTCAGACAACCCGGTATTACCATTTCTTGTCACTGAGGTGCGTGGAGCTCTGGCACAGAGAGTACTGTGGGACCTAATGCCCTAGTGAAATGAAGTAGCAACCTCATGAAACTCAGTCGTGAGCAGCTTATTTTGTATTGCGAATGTTACGCGCCAAGCTTCACAGACTGCGTGCCTTGACTTGACGCAGCACTTGCAGATTTAACTGCATGTTCTTAATTCTATGCAATATTGAAATAAAGAGATAGGAGCATGCAAAGTGTAAGTGAGCTCTTTCATCAAGGTTCGACTGTTTTCATCACATCTGACATATACAGTACTTACCTTGCATCCAACAGCCGACACAATTTGGTCGGTCCAAAATCCATCAAAGGATAGCTCTTTTGTGATTTCGATTCGCAAACTGTAGAGAGACTTCTGTAAGTAACGCAAACGCATCAAACAGCAGCACAACTATACCCAAAATTACCCACCCCTTTAAGAGCTAATTTTTTTTTAATGCTCACACCAGCTGCCACACTTGCTCTGGAATAATCTGGCATGTTTGTTATACAACTGAACAATATGAGAATACATTTGCAATGGCACTGGGAACTTCTCGCATTTTATCTCTAAGCCTGATAATGAAACATAATAGATTTCTGCTTTTTATCACAATTTCAATTCTACTATTTTTTTTTTCAGAACCAACTACTTCACAAGTACGCAAAGCTGGTCCAATTGTTCGACAGAGTAGGAAAAAAAAATGTTTATGTAAGCTGTTGTTCCTGCCTAGACGTTGCTTGGAAAAGCACTTAGCTCCAGAATTCAATTATATTTACCGGATAATCTTATTATTGCTTCTTTCAAACAGACTCTTCAGAGTGCAGTAATCGAGCTCTGCATGCGTGTACTGAAAGGTGCAGCGGTGCAAGACGAATTGCTAATTTTCTCACTAGGTCAAAGTATAGTTAATGGTCCGCACAGAAAACAATTTAATAAAGTTATGGATGAAGTTAAAGGGGATAGATTGTTACTGTGCTTTCTTGGCAACCATTACATATGCACTCAGTATCAAGCAGACATAAAAGACTATTGCAAGTAACATAATGTCTTCGAAGACGATATGCTTGTTTACACCCCCGGAAAATCTATGCCCCTCTCTAGATGATGAAGTTTTGCAATATTCACAGGTCTTTTATAGTCCCATGAGACAATAGTTAAGAATTGTGTCGAAGCCACAGAACTCTATAGCCATTGCTTATCGTTCATTAGCCCTTTCTCATGAAACGTGCATGTTGGACTGGGGAATGCTTCGCGCTGTTAAAGCAATGAATCGATACTTTTTCTATGAACTGCTACAGCTAGTCTGCTTCACAGCACAATACTTTTTTTCTTCTTCGCATTACACTTCGCAGTCATGTTGGTTACGAAAACGAATTCCTTATTTTTGAGCGAAAGGAATACATGTTGCTTGCGTGTGTCATATTATGACCACAATGTCTATTTTCTTATAGAGGAGGTCACGATTCTGACATGCGACTGGCTTTTTTGCTCGATCATTACAAGCTCACCATCAACTAGTCAATAGACTAACTCAGCTCAATATCGCTGTTTGTATCTCTACACCTTAGAACTCTTCTAAGGGAAATGCGTTCTACCTACTCGAGATTGCAATTTAAATCGGTCGACCAGATAAAGTAACAACACTGAGCACCGTTCGGTATGGTGCCAGCAGTAGACACCTGTTGGTGGAACAATGCGACTTCAATTGCCGGTTGCCAGGGCGCTGCTTTGACAACCAGTGTTAAGTGGCATGGCCTTGGAGATGGCGCACGTGCGGGGTGTTTCTCTCCAGCCGTCCCAATCGCATCGAGAGTGCGTGTTTACAGAAGTTGGCGTTGCCCGCTCTTCTCTCCGCACTACGGCCATTCGACAGAGAATAGAAAAGGCTGCCACGCAGTTGGCCCAGCTTGCATGTGGTGAGAAAAAAATGGTCACACATTTTTTATAACCTCGCGCTCATTCGCAAATTCTGGGACGTATATATTCTCAAACGGGCTTTTTTTTGTTGCTGTAGATTTGCCCCACTGATATAAGGAAACTTATGATTGCGATGCGTTTGCAAGAGATCTAAATGCGCTGGAAACTTACCACATTTCGAAGTTTGTGGGCTGTATAGTTTTTTCGTGGTTTTCGAATGTTGTTGTTAATCCTGAATCCTTGCGATTCCAGCCGATGTAGAACCACGACACAATGCTTAAGTGGTGTAAGAGAATGAGTTTGTGCGGCAGATTCTACTGAAACTGCAGCTTGATGCGTGGCATCTGAATCACCAAGACTTGGCTGTGTCGGGGTTGTTAGACGACTTGCCAAATTGTCTGTAGGAACAACTGATGTGCAAATGTCTTCGCGACAGAAATCTTCACTGGCTTCTATCTCATGTCCTTCCTTTGGCGTCATTGTTGGTGACAAAATTTGATGAACAGAGATTGAACAGTGTTGCTCTGATTTACGCCTTTTTTTAGGCTGTGGGCATATGCTAAAAACACTGGGTACAGCATCTGGTTTGAGTCGTCGCCGCTTAAGTGTGGAACATGAGAAATCAGAATCAAGGAAGTGCAGACCGCAGACTACACTGCTGTTGGAATTTTCATTCGGAACGAATTCCTTCCTTGGAATGGCCTTCAACCATGTTTGCCGGTACGTCTCATTTGCAGGAAATTCGTGGAAACTGATCCCGAGCTTCTTTTTCCTATCTGACGTGCACAAGGGTACGCAGCAGTAGGACATACTTCTGAAATTAAAGATAAGAAACAACACCTCATGTCACTTTCTCTAACAAAAAAACAACAAAAACCTGCATTGACACAGCTTCCGTTGTACAGCCTTAACTAGTCCGCAAGTTAGTTAATTAAATCACTACTACTGGATCGAAAATTCATTTCCAATTCCTTCCACGCAGGAAATTCTCTCTCCGTTTACGCAGAACGCCAGCGACACATGCAGGCAAGGTAATCAATCACACCAGCATGAGCGTGTTACAAAGAGATAAGGTGACCATTTATCTCTTTGTAATACGCTCATCGCACGCCCGCACAAGAGGAACGCTTGCGTAGACGGCCAAACTCGGCACTCCGCATCAGCAATCGTCATGCTCTCTCCTATCGATGTCACCGACGCCGACAAGTCTGGCGCGAAAGCTGCTCTTCCCACTCGCCCGCGAGGCTTCCCCAGCACAGTTTCCCTTTCCGTCTACCTCCCGTCGCGCCGCAGAAGCAGGAGACAGGAAGGATGGTTCAGGCGATCGCCAAATGTGTAGTCCACGACCTCTTCTATAAACTTCATAGGCGAGGTCGTGGTCTAGACATCTAGGCCGCAATGTAAGATGGACTTGACAGAACGCAGCCGGTTATGCAACGACCACGGGCTGGTTACAGGCGCGTTTTGGTCACCTATGGTCACCCATTCCCATGGTAAATTTTACAGTGTTCAGTGGATGCGTTGGGCAATGTAGGAACGACCGTCGATATTTTTTGCTTGCTCAAGAAGAACACACAACGAGCTCAAGAGTTTGCTGTACCTGGTATGAAACACTGCGCGCAGCATAGCAGTGACAATTCGCGCACTTTTTCTTCAGTAGTCTACCCCAACGAATGCTTAGTTTTCTTCCGAAAGACGCCGTTCTGCTGAATGTGCGACCCTTTGACTTGAATGTAGTCGAGGGTACAGTAAATTAACACTATACTGTCATTGTAATTGTGCTACTAAAACATTGTCAAAATATGACGAAAAAGGATACGATGACAACTCGGGCACCTGCGAAAGACGCGGAAATAAGTGTAGGTTGGCTAGTCGAAGCCTTCTATACCCGGCATGGATACAATATTCCGGCAAAATTACGTATCACCTTACTTCAGTGACATGACCAGGGCACTCGGTTATCTAGAGCGTAACGGTGCTTCGGATGACCACCTCATATAAATATCCGTACGCGATAAAATAGTAAAACAATGTGTCACGATAGAAGAACAATATGATTCAACAGTAACTTTCACCCTCACAGGGGTCCAGAAAGGAGGAATGCTAAAATGCCTCTATATATCTCAAATCGAGGTATCTAACACTGAAACAGAACGAACCGTAATAGAAAAAAAAAACGTAGTAATGCCACAGAAAAACAGAGACCTCCGCTTGTCATGCTTTCCTTCGTAAATGGCACCAAAATATATGCAGTAACGGCAAAAAAACTTGCCTTCAGTGCAGACAGAGGGTTCTGGCAATGGTTCTTGCTCGTACGCGGCGAAAAAAAAAAAAAAAAAAAACACGCGCACGTTTGAGTCCCGCGCGCTCCGCCGTTGCGACAGAGGCGGACGTCAAAATAGCAGTTACAATAGCCAGAGTAAGCAAACGTCTAGTCAAGTCAAGCCGTTTTTGTTTTTCATTCTTATAAAAATAAACATTTTTGATGTCAAATGTGGCAAGAGAGTTTGCTAAACTCGCAGAAATTTTAACACGTCATGCAATGCGGATTATGCGATTAAGACGATACATTTTTGCTGAACACGTGTAGCTAGCGGTTTCAGTCGGCGATAGCACGATAGCCAGCTCCTGGGAAAATTATCGAAGCCTATTTCTTGCCAATAAGGTGAAGCTTCTTATCGAAAAAATTGAAAAAGAGGCCAAATAGGACCTTAACGCGTTCACCGCACGTTTTATTTCCTGGGCGTCAGCGTCAACAGGCCGCGATTCGCCAGCCAACATCTCATGCGTCGTTGCGCGATAAGCCGAAAGGAAATTGCCTAAATTCCGATCGATTACGCGTACTCGTCTCAGCATAAAAAGTGCGTCGCTGACAGCGCAGAGACCCGTTAAAAAAAAAGGACGTCCAATCCCCAAGAGACACGAGTTTTAACATCCAGCCGTCGCCTCGGAGCCTCATTTTTCCCGGCCATCTAGCGTAGCCAAGCGAAAGCTGCCAGCAGACGTAAAAATCATGTAATTTTGGAGGTCTCCCGCAAGCATCTCATCCCCGAACGGTCAAAATGCGGGCATTCCTATTAACTCTGGGTAGTGTAGTTCTAACTACCGCAGTCATCGGCAATGCGTACTACCAGAAGAAACAGTTCTACCCTTCCGTGGTCTATTTAACCAAGTCAAACCCCAGCATGGCGGTGAGTGTTGAACCCACGTAAGCCTTTGCACGATTTTGTTTTCGCTTCTGTGGTTTGCCAAAAAGTCAACAGGTTGGCACGCGACCTAGGAAAAAGAAAAAAATAATCTCGCGTCTGTCTTGCTTGTTGGGTCACTTAGAAGTAAAGCCTTGAAGACTGCGCGCGAGCGCATCCAGTGTTATTTACGCCAGCTGTTTTCTGTGCACGGTTGACGACTTGTTTATAGATGTGTCTCCGACGCCGCATACGTCCTCACTGGACGTGGGACCGCTTAGAAAAGTCCAGAAAACGTCTCGGATGTTTGACTACGCGATGTAACGTTCAACGACTTTTCCCGATCGTTTCTTAAGAGTCCAGCGGCCGTCGCTTTGCGGCCGTCAAGTAGGAGACAAATAGGTCAGCTGTTGGCCGGTGCGGCGTCGGTTGCTTCTTAGTTTTACTGGTGTCGAATGAAGAAAAAGTGCTGCACGGAAAAACCTGTTGCTGCTACGGCAAATGAACCAGCCCGGGCGAGCAGTTTCGTCCCGTGGCACAACCAATCTTTACCGCAATCGGTCGTTTAGTTTCGTGCACTAGTGGACATTTTCGGTTTCGAGATATGCGTTCGGACCCTGTTGCTTTGAAGAGAGAGCGTCGTACGAACAGCAAAGCGAGCCCCGATTCTTTTGAGCGCAGCTCCCACAAAACTTTGAATAGAAGCTCTCGGGCACGCCTATCCATTTGTATAGGTTAATAGTCAGTCCCGCAGCACTGCATTTCCATACAAGTACTTCAATTGCCAATGCAGTACTTTAATTTAAGACTTTTTTTCTTTTGGATGCTGTAAGATGCATGTGACATACAGAGAAGTTGTGATGCAGTGACAATCTTCAAGCGTGACGTCAGATCAAAGCTGTCACATCGTCCATTCTAAAGCTAGGCATTGCCATTTTATTTGTGCGCAGGCTTTCAATTTCTCTTCGAAGGCACTGTTATATTGGCGTTTCGCTTTCAGTGTGGTTTTATGTGCGACAACCCACACACTTCTTTACAGCCTTGGCAGTATTAGCAGCCGTGTACTAGACATCAAGAGTAACTTTACATATCTCAGCTATACTACAAAGGCTTGGTGTTGCAGTTACTATACTTAACCAGTTCAAATGCAACACACCTTAAACAGTGTTCGGGTAATCTGGAACTATGGTCACTGGCTGTCTGTCATTCCTTGGACAGATGACTGTGACACCGTGTGTGTCTGGGTGCTTTGGTGTTTTTACGTAAAGTGCTGGCCTCGCATGTAAAGCAGAACAGTGCACTACTGGAGAGGGAGTGCACCCTTCACGGTGGCCCCGTGATAACCGTGCCCGATTGCTGACCCTGAAGGTCACGGTATCGAATCTCAACCGCGCTTTGATGGAAGTTAAATGCTAGAGGCTTGTGCATACTAGATTTCAAAGCACGCCTTGAAGAACAACAGATGGTGGAAGTTTCCAGAGGCCTTCACAACAGCAGCCCGCATAATCATATTGTGGTTTTAGGACATGGAACCCCAACAATTGACACAGAACACACAAGCACACACATACCCTTTGATCAAGTTAACTATAGAGTTCAAACACCCGAAGTAAGACTCAAGCAATGAGCAGTGCTGTAACGTGAGGTACTGTAATTAGCTCTCACCACCTGGCGTTCTTTTCACATTGGCCTAAATTGAAGTATGTGATTGTTTCTTGCACTCCTCTCCTGCTGGATTGCAGTATCTTTGAATTGAATATGTGTCCTTCCTCTTAGCTGCAGAACTTCATACACTATTTGCTCTATGTGAACCTTCACAGCAATCAGCGTGATGGTAATCTTTTTGTTCAGGGACACGCAGCCATTTGGGCAGTAGCAGCATGCTTTTTTTTTTTCTCGTAACCTGGGCTGTATTAAGAAAGGCATTCCTTTCAAGATGCCTCAGTCTCAACTTCTGTAGCGGAACTGTAGTTTAAGTGAATTGGTCAAAGTTTCATGCAAAAAGGGATACTGTTGATTGTAAAAATGAACTTTAACAGATGCTCATATTTTGTTCTTCATAGTTTCTGTGACATCCACATGTTTTTATTTCATTAATTTTATTCTATGCTACTCAATCTGTGAAACTAATAAAGTTTTCGTTTTAGTGTTTTATACCAAGCAAAAACTATTTGAACTAGCTCTAATCCCACTGGCATTGTATGTTTATACAAAAAATAGTGTGTCACACGTCAGCATAAGTAATTAAATCAGTCAACTTGCTTTTGCAACAATTTGTAGGTCAATGTAAATGTTATGTACAGCATGCAGTTTCCTTGCTTGACTTGACAAGCTATCCAGCACACAAAACTGCTCACCGCTTTCTTTGAAAGCCATACCAAATTACATGGGTTCACATTTTTTGGGTGGTGGGGCATTATAATTCAATTTTTTAAGATCGTTTTCCTAGAAAACTGTGTTTTTTCTTCAAAAATTAGACTTCATCATTTTATTCAATATTCAAAGGTAATCTTAACATTACATGATTCATTCTTGCACATGATTAGTGATGGTTATTGGCTCTCGTTCAGGCGTGTCATCGCTAATATCTGCAATATTGTTTTAGACATGCAAAGACATTTCGAAGTAAAAGTAGTTTATGAATGTATACCATGAAATCCTGAGCCAGCCCCTTCTCCCTGCACCCACACACACACTGTGAAGGATAATCCGACAAGATTTGGAGAGGAGTGGAGGCTGGCTCGGTTGCAAATCAAGATTCAAAATGGCAGCAGAAGAGCCGCTAAATGTAAAGAATGCACACCCGTTTTTCTAATTCAATGCTTTGTTAAATACTCATGCATTTGCTGTTGTCATTCACCCTCGTCAGGCAAATAAAAACGGCGAATGAAACAGTGAAAATGGTGGGACTAGAGAAGGGGGTGGTAGTCGGAAGGTAGTCATAAGATGCAACATAACAAGGCATAAGAGACCCTCCCAAGATGGCTGAATTCTTGCAGCATATTGCCTCCATTACCAAACGACTTAGTCCCTCTTTTTACTTGGCGATGTTCCTTGACAGTGGGGTCATTATGCGTGCATCTGCTGATGATAGTCTAGATGTGCCCTCATTGATTCAGGCTTGCATGCATCCTTTGAGATGAAAATGCTGTTGCCTTAAAAAATTGTGCCCAACTAAAGGTTGTTGCTTCTTCATAGTGCTGATCCCGTCTTGCTTTCTTTGCAGATAATTTACCTTCAAGCATTCGTGTTCGTAATTCTCATGGGAAAGTTAATGCGAAAAGTATTCTTCGGGCAGCTGCGAGCGGCCGAAATGGAGGTGAGTGCTTTGACCACTCTTTCCAGAGTTTTCACACGAGCAAAGCTCTTTGGTGAGAATGTCACCTGAATTCGCCATGTGTCCCATTGCAGCACCTCATTGAAAGGTCGTGGTACGCCGTCACGGAGACGTGCCTGGCGTTCACCGTCTTTAGAGATGACTTTAGCCCCAAATTTGTGGCACTATTCACGCTCTTGCTCTTCCTAAAGTGTTTCCATTGGCTGGCTGAGGACAGAGTCGACTACGTAAGTCAGCCTTTTAATGGTCCTAAAACTCTCGTTGTTGACCACTTTCATTAAGAGGTATCTGCATCTAAGCCCGACTGGTGCTCCCTCCTTCCAGATGGAGAGAAGTCCTGTCATATCCTATCTCTTCCATGTAAGAGTTATTGGTAAGTAGGAGGTCAAACGATGTTTTCGTTGAAGCTTCTAGCTCTTGATCAGCTTGTGGTTATTCTTAATTAAGTATTGTTCAAGTAGGTGCGCTGCTGTCTTCAAAGACAAAGGTTGTGCAAGCATGTGCCGTCAGCATTCTGCATCTTTCTTCCGCAACAGCTTTGCTCTTACTCCTGGGTTTCCTGGACTATGCATTTGTCGCCCACGCATACCACACCACTCTCACCAAAGGGGCATCTGTGCAGGTCGTCTTTGGCTTCGAGGTAAGCTGCTGAGTTACGTGTGAGAAGCTTTTGCCAGCACTGTTTGACATTTGAGCAACCTTTGAAGAGCATTGTTGTGGGCTGATGGCCAATGCAGCTGTTATAGATTGCTGTACATAATAATGCAATATGTAGTAGAATCAAAATTTGCTTTCTTGGGTTTGCTGGTAAAATGCAGAAAAGTGAAAGCAATGGATGTGATAAAAGTTTAATGTATCTATAGGTTTTTTACATACTTGATGTGTCCATCCATATGGACACATAATGATGGACACTTGATGTGTCCATCTGCGTGCATTGCTAAAACAATAGTATCTTGTTGCCACAGCAAAGTCTCACTAAAACTAAAGTAGTACTTGGCCCTAAAGGAGATAACCAATGCTTTGATTGTTGTGGCTATTTGACACTGTGTTAGTATTAAGTTCATTGGAACTTTCTGTTGTCATATTTGCTACCAAGCCAAACAGCTTTGATTTGCGCAGAAGTGCTGTTACTTGTTGCAAAGAACACAGAGTGCCTTAATGTAACGTTGTAGTGATTCGACACACTTAGAGACAGTTCTTCGTATGTGGCATTTGAAATGGTTAACCTGTCTGAAATTTCGTTTCAGTACGCCATCCTCCTGAGCATAGTGGCCAATATCTACGTCAAGTACTTCCTGCACACGATGGACCTGCACAGCGAGAACCCTTGGGAGAACAAGGCTGTTTACTTGCTGTACACAGAGCTCATCATCAGTAAGTGCTTGCACGGGCAAACTGCCTTCTTACAGCTATGAGCCAACTCGCCTAAATCAGTCTCTCTTTGTTATTAGGTTTGACCGTTTTTCCGTACACTCAAACGAAAATAACTTTGTTATAACCAAAAATTTATTAGAAAATTTTATTTCTAGCGCTACATTTATTTTCTTTGTTGTAACCAATATTTCATTACATATGTTTCTTTATATTGTTTCGAGTGTATAGCTGAACAGCATACTATTTATTAAGTTTGACCATTCTTTAGTGTAGTTAGACAACATAAGTAATTTGTGCTTGATGAGATGCGCACTTGGATTTCAACAATTTTAGAGTCAATGTTGGAGAGTTTAGCCGTTTCTCCTGGAAGGAAAGCTAGCGATACGGTACCAAGCACTTGTTTCGAGTAAAAGCTGATTGTGTACCTTTCATTTGCATGAAATTTTCTGTTGCAACTAAAGACGGATGATTGTTATTCTCAAAGTGTGAATTACATTCATTACACTGACCTGCGTTGTAGTTTATTAATTAAAGTATGTGGTTAACGTAGGTGTCTTGATGTACTGCTTTTTGTTCAGCCATTTACTGGCAGCAGTACTGGATGAAGGTACCCAAATGATTGCATGCGGATTACCGGTGGTGATTGTGACCTTCGGATCCATGTTGTTCACTGCTACAACATGTTTCATAGATTTAACGATAATGTCGCTAGCGGCATGCGCTGGGGATTTACAGTGCCCAGAGTAGAAGTGTTGGAACGTGGCAAAGATTGAGCTTGTGTTTCATGTTCTCGCAGGCTTCATCAAGGTGGTGCTCTACTTGACCTTCATGGCAATCATGATTAAGATTCACACATTCCCGCTCTTTGCGATCCGTCCCATGTACCTGAGCATGAGGTAAGATGCTCGTGTGACTATTATACTGAAGCTGTAAAACGCCAAGTAGTTTAAAAATAGCTGTCAACTATTGCAGCTTATGGTGGGTTTGCATTATGATTGCAGTACCTGCATCATCCTATTAAGTTTTATTGCAAGTATAGAACTGCTTTGGCAATAGCTTTTTAAATTTATTTTTCTGAATGCACTGTCATAAAGAGTGCCCCATTATTTTTTCTAAATGCTTAGCCATCAATCTTCTATATCAGTGTGTTCCTCTTAATTCCATACTTAGACAATCATGTTCTTAGGTTACTTGTTGACTAGCATAATAATTGAGCAAGATTCCATGTCATAATGCCAGTATGCTCATATTACTGCTTCCTGTACAACATGCTGTAGATATCGTAATAAGGAATGAAAGCATTGAATTTGCATTACTAAGCAATTCTGTGTGTGTTTGTACACCTAGGGCTTTCAAGAAGGCCTTCAATGACGTCATTATGTCACGACGAGCAATCCGAAACATGAACACTCTGTAAGTAGTCTCGCACTCCTACGCTTCTTTTTGAACATTCGCAGAATTCTTCCTGTGCGTGCAGTGGTAATTGTAATTATGTAAGTTTATTTCACGGTTCTTTCGCTAATTAAAATGACTTAATAGTTAACAAAGATAACTAACTGAACATTATTCTGTAAGGGTTATTGTCTAGATTGAATTTTTACCTTGTAGTTAAAAAGATGATAGAAGCCATGGCTGCAACGATTGTGCTTTGTCTCCCTTCCGCTTTCCTTGCAGCAAATTTACACTTGCTATTTCGTTGCTAGCTTTACATGTGGCCTGGTTGTACAAATTCCAACGAAACCGTTATACAAACATTGTCATCTTAATAGGCATCAATATTCTTCCCCCCCCCCCCCCCCCCGCCCAGCAATTTCACTAGAGTGGGATAAGCAGTGAGATGAAGTAGTCAATGTTAATACAACAGAAAATTTTGTTGAGCTTTTGATTAAGCTTTCTTTAATATGTAATATTATAGTATGCTATAACATAGTCAGCTACTTCTTGCGTGCATTTTTGAGTTACATATTATATTATGTAATGTGCCCCAGGTATTGCACAAGTTTTATTGCTGTTATGGCTTTTTTGTGATCTTAATTGCAAAGTAAACATATTTGCTTATTGATCATAATGCATTTTACCATATATATGTTAACAATTGTGGCTGGTATTGTCTACCATAAAGGTTGGAGCAAGCACCCCCCATTGAACAACACAAAATTACCGGCAAAGAGGAGGGAGGAGGGTCAGTTATTTTTCTGGGACAGCTCCAAAATTCAATGTGGTGGTGCCAACATATTCCCGCTAGAATAAAAATAGAAACCAAGAAAATTAAACGAACAACAGCTACCAGAAAGCCCATAGACTTTCTCGGAAGACTTGTTACAATGATAAAAAAAATGTCGGAAATGCAAAGGCAACATGACGAGCCATCCATAACCACGCCATCAAAGCACCTTAGCTGATGAGCCCACATTTATGCAACAGCTGTGGGTGTAGATCTCGGAGGCCTTATCTTTTATAACTAATGTGGCTCGGACACCGCCATTGAATCGCAAATAGAGGTCTTGAATGCCTTGTTTTTGCTCACGAGAACCAGAAAATCGTAGAGGGTGTTGTGTGCCCTGTTCTAGGTGCAAATATCGTGTAGGATACAAAAAAAACAACGGCAAACAAACGAATTTTAATGATGAATTTCAGGCGCACGTGCTTCAAAAATGAGCCATGATGCAGTGTGTGATCGTGGTGCTGCAAATAGGAGTGGGAAAATGGCAAAGAGGTCACTTTTCCAGAATGGATTTAAAATTAGCAGTGAAATTAGAGGAGGTGTTTCTTTGGGTGGATGTGCTTGCTTAGAAATTCATGATGTGTAATAGTGGTCTTCGGACTCCGATAGTGCCTGCAGTATTTGTAATTAAGTAAATGAAATCGGAAATTGTTTGTCGTCCTGGCATGCAGTTATCCAGATGCAACGCCTGAGGAGCTGGCCTCGGCCGACAACGTGTGCATCATCTGTCGCGAGGAGATGGTGGGTGGCGGCAACAAGCGGCTACCCTGCAGCCACATCTTCCACACGGCCTGCCTGCGCTCCTGGTTCCAGCGCCAGCAGACATGCCCCACGTGCCGCATGGACGTGCTCAGGCAGCCGACCGCCGCGGCCGCGGCAGCAGCTGCTAACAACGCGGCGGCCCCTCCCCCAGCTGCCGGTCAGGCAGCGCCCCAGGCCCCACCAAATGTGCCTGGGCAGGCCTTTCCACAGTGTGAGTCATGCTTGCTGCCACGGTTTAAAAAGCCCCTAAACCATCTTGGATATTTTTTTTCCTCATTTCGCGTAAGTGCGTGTCGAGTTTGGAATGCTGCCGCAACAAACAATTGCCAAACATGCCCCTCTTCGGGCATTTCGTTTTCCCCATTGTCGCTCGCGATATTGGTACCCGCATCTAATCATATCGGCGTCTGCCAGAACTTGTTTGCAGCAGTATTAGTGTCTTAAATTGGGCTAGTCGGTGCATACTGAAATTCGAACAATGAAACAGAGTGACAACTAGATAATAACAAGACTTCACAAACACAGCACCGTGTTTATGTCCGCTTATCTTCTTGTTATGTCAGCTTATCTGTCAGCTTTCGTTGTTCAATTTCCAGTTTGCACCAGATAAGTGCGAGCTGCTTGCTCTTCCTCCTTGCACATTGAGGAGGTGCACTCTGCGAGGAGGAGAGACCAGCAGATGAATGAAGCATAACAAAGGAAAGAGTGAAACAAGAATGCCGTGTTTAGGTCTTTTACCACATGTAACTTGTCAGATCACTCTCCTGTTCTCCAAGTGAAAGTGCCTGTTAAAGGTGAATTGAGTTGTAACGAAAGATGCTAAGCTGCATTCACACTTTCTGAGGGTCGTAGGTTGCAGTGTCTCAACAGCATGCTGTGGTGGCTTGGAGGCTGTAATGTGGGACTGCTAAGCACAAGGGTGCCGGTTGAATCCCTTGCCTCATTAGTCACATTTTCATGCGAGTGAAATGTGGCCTGTGTGGCAAAAGGTCCACGTATATATTGTATACCTGTGATGCGGATTTAGGTGCACATTAAGAAACCCCAGTTGGTCATAATCAATATGGAGTCTCCTGCTTTGGCACTCTTTGGAATTGTTTTGCGATTCTGGCATGTAAAACCCCATACTTCTTTTTTTCTTCTCATGCATCCAAATTTGAAATGATGGCTTGCACTTCTATCTGGTGCCTTCAGTTAAATTGCTTAAAAAACAAATACACTAAAAGCTAATTGATTTGAACTTGAAGGGGACTATAAAATTGTGCGAATTTAGTGAGTAGAGTTCTAATTGCCGCATTGGTGGCCGCTAAAAGGAACAATCATAGCACCGCACTGCTCGGACATAGCCGAAGGAAGCCATCTCTGGGCTCATTATCGCAACCTTGGTCGTACTGCACGTTTGTGGCATGTGATTTCGCAAGTTAGGATCGTAGAGCTCTAACAGCAAACAGAATTAATTTATCGGTCAGTGAGACCCCCCAAAACTAGCACCAACGTGCATTCATGTGAGTAGAGAGTGTGTGAATTATGTGCTGCCGTTTATGCTCCAAAACATGTTTATTTACATGCCGAAGTTAATGCAATCGAAAATAAAAGTAAACGGTGACTTGCTTTTCCTGGTGTTTCTTTTGTCGCGACTCCGTGAGGATCGTTTGCAGCTTGCCTCAAAGTTGTGTGCAATATCCGAACTGTCATCTGCTGGGAAATGCTGCTGTTTCCTTGTTTTGCATCTCTAGTAAATTTGATTTGATTTATTTGGTTCCGAAACAAATTGTGATCACTTTTGGTTGACTTCTGCAAGTAACAATGAAAACAAGGGGCTCCCAGTTCGATCTAACCGCTGTGGATACCGATGCATTTGAAGTATTGGTAGTTTGCCCCCATTTAAATACATATAGCTGTGCTAGAACCAGCACAGGAGTTACTATCAGCCTTTCAAATCGGAAAGTTGTGTGATCAGTGTATAAGTGGCATGCCCATACAACTGCCATCTTCTGAGATAAGGTTGTTTCAGAGGTGGGCAAGTTAGGTAGTGCCCATGTATGGGTCTCTTGCATCTATCGCTCGGTTTCATGCATGTAATGAATCGGTTGGAAGCGCCGCCCATGTCGTCGTGTTCGTGTCTCTCTTGTTCGTGTGGTTCTTACTAGCAGCAGAATGTCCTCTAGCAAACAATACCAACTGTGCCAGGAACAAATTCTTCTCGGGACGAGGGCTTTAGTTTTAATTAACTGTAACTTCAAATTAACCTAGGTCAAATTGACAGGATTTTGCATTCTAGTGTGCATTTAAAAGGTAATAACCACTTTTGGTACATAATCTGCAGTTCCTATGGCATTCTTTCAGCTTTCAGGAATCCAGTTTTCCACCTCGTAGTGCGGTGCATAGATACCATTATTGTAATGGAGGAGGCAGGACCATTCATCTCTTAATCATGGTGTTGCATGGCTGCCCCCCCCCCCCCCCCTTTCATGCAGGGCCTCCTGGTATGGCGGGTTTCCCACTTTTCCCACCAATTCAGCAGTTGCAGCAGCACTTCATACAGCATCAACAGCAGCAGCATCAGCAGCAGCAGCAACAACAGCAGCAACAGAGGGGCACACAAAATGCTGGTAAGTGTTTTCTCTGTCACCTTGTACCAGGCAGTACCCAGGAATGTTTTTTGGGGAGTGCTTATGTGTAGAACTAGTAGTTGATGTGAAGGCGCGTAAATAATTCGATATCACCCAAAAAGTTGAAGCACGGGAAAATTTGGGGGGTGTCACAACCCTCCTAGCTCCCCCCTAGTGACAGCCCTGCCTTGCATTATCACACACTTCTGAATTTCACAGCTTGGCGCAATGCACATTGAGGCAAAAATGATATTCCTGAATCGCAGTTCAACGAATCTGAATGGACCGTCAAGAACCATTCGTCTAATTGAAAAAATCTTTGTAGTAAAAAATTTGAAAATTCATGCTCAATATCGTAAATAAAACCGAAGTTGCCCCGTGGCTATGCTGGTTACACATCAACAATCGCATCATTCTCTAATAACCGCCAAAATAATTGCACACATCTCCTTGTAAACGAAACCTTGAGTAGTATGCAAAGCAGCCGTGGCTTAACTTAAAGTTCTGTAAAAAGGTGCTCTTCAATCATCACTGCAGACGTTCATAGTTGCAGCCGCTTTGCAAGCTCTCGCCTCTACCGTACCCATGTTCACGTTTTCATTCATACTACTATGCTGTGTGTGTGAGAGAGAGGAGTACGCCTTTTTATTATACAGAGCAGCATAGCACCGCTAGCAGTCTTAACTCGTACCAGAGCACATGTCGTAGTGGAGCGAGCGCTTTACCGCAAAGCCATCTAGTGGACTTTTAGAGTATTAGAGCAGCCATAAGCTGCTTCGCACCTAAAAAAAAAGAAAACCACCGACACTTACCCACACCTTGCGTCGGATGTCACCACGTGTTGGGAGACTTCAAGCGGCCATTCCGCGCACCACACTTTAAAGGGCTCCTCACCAGGTTTGATAATTTTGATGAATAGTGAGGCAAACTGCCTGCCCAGAAAACATGGTAAAAATAGGGTGTTATAATTAATTTTTTGAATGACGATAGCACCATTCTCAAGCCGTAATTCTAGAGCACAATGCACTAGAGGCATTCGCTCTATGAAGCATTAAGGCTGTAGCATAAGCCTCTTAGAAGAGCTCATGCCATGATTATTTTTTGGATAGCATGCATGTCTACATTGTTTGGATAAGATAAAACTGATTTCATATGAAAGGGACATACATTGGACATAAACAATGCCAGATGGAGGGATACTTGTGTATACGTCAGTGGTAAATGTTTTTTTTTTGTAGCTGCATTTTTGCACATTGCAATAAAACATGGAGGGAAGTCAATGGCTGTCCACAATTAGTACAGGCAAGGGGGTTCATCATTGGTCAATAGGAAAGCATTTTGGCCGCTTCCACAGCCTATCCTAAGCCGACAAATATCGCTTCAGTTCATCGTACTGCTATGGTTGGCAACTAATTCCCCAATTATGGCTTTGCTAAGTGAACCGTATTTGATACTACAGCATCCCACATTGACCGCCAATAGCTCTTAGTCTTTTGCGCCAAAACGCTTTCACGGTCTGGCAAGCTTGGAGTTGACTCTAAAGGTGATCGTAGGTGTCGTGGACAGTTGTGCCTCGTAAAATCCATTCCACACCTGTGTGCTTGCTGTGCAGCAGGTGCACCCAGACCATCAGCCAGTGCTTCTGGTCCCCAGCAGCAGCAGCAGCAGCAGTCACAACAGCAGCAGCCGAACGCAACGGAAGCTGGTGGTGCAGCGGGGGTGGCAGCCGGAGCCGCTTTCGTCCTGCCTCCCTTCTTCCCGTTGCGTACGTATTCAATACTGGCTAGTGTGGGGGCTCAAGTAGGCATCGCTGTGAAATGAGCGCACTGCACTCGCATTCGTGCGCGTGCAATTGCCTAGGGGGGCCCTGTAACACCATTACAACATGGTCGGACAACTCCGTTGATCTGTAGTCGAGGCTTTCGAGAACATGCTAGCCAAACATTGCGTTGCATCGTGTGGACTGGAATTTTACAGTTAATCGGAATTTACAGGAATTTACAGTTACAGTCGGCTACAAATTGTTCCCTCTTCTCTGGACAAAGGATGCCGTAAACCCAAATGACCGTGCCATAATTCCGAGGTTCATGACCGTTGTCTGACTCGAACATCATGAGCTGCATAGTTGCTGTGGCCACCGCGATATGCCGTCATGTGCCTTTGTGCGCATAATGCGATCGTGCTGACAGTAAAGCCCTGCGTTTGAAGAAAAAGAAGAAAGAAAAGAAGGTGCTAAAGGTCATGATGCGCTGATTGACGCATCTTCGTGGTCCCCTTTCATGCCACTCGATGCGTAGTAGTTTTAAATGCCCACTAGTATGATAAGAGAGATGAAGCACTTCAAACGTGCGGCAGTCCTTACAACCCTGCTTGTACTTGACATATTCTGTTTTTGCAGCAGTTGATTCTCAAGGCGATAAGCTCTTTTAATGAAGCCATTCGACGATTGCCTGAAAAATCTGTTGCGGGGCCTATTTAAAAGATAGGGCATCACCTTTTGAAGTGATGCTTTTTCTTTTCTTTCCAATCAAATGTCCTAGTTCATTGTACAGCCTTGGTGTACAACTACGGTGTTGCCAAGCCATTTTCATTTTGTGTTGTGGGATCGGTGGTTATGACTGTTAGTGGGGTAGGCTTATTTAGTAATTAAATTTTTTTATGTAGCTCATAGAAAGGATTTCTAAAGCTGCCCTTCTCAAGGTAGACACTGCACCAATATCTAGAAGCATTTCTAAAAAGGTGGGGACAATACCCCAAATGAGAGCGTAAGTACTTTGGAGTGGGTATTCATAAGTTTGATCCCTGCTGAATTATAAAAGTGGTGCTTTAGTTTTCAAGAGCGAATGCGACTAGCATTTTTGGTCAAAAAACAGCTGCAACTGCACGCCTTTTTAAGATGCTGAGTGAACGTGATGTATTCGGCACGACACGTAATCTGCAACAACACCACTGTTGAAGGGTGACCTTTGAGATTTGCTGCGGCAGCGGTGCAGATGGAGCTACTCACTGAAGCCACAGTTGAAGATACGAGGCACTTGTTCACATCACGCTTGGCTGTTTGTCACTATGGCAGATATTGTAATTTAGCTGCAGAACTTTAAGTTTTTCTGTACTTACTTCACGCTCAGGTGCATAAATGGGGCTCTCGCAGTCCGTTTGGATCAATGAAGAACGGGAAACTTTCCACCAAATTTCGCGTGATGGCACGTTGCAGCATAGCTATTTTGATGCTTTTCATAAACGGGGATCTTTGATGTTGGGGAAGAAAAACACAGCTGAGGATCGCACAGCACTATTAGGTTAGTCAAGTCAGAGTTCACTATAATGAAAATTTTACAAAGTAGTAAATTTTTGAATTGTTACTGTGCTACAACAAATGTAAGGTAAATGGAACATATTTTTGTGTCTGATGCAATTTTTTTCACCGATTCTTGATAGTAAGTGTAGACTCAAACCTTGATTTAACGAACCGGTATATAAAGAAATAATAGTTTTAATGAAGTAAATAAAGAATAGTCTTGCAATAAATATAGTGTTGGGAATACACCTTTATAATAAATTTTCGGATGTAACAAACTTATTTTTGTGTAAGATGCAACTTTGTTATAACTTGGTTTGCTTGCAAAAATATTTGTACTGCACTAAACTTTCAGAGGCTGTGCGGCATGTTTCTTGCCACGTAAATGTTTCTTCGTTTACGACAATTTCTCGTGTTCTTGTCTGTTGGGTGCAGTGATGCCGCCGCCACCTCCGATTCCCCCCGAAGGCCTGGAGGCCTTGTCTGCTGAGGAGCTGAGCTCCATGGAAGGACAGGAGCGTGAGCAAATAGCGGCCCGCATCCGCGTCCTGCGCAACATCCAGACGCTGCTTGATGCGGCTGTGTTGCAGCTGCAGCAGTACAGTGCTGTAGTGGCCAGGTGAGTGAAGTGTGCGTGTGACTCCCAGCTTTGTCACTTGAGATGTTTTACTTCGTTCTGCGAAATCTGTGCAGCAAAAATTTTGAGCCGTATCGGCTAACCTGAAAAAAAAACTTCAAGTACAGTAGAGAGAACTTTTAAGTATAAAAGAGACATTAAGTAGAGCCCTATTATTCGCCCCCTGATGTCACTTTAAGGGGGGACCCGGCTTTTCAAGCCGAAAATCTGCCCAAAAATCGAATTTTCATTCTCTTAATTTTCGTGTTCCTGACGCGTTTCCGCACCTTTCTACAAAATTTGATTCCCAAATTCTGCATATTTTTCCTGTTATCAAGATCTAAAGATGCGGTTTTACGAGCGTTTCTCTCTAAAATGTGCAAAAATACCCTGCATTTTGATCGCGCGCCGCTTGGCAACGGTACGCTCCATCGGCGCCATTTTGGTGTTGTTCAATAGCTTGCGTTTCAGACTTTTTTTTTTTATCCTTTGGCAACCCTGTGCGTCCCTGAGAAACGAGAAAAAGCACCCGCAAAAAAGAGCTTTCACGCGTTGCCATTGGTCAAATGAGGCACGTGATCAGGATTCTGTCCTCTGATTGGCCTAAGTGCCGCCATCGTGCGCCGCCATTTTGACTGGGACAGCGTGTGCCTACCGCCATTGTGCTCGATTCGCCGCTCTGTGGATTGCTCGCTTGATCGGCGCACGAAGTTTATCATGCCTGGCGGTGCGAAAAAGTTCCATACGCGCCACCACTTTGGGCGTAAACGACGAAGGGGAAAAGTGCGTGCGAAGGACCCGGCATCGTCGCAGACAGCCATTCACGGAGCATCGCCTGGCCATGCCACGGACGCCGGCGGTTCATCGGCGCCAGCCTTGCAATGCGATAATGCTTTCGCAACCCACGCTGGTGATGCGAGATTAGATTCTGCGCTCGTGACCGAGGAGGAAGTGCGGGGGGCGCATGCACGGGAGCAAAAAGTGCTTCGACAGCTTGGATCAACACCAGCGACCGCGCGGAAGATCGAAAACTTCAGCCGACGAAGCGGCGCAGAGACTGTGGCGACGGAACCTGCAGCTCCGTACACCATCGTCGAACTTGACGCTGTCAATGATCTTATTCTTCAAACTATGCGTTGTCACATCTGCCGAGGAAAAGTCAAGCTAACCCGTGGAGATCGTGAGTACGGTTTGGCAGTGAAGCTACACGCGGTGTGCGACAACTGTGGCGATATTGGGGATGCTTGGAGCTCGCGTCGAGTGGAACACTCGGTAAGATCAAGACCATTTGCGATAAATATGCTCGCGGGACGCGCGATGCTTTCGACTGGTAACGGCCAAACTGCGATGAACGACATATTTTCCGCAATGGGGCTGAGCAGTCGCGCAATGCATAAAAAGACTTTTCAGCGGCATCTGAAAAATAAGCTGGAGCCCGCTGCTACGCGAGCAGCTGAAGATGCTATGCAGCAGTGCGCGCGTGAAGTGTCGTCGCTCTACGAGGACTTGTGCTTTGGTCACCGTGGTAATATTGCAGTGTGTTTTGATGGGAGCTGGATGACCTGGGGTCACTCTTCGCACATTGGCGTCGGAGCAGTTATTGAACTCTTCACTGGTTATGTTCTCGATTACGTCGTACTTTCAAATTTTTGTTTGGGCTGTGATGTGGGACTGAAACCCGGTAGCGAGGGTTATGAGCAATGGAAAGATGCTCATCGCTGCCAGAAGAACACCAGTTGTAAATCTGGGCAAATGGAAGTAGAAGCAGGCCTCATTCTTTTTGAAAGGTCCCTTGAGCGGCGCAATCTCCGCTATACGACAGTCTTGTGTGACGGCGATAGCAGAACGTACAATGCTATAAGGGATGCCAAAGTTTATGGTTTTATTGCCGTAGAGAAAGAAGACTGCACAAATCATGTGCAAAAGCGAATGGGGACGGCTCTGAGGAACTTAGTTCAAAAGCAGAAAACCGAAGGCCGCAGTCTGGGAGGAAAGGGGCGACTCACTGCCGACCTCATCACCAGACTGAGCACCTACTATGGTCGTGCGCTCAAGTCACATCAAGGGGATGTGGATGAAATGCAGCGAGCTGTGATGGCCACGTACCATCACATCACATCCACTGACGAAAGCTCGAATCACAGTTTGTGCCCCACAGGCGAGCAGTCTTGGTGCCGGCACAATGCCGCAAAGGCAAAAGGTATGCACGAGCCAAAACACAAGTACAACTTGCCCAAAGAAGTTGCAGAGGCATTATTGCCTGTTTACGAACGTCTGTCTGACAGGAGTCTGCTGCAAAGATGTCTAAGAGGGAAAACTCAAAACTCGAATGAAAGCTTGCATTCAGTTATTTGGAGTCTGATCTCCAAAGAGCAGCACTCTTCCCTTTTTGCTGTGCAAGCAGCAGTTGCTGAAGCTGTGTTGCGTTTCAATGCAGGAAACAAACACTCTGCAGCATCAATTCTGCAAGAACTTGGAATGAATGCAACCAACACTGGCAAGATGCGAACAGCAGAGAAAGACAAACGTCGGAGTGCCATGTCCACGAAGAGGCATGCAGCATCAGAAGGACTGAAAAAAAATGTCGCAAAAAAGCATAAAGACTCCATGCATCCTGATTATGCACCTGGGTCATTTTGAATGACTTCAGTGACATTTACACTATTTTTCTGCTAATAAACAACTTTTAAAACGTTTTTCCTCGTTTTCTCAAAATGGCTATTTTGGTGGTTTTGCTATTTAGGAGAAGCGATATTTCAGCTTCTGGTCATGATATTGTTACGGGGAATAAAGTATACACTGATGAACAAATGTGTACTGGCGAATATAGTGGCGAGCTAATGCGTACGACGCTGCTGCAGTCCGAGCACGTTCCCGTTCAGCACTTCGTCGTCGTCATCCTCAGGCATCTATTTAGCCCGTGACATTACCCGCCGGCGGCAGAAGCACCGTCCCGGTGCGATCAATTCTCGGGGCGTGAGAAGTATGGCTTAAGCCGTGAGACGTGCACTATATCGGTCGGGACTGAAGCTGGTACTGACGTGGTATGGAGTGGAGCTATCTCATAGGTCACGCTGGTGACCTTGCGTATGACGCGGTAGGGGCCAACGTAACGGGACATCAGTTTTTCGCTGAGACCAACACGACGTGATGGTAACCACAGCAAGACGAGTGACCCCGGAGAGTACTGTACGTCGCGGTGCCGGCGATCGTAAGCACTCTTTTGGTTAAGCTGCGAGGCACATAAACGATCCCGGGCTACTTGGCGGGCGATGTCAGCTCGGGCCAGGACATCACGAGCATAAGCAGTCGATGAGGCGGCGTCAGATTGGAGCATGGTGTCCATGGGCAAAGGCGGGTCATAACCGAACAGTAGGTAAAAAGGGGAAAATCCAGATGTATCATGACGTGAACTGTTGTATGCGAAGGTAACGAAAGGTAAGTGGATGTCCCAATCTTTGTGATCCTTGGAGACGTACATCGCTAACATATTCGTCAAGGTACGGTTGAGGCGTTCCGTGAGGCCGTTGGTTTGCGGATGGTACGCTGTAGTGAACTTGTGGTGGGTAGAGCAGGATCGCAGGAGCTCGTCGACTACTTTAGATAGAAAACAGCTGCCGCGGTCGGTGATCAACTGACGAGGAGCACCATGACGCAGAATGATGTCATGAAGAAGGAAATCGGCTACATCAGTAGCGCAGCTGGTGGGGAGGGCGCGTGTAACGGCATACCGCGTTGCGTAGTCGGTAGCAATAGCAATCCACTTATTACCGGTGGCCGACACGGGAAAGGGTCCTAGAAGATCGAGGCCGACTCGGAAAAATGGCTCATCTGGTACTTCAATGGGCTGGAGGGTACCAGCAGGTCTCGGAGCAGGTGTCTTGCGGCGCTGGCAGAGGTCGCATGCCGCAACGTACTGTCGCGCAGAACGGTAGAGGCCAGGCCAAAAGAATCGGCGGCGAATGCGGTCATACGTGCGTGACACCCCTAGGTGTCCAGCGGAGGGGGCATCATGCAGCTGGGCCAAAACGTCTGAGCGAAGATGCACAGGAACAACGAGTAAAAGCTCAGCACCATCAGGGCGGGTGTTGTAGCGGTGCAAGATGTCGTTGTGAAGAACGAACAGTTGTAAGGAGTGGTCAGGGTGGGGAGAGTGCAGACCATTAATAATAGCACGCAAAGAGGGGTCGCGGCGTTGTTCAGCAGCTATGTCGGTGAAGTCGGTAATCGAAAGAACGAGGGCCTCTTGCTCATCTTCCCTCGTGTCAGGGGGATCGACTGGGTAACGGGACAAGCAGTCGGCATCCTTGTGAAGTTGTCCGGATTTATAGGATACGGAAAAAGTGCACTCTTGTAAGCGCAGCGCCCAGCGACCAAGGCGTCCCGTAGGGTCCTTGAGTGAGGAGAGCCAGCAAAGCGCATGGTGGTCCGTAATAACTGAGAATGGTCGGCCATACAGGTACGGTCGGAATTTTGCAATGGCCCAGACGAGAGCTAAGCACTCGCGTTCTGTGATGGAATAATTTTGTTCCGAGCGCGACAACAGACGGCTTGCATACGCGACGACGCGGTGCATTCCTTGTTGCCGCTGCGCGAGCACTGCGCCTATGCCGTGGCCACTGGCGTCAGTACGAAGCTCCGTGGCAGCAGATGGGTCGAAGTGTGCTAGGACTGGTGGATTGGTGAGAATGTCGACGAGCGTCGAGAAGGCGTTTGCTTGCTCTTGGCCCCAGGTGAATGCGACATCCGTTTTGAGGAGGCAGGTTAGAGGACGGGCTACTTCAGCGAACTTCTCGACAAAACGACGGAAGTAGGAGCACAGTCCCAGAAAACTTCGGACGTCCTTGGCTGAGCGGGGTGTGGGGAAGTCGCGAACTGCTCGGACTTTTGCAGGGTCTGGTTGAACGCCCGCAGCGTTAACAAGATGGCCAAGTACGCAAATTTGGCGTTGCCCAAAGCGGCATTTGGACGAGTTAAGTTGCAAGTTGGCACGTCGAAAAACATCAAGCACTGCGGACAGACGGGTAAGATGGTCGTCGAAAGTAGTCGAAAAAACAATAACGTCGTCAAGATAGCAGAGGCAGATGGTCCACTTCATGCCTCGAAGGAGAGAGTCCATCATGCGCTCAAATGTCGCGGGGGCATTGCATAATCCAAAAGGCATCATTTTGAACTGATAAAGACCATCAGGAGTCACGAAGGCCGTCTTCTCTCTGTCTTTGTCGTCCACAGCGATCTGCCAGTAGCCTGAGCGAAGGTCTATTGAAGAGAAATATTTGGCACCGTGCAAGCAATCGAGTGCATCATCTATGCGCGGTAGGGGATAGACATCTTTCTTGGTAATATGGTTGAGATGGCGGTAATCAACACAGAATCTCCAGCTATTGTCCTTCTTTTTAACAAGTACAACGGGTGAGGACCAGGGACTAGATGAGGGTTCGATTATGCCCTTATCAAGCATTTTATCGACTTCTCGCTGTATAATAGCACGCTCCGGGGCTGACACACGGTAGGGTCGTCGGCGAATGGGTCGAGCGTCACCGGTGTTGATGCGATGGGTTACTACAGATGTCTGGCCCAAATTACGGTCGCCGAAGTCAAAGATGTCCTGATAAGAAGCAAGCACACGGCAGAAAGCAGAGACTTGTTCAGAGGTGAGCTTGTCAGATAGCATTGGCTTGAAAAGGTCGGAACAGGAACGTGACGAGAACAACATTGATGAAAAATCGGGTGGCGAATTGGTGGTTAGAGCGGAAACTGTGTGGTCGACCAGTGGTGTAAGATGCGCAAGTGACATGCCGCGAGGAATAACTTGCGCTGAGAGGCCGAAATTAAGGACGGGAAACGAAGTTCGGTTGTCCTTAACGGTAACCACCGTGTTGGGGAGTGCAACATTGCGTGTCATGGCGACGTCAGAAATCGGGGCAGCAACATAATCACCATCGGGTACTGCAGGATATGGCGAGAGTTGGACTTGGACTGCGGCTTGCGGCGGAAGTCTAAGGAAATCGACAGAGCGTAGACGAGGTGGGCTGGTAGAGACGGTCTCCGAAAAGGATGGTAGTTCGAGCTGAAGAAGACCTTTGGAACAGTCAATGAGCGCAGCGTGTGAAGTGAGAAAGTCGAGTCCAAGGATTAGGTCATGAGGGCAATTTTCCAGTACAGCGAACAGAACTGAAGTTTGATGCTTAGAAATTGTTAACCGCGCAGTGCACATTCCTAGCACAGCAGGAGTACTCCCATCCGCAGTACGAACGGTAGGTGCAATCGCAGGCGTCAGAACTTTTTGGAGGCGGCGGCGGAGGTCTGAGCTCATCACAGATATTTGTGCACCGGTATCAATAAGAGCCGTTATAGGTAAACCATCAACGAGAATTGTAAGGAGGTTGCACCGCTGGTCGGGAGTAATCAGAGGATTTGCAGTCCAAGTCGTGTATGCAGCGTCACCTCCGGGGGCTGCACCGGCTAGTTTTCCGAGCGACGGTCGTAGGGAGACCGAGAACGGCGGGGTTGGGGCGAGCGGGACTGACGACGCACGGGCGATGGCGAGTGGCTGGTCCGACGTTCTGGATTATACTCTGCACCTGTCTCAGCACGGTAGGACGGGGCATAAGGTGCACGTTCAGAGCGAGGCCGCCAATCATAGAAGCTCTGTCGAGGTGATGAGGTCCACCGGCTGCGGCAATGGCGAGCGATATGTCCTATCCGATGGCACGTGAAACATATGGGCCGATCATCATGAGTGCGCCATTCAGCTGGGTTTCGTCGTGGCGCGAACGTGCGGTTCTGAGTGGCAGCCGCAACGACTGGAGCCGAGCTGGAAGTAGCAGGGGCATTTTGGTGAGGTGGCGAAATGCCCATATTCGCGATCTCTTGGCGAACCACGGCCTGTATCATTGAAACAGCACCGAGGTTGTGCCCTGGCGCGCTGACGCTAGACATAGCGGGAGCCATAGCCTCGAGTTCCCGACGGACTATTCTGGTGACGTTTTCTGGCGCTGGTGGTTGGTGTAGTGTGGGCAGATCTTCGCAAGAGGACGTAGCCGCTGTGTTGGGAAGGCGGTCAAATCGGTGAACTATGCGCCTACTTTTTGCCTGTTCGAAGCGACGACATGCTTCGATGACCGACTCCACCGTCGAGCAGTCCTTGCACAGGAGAAAATTGAAGGCGTCATCCGCAATTCCTTTCAGGATGTGTCCGACTTTGTCCTCGTCGAGCATGTCCTTGTCGACCTTGCGGCACAAAGCCAACACGTCCTGGATGTACGCAATGTACGGCTCTGTGGATGTCTGGGCACGAGTCGCAAGCTCTTTCTTTGCGGCCACTTGACGTCCGATGGGTTTCCCAAATAGATAGCGCAATTTCTGCTTACAGACGTCCCAGCTAGTTAACTCTTCTTGATGTGTCTCGTACCAGAGTTTTGCCGTGCCATGCAAGTAGAAGATGATGTTCGCCAACATAAGCGTCGGACTCCAATGGTTGCTGCTGACGCGCTCATATTGAACCAGCCAGTCATCGACGTCTATGCCACTTGTGCCGTTGAATGGACCTGGGTCACGAGGTTGCACCACAACGATCGGCTGCGGGGCTGACGGATCTTGTTGACATTGAGTAGCCTGGTCAGTCATCGTGGTAGCTGCAATGCGCCGTCCGCTGCGAAGATCCAGCTCGTTGGGCTGTATAGCGAGTGGTACCCAGCACTTCCACCAATGATGTTACGGGGAATAAAGTATACACTGATGAACAAATGTGTACTGGCGAATATAGTGGCGAGCTAATGCGTACGACGCTGCTGCAGTCCGAGCACGTTCCCGTTCAGCACTTCGTCGTCGTCATCCTCAGGCATCTATTTAGCCCGTGACAATATTACTCTAATTCTTGTGTTGACAGCTTGGTAAACTAATGTAGATTGAAATAAGACTGAATTGAATATTGTAAGTAATAGACATAATTTTAAAAATCACATTTAACGATTTCATGTCAAGCTGGGATTTCACTTCCAAAAATTTGACATGCCATAACTTTTGTTCAAATGGGCTTAGAACATTCATGTTTGTTTTATTGCATACAGCCATCATTCTAGATTATAGTGGTATGTTGATTTGTTTTGTAACTATCACAGTAAAAAAAACAGACTTCCTCCTTCCAAGGAACCTGAAAAATGTGATATCTCGAAAACTATATAATGCACCAAAAAAAGAATTGCATATTTGAAATCTGCATATCAAAATACATAAGGTGCATAAGTTTCATAAAAATCGGCTTGAAATTAAGCAACATTTATCTCCGAAGCAGGGTCTCCCCTTAAGTCTGATGCCACCCAAACGAGCTTCGAGAAGATGTCAAGGCAAAAGCCTTTAATGTCTCATACTTGGTGAAAATGTGTTATCACTGTGGAAACCGTGACAGTGCATTTGTGAAGTCTCAAATATTCATCAAATACAAACGTTAGGAGTTCGAAAAATCCATTGGCAATGGCATATTAAATTGTGGCTTGACTGGAATTCAACTACAATGTTTTGATTTGTGCTACGGTTTCTTGTTTCTTGTCTTCGCATGCTCTGGTATTAGTTGAATCTTGCTGTAGCGAGTACCGCTACAACGAAGTTTCCATCACAATGAATAATTTTCAATTCCCTGTCAGCCGCCCATATAAAAACAATGCCCAAAATGTCTTGTCACAACGAATCCTTCTTTTGAGCATTTCTGCTTCAACGAAGTTTTCACGAGGGCTGCCATTTGAGGACAAAATGCTTGCCTGGGATTGCTGCGAAGTTTCACTAACAAGCAACTCGACAATATCTTGTTGCTAGGGCCGTCCGGCTGCATTGCAATACCTGTGTTATCATTGGAGATGTGCTTTCAGCCACCACACGCACATCCAACTGAATTTTTCGCCGCCGAGATGATCGGCACTAGCTCGTCCATCCACCGTGATGCTGCCAGCGTGTATGATACACGTGCAGGCCGCAGCTGTTATCGTTCTTCAAGCACTCCTACCATGTTTTTGACGTAGTGCTCAAAACGAAATGGCTGCTCGTCGTCACTAGCCCAGCGATCGTGAATGTCGGTAAAGATTTTATGAAGGTGCACGCGCAGCCAGTGCACACAGTCCAAGCCTAGCTACATTCTGTACAATGAGCCGTCGCGAATGCAAGAGCGCTGTGAAGGGATCACGTGCGACCATGAAAGTATGCGCACATCCAAAGTACGCGCACTGACTCAAAGCAGTGCTGTGAACAAAATCGCTGGAGATGCAATCACAGATACCAACGACGCTGTTCTGAGAGCATGCGTGCGGCCATCACCAGAAACGAAACTACCGTTTGCCATAACCCATGGAGCAAATACTTTTTTTTCTCTGTGCAGGAAATCGCGGTTTCTATTGGTGCAACCATACATAGTGAATAAGCTTCAAAACACGCAGTTAACACACTGGAAGATTAAATGCAACAAAGTTGTAAAATAGCATGAAGTGTTTTGTCTTTCCTGTTTCTCGCTTACGACTGTAGAAGAGCAGAGCTTCGGCACCTAGTTTTCAGTTGGCCTCTAGCGAAGGTTTGGCGCCCTCATTCCTGCTATTGTGCGCTCGGCATGGTAACTGTGGGAGATTAAAAGTGTGTACTCCCGTATCGTAGAGGAAGGAATACTGTGTTCCGTATTGACGCAAAGCCTCCTTCCTTGTTTTAGTGTGAATGCGTGCCACCAAACCAACTTGCACACTGAAACTTGGGTGTAACCCACTCCGAGTTTAGCTCTCTCTATATGTCGTGTGTGGAATACGCGAAAAAACTCCTTCACTGGGTGTGTGGCCATGTACCTCTGAGTTAGCGATAGTCTAATGCAAAAGATAATGGCTTGCTGCTGGGATCCAATGAACAAGTCGTCATAATCAGATCTTCCGAACATTAATGGTCTATAAATGAAATTTTGTCACTATGAAGTTCTCCGACAATCACATTTTTCACACGTCCCATCAATTTCGTTGTAGCAATATCTGACTGTATATCGCTCGCTGCAGTGTTATGCCGGAGCAGCAGCACTGCTGCGATGAGTCCTCGACATGTTTGGTGCGAAGTGGGGCCAATGCTTCAGCTCATCTCACTACTTTTAACCGCAGGGAAACTGCATCTGGGCAGCAGTCAACACAGCAGCAGCGGCCGTCGTCAAACACCACTGCTGGTGCATCTTCTGCGGCTTCCTTGGCACCAAGCTCTGTAGATCTGTCTGCATCAGGTATTGCTTGCTTTTGCTCTCTCTTAAAAAATGTATAAAGGAGCCTTGCAACCACTTTGCTTACTATTGGACTCTGTTGCCTCACAAATATTTATTTAGGTATTCGTCATGCTTCAGTGAAGTTAATGCATGACTTACAGCTTGGGATGGGTAAATAGTAAGCTTTTGGTCCGAAGTTCGAATGGTACATATCACATGAGCACGTTTGTCATGACCTAACTTGCATAATATAATTGGAACTAGGCATGTATTTTCCGCACTTTTTTGTTCCAAGTGAAGCGGAAGAAACGCATGAATGCTGGATGCAAGTTCCAAGCAGTGAAATGCATTTTGTATAAACTATTCCCTGTTCTTGTAGCATATATGCCCTTGCCCTTGTAAGATGCTATAAACTGGGGAGTGGTGAAGCATGTAGAAAAGGGTGTCTCAGTAGTGCACCTAACATGCACGCTTAGCAACATTAAGACGTTTCTTCGTGGATGTACGCATATCTCCTTGATGAGTCGTTTTATGGCATACCAGTCCCATGCTGCAGTGAAGTCATTTTTCCAGGAGGATTATTTGCCTATTCGTACGAAATGTCGACTAATTTAAGTTCACCTCGACATCAATTCAAATACCCTACTGTTTGTTTTCCGTTCGAAGCACTTGAACTTGCCCACGCCTACTTAAAAAGGGGAATGGGGAAGCCTAATAATGGGGAAGCCTAGAGAGTTGATTTTTCTTTTTTTCATGCATTACCGCAGGCTCCAAAGAGGGCACGGCATCTGCAGCAGCGATGCTTAGGCAATCCGATGACGATCCCAATGCAGAGGTGCGACGGCGCCGACTCCAGCGGTTCTCCCAGGGTGCCACGCCCAACGGAGTTTCTAGTCCAGACGCAGCGACTGAGTCAAACGGCACCGGTGACGACAGCAGGCATCCTCACTAAAGGCGTGCCGCCACCAATTAAAACACTTAGGACAGCAAGATCAGGGACACGCAGCAGCAAGCTCCTTTTTCTCACCGACACACAAGTCGTGGTCGTTTTTCATTTTAATTTTTTTCGTTTTCCCCTTTCTTTTTCCGACCGTCTCGTCCCCGTCCAGCGCCAGGACAACGAGAAAGACGGCTGCACCGGTACAATGCCGCGCGTTGTCGTGGCAACGCTCCTTCGCCGTTATCTTATCGCCTCAGCACCGACTACGAGTTCCAGTTCTAAATTAGAAGACAATGTCCTGCTCTTTTTTGTTTTGTTTTTTTTTCGTGATGCCATTAGAGGAGGGAAGAGTGTTCATGGACGTGCCTCGCCTGTATATGTTGCCAGTTTCTTTCGGGGCAATCGTGAAAATGAAAGATTGTTCCATTCCTCGTTTTGTTACTCGTTTGCACATTTATCTTTCTTCCTGAAGTGACTGTCGTGCCAGCAGTGGTTTATTGATTTGCCTGGACTACCACGGGCACCTACCTTCACCCCCACTCTTTCCCTCCCTGGGCCCGACGGCTGCGGTGCCTGGCAAATGTGCTGGCAGTGGTGGTGTTCTTATTTATTGTACAGATTGTGTATAAAAAGCTTCACCAAGTAAAAAGGAATTCAGCCCAGGACTGTTAGACATTTGTTTTTTTAATGAAGAACCCGGCCAATAAAGGCACTCCTTTTCTGCAATGCTTTGCAGAAATGCTTGTCTTTTGGCTGATGCACTTATGGAGACAATATTAAAGGAGTTATAAACCACCACTCAAGCTTGGCGAGAAAAAAACATCCTGCGAGTAGCAAACACTTCTGCGAATATCTCTGTCATATTTTGTAGCAGTGTGCGTCAAGGAAAGCTTGCGAGTGGAGTGTGATGTTGCCATTTTCTCAGGTGCCCTCTTTTGCGAACAAACCCATATATTCCTGCTCGTTTTCGATGGACTGGAGAAATTTTTCTGGCAAGTAATTCAAGAGACAAAAGCTTGGAAACTGCTTGAGCTTTGCCTTCAACAGCAGAACGAGATGGCTTGATGGCACCCCATGAACATCACCTTCTCAGTGATAAGCCTAGCTTAACTTTAGGGGGGATTCCTCAACCATGCCCCAGTAAAAACAGATGGCTGTGCATGTAGTGTTGGTCATGTTGAACTATCCAGGAAGCCTACTGCATGCACAGGTGCAAAGTACCCACCAAGCCTTCATTCTTTTTTTTTTTTTGCTAATTAGTGAAGGGGCCGTTACGTCCATCAGGCAACAAACCTATCCAGCTGCTCATTTTGTTGATGCTATTGCTGATGGTGATATTTATCAAGGGGGTGGTGAATTCAAATTTTCAAACTATAACAAGCCTGTTGTGGGTTTTCTCTGTATGCAAGGGCACTCCAGTGTCCACACAAAGGGCCGGACGCAGCACAGCAAACGTTTATATAATCTTCTTTTTATTCACTTCCAAAGTGTACCTAAATGCTTATTCTGTTGAACGAGACCCATTTCTAGCGCATCTGGCACGATAGATTGACGGCCCACCAGATCTTCAGTGAAGTAAATGACCTTCAGACCACCGCAAAGGTACGTACTAGCAAGGCATCGGTTGCTATGTAGCTCGTGGCTGCTGCTGCTTAGCACGGCAACCGTCCGCACGTTTGTTTTTCTGGTGCTAGCGTGGCACGTGTGTGCGGGCATGAAACAACGTCTCCTACTCTTATCAAAGTACTCGTGCATTTTGATTACAAAACTGACATGCCGTGTAAACCAAAACGTCGGTGAACTCCCTAATGCCATGGTTGATGAAAAAAAACTCGAAATAATATTCACTCAAAAAAAGTGCACATGTGTTTCTATTGTGAGACAGAAGTCTCGCTGATCGTGATGGTAACGGTGGTTTCATGGCGTGGTAGGAGCAAGCAAGTTAGGGCAATGTACAAGTAAGAAAAATGTGTCCGTGTGTATTTACACGCGTGGGCCAAGCAGCTCAGCTTCCCGTTCAAGAAACGAACGTCTGATATATATGCGACATATGAAGCCATGGTAGTAGAGGTGAATGAGGAAGAAGTCTGAACAGAATAAACATGGGGTATGAGCCAGGCCACGTCTCCCAGTCATCATAGCGTCGCACAAGTCGACAGGATGAAGACTTGGTAGCCACTTCATCAACCGGCCATCATCATCGAACAGCTCAGCAAGACGCAACGACCAAACATGGACCGCACAAGTGTGTCTCAACTCTACACCATGACCAGCATCATGACAGCACCATCAGCTGACCTTGACATCCCCAAGTACACCGTATCAGCAAACGATGGACTCGTACAGGAGTGGTTCAACCACGCCACCGCTGCATCCTGGTCGGAACGGGAGATGGTTACGAACTTCAGCGACTACGTCACTGGTGAGGCATTTAAATATTACCTTACCCACATATTCGAGAACGATTGATTGATTTGTGGGGTTTAACGTCCCAAAACCACTTCTGATTATGAGAGACGCCGTAGTGGAGGGCTCCGGAAATTTTGACCACCTGGGGTTCTTTAACGTGCACCCAAATCTGAGTACACGGGCCTACAACATTTCCGCCTCCATCGGAAATGCAGCCGCCGCAGCCATATTCGAGAACGATGATTCATGATTTAAGATCAAAGAGGAGATGATTACTCGTTTTAACGACTATGACCAAGACCTACTTATTGCCAACCATCTGGAAACAACCGCACACTATCATTAATTCCCTAAGCAGTGCTCAAGCATTCGAAAGCCTGATGTGAATCGACAACTGCCACAAGACGAAGTGGAACATAAGTTTACTCACAGAAGACCATGCGTATTTTGGGAAAAGCCCAACCATCAAGCGCGCCGCCCTTCTCAAGCGCACCAACATAATGCCACCAGCACGTAGTGGGTTGACAGCAAGAGCGGCTCTCAATCTGGAGGAAAAAAGAAGATCGTGTACTTCTTCTCTGCTTGAGAGCCAGCCACGACTGACGCATCGTCCTAGTGCTAGCTACCTGGTGGTTTAATAAATCCCCCAGTACTTGTGACTTACCGTGACAAACTGGTGGAGGTGCTGGGTAGTCTCACGGATGCTGCAGACCCCCCCAGGAAGCCGCGATACGAGTCCAGTGCCAGTGAATACTCCCGTGCATCGGACCAGCCGCCGAATCAGGGGATTGCCTCCGGAAGCCGACGATACTGCTCCCACCACGTCGACAAACATGACCAGCGCTTCGGTGCAAACATCGGCAACCGGCACGGGAAGCACGACGTCGAACCGCTACACGTTGGAAAGCCCACGCGCACCGGCGACGTTCCATGGCTCGGAGCACGAGGACGTTGAGGACTGGTTGGCGGATTTCGAGCGCGTAGCCACCTTGAATCAGTGGGACGACGCGGCGAAACTGGGTCGTGTCTACTTCTATCTCGAAGACGGGGCACGTACATGGTATCGAAACCGAGAGGAACAGCTGACGACGTGGCCCGAATTCTCTCGTAGACTTCTGCAGACCTATGCCAGTGCTGATCGCCAAGAACGAGCTGAACGAGCCATTCTGGCCCGCGTCCAGCTGCCAAACGAAACTGTGACCACGTTCGTCGAAGACATGACGCGCCTCTTCCGACGGGCCGATTCAAGAATGACGGAGGACAAGAAGTTGCGTCACTTGATGCACGGTGTCAAGGACCAGCTTTTTGCCGGCCTCGTGCGCAGCCCTCCGAAGACGGTCGCGGAGTTCTTGTCCGAGGCCGTGACAATGGAAAAAATGCTGCAGCAGCGATCCAACCAATACAACAGGCAAGTCAATGGCATGTCTACTGCCAACATTTTCACCGCCACTAGAACCAACAACGACTGTCTACGTGAACTCATCCGTGATATAATACGTGAAGAGTTACAAAAGGCTGGTGTAACAGCTCATCCTACAGTTAACTCTATTGCAACTGTGATCAAGGATGAGCTGCACCAGGCCCTCCGGGACACCTTGCCTCATGATACAGCTGTGCCAGCTCCTGCTGAATACCGCCTACGCGGAAGACAACCTACGCGGAAGCCTTGAAACGCACTGCTGCATCGCCGCCATTATTCGTCCATCCTGTTCCTGCTGTTTCACTACAGTCAGCGCAGCACATACCGTACTACGAAGGCGCGTACACGCCTCCACCGTTGGCCTTTGTCCCTGGTGCTTCTGTCGCCCATCGTTCAGTGCAACCAATTCAGTACATCGACGATCGGCGCACGTCTCCTCGAAAGTCTGATGTTTGGCGCACACCTGATCGCCGGCCTCTGTGCTTTCACTGTGGAGAAGCTGATCACTTGTACCGCCAGTGCCCATATCGCCGTCTTGGGCTTCGCGGCTTCTCTGCGTACTCACTGCCACCCGGTACGGCCAGAGACTGCGCGACATCGAAAACTACCTCTCCCAGCAGCATGCACCACCATCTGCCGGGCGCCAGTCGCGCTCGCCATCACCGAGGCGATTTTCATCAACGCCCCAGCGGTATTCTACCACACGGTCTCCCAGCCCCCGTCGGGAAAACTAGACCAAGCGACCTCTGGGGGCGGGGTCGCTGAACGTCGAAGCGCTGAAGACCTCCTATTGACGCAGAACTGTACAGAAACCGGTCCGACATCACATACTGCTGCAAAGGATGGCCGACTTTCACTCGACATAGCAGTGACAATTGATGGTTGTGCAGTTAATGCGTTAGTGGACATCGGCGCAGACTATTCCATACTGAGCGGGAAACTGACAACGCAGCTGAAGAAAGTCATCACGCCGTGGCATAACTCGCAGATTCGGACAGCTGGTGGCCACGTCGTAACTCCACTGGGTGCCTGCACAACTAGAGTACAAATTCAAGGGTACACATTCGTAGCAAGCTGCCTTGTTCTACGCGAATGTTCCCGTGACGTCATTCTGGGAGTTGACTTTCTACAAGAAAATGGAGCTATCATTGATCTGAAAGAGCGCCGCGTCACGTTCTCAGCCCAGCGAGCAATCAACGTGCAGAATGGTGGAAGGCGTGTCGACGTACTCCGTATCTCTGAACAGAGTGTGACGCTTCCTCCATGAACAAGTGTTCTAGTCGACGTAACATGCTGTGGTTTGGGCGATGGCGATGTGGTGGCTGAGACAAATTTAGAACACCTCCTGCAGCAAGGCATTTGTGTAGCCAGAAGTGTAATACGCCTTCGTGATGGCCGATCTGAATTGCTCGTAACCAACTTCAGCAACGAGCATCGACATTTTTTCCGTGGCACTTCGATAGCGTTTGCCCACGAAGTAGCAAACGTCACCAACTGTCTCACGTCGGAAATAGTGGATACCGCAGACACGTCAATGAGTAATATTGACATCAATCCTCATCTGTCCACCGTTAACCAGACTGCGCTACGAGCGCTCTTGTTCGAGTTCAGGTCTTGCTTCGCAACTTGCTCAAAGATCCGCCAGACGTCCATCACTCAACACAGGATCATCACGTACGAGGACACACGTCCGATACACCAGAACCCCTACCGCGTGTCAGCCAAAGAACGTGAAGCGATACGTACGCAGGTCACCGAGATGCTTCACGATGGCGTTATTGAACCATCTAACAGCCCATGGTCATCTCCAGTCGTACTTGTCAAAAAGAAGGACGGGTCGCTACGCTTCTGCGTCGACTACCGGAAGCTTAACAACGTGACGAAAAAGGATGTGTATCCGCTGCCACGTATCGACGATTCGCTGGATAGACTTCGTCGTGCCCATTATTTCACTTCTCTCGATCTCAAAAGCGGGTATTGGCAAATCGAGGTAGATCAGCGAGACCGTGAGAATACAGCCTTTGTGACTCCAGACGGCCTATACCAATTTCGAGTGCTCCCTTTTGGCTTGTGTTCAGCACCGGCAACTTTCCAGCGAATGATGGACACTGTCCTCACAGGGCTCAAGTGGCAGACTTGTCTTGTCTACCTTGATGATGTGGTGGTGTTCTCTACCACGTTCGAGCAGCACCTTCACCGCCTGCGCAGCGTGCTGGAGGCTATCCGATCGGCGAACCTCACACTAAAGCCACAGAAGTGCCACTTCGGCTATAAAGAACTAAAATTTCTTGGACATGTAGTTAGCGCCGAAGGAATCCGTCCCGATCCGGACAAGCTTGCCGCTGTTGCCGAATTACCAGCTCCTGTCGATAAGAAAGCCGTCCGGCGTATCCTTGGTTTGTGCGCCTACTATCGCCGATTCATTCATGGCTTTTCACAGATAGCGGAACCTCTGACTCGTCTCACAAGGGACGACACGTCGTTTGTCTGGGAAAACGAGCAACAAGCAGCTTTTGATGAGCTGCGACAGCGCATGCAATCAGCGCCCGTTCTCGCTCATTTCGACGATGATGCTGACACGGAGGTCCATACCGACGCTAGTAACATTGGGCTCGGTGCAGTGCTCGTTCAGCGTCAAGAGGACATCGAAAGAGTGATAGCCTACGCCAGCCGCTCTCTATCCCGTACTGAGGCGAATTATTCCACTACGGAGAAAGAGTGCCTCGCAGTCGTGTGGGCAATCACCAAGTTCCGCCCGTACCTTTATGGTCGTCCCTTCAAGATAGTGACGGACCATCACGTGCTCTGTTGGTTGGCAAGCCTGCGCGACCCTTCAGGTCGGCTAGCACGGTGGAGCTTGCGGCTGCAGGAATTTGATGTCACCATCGTCCATAAGTCCGGCCGTAAGCATGAAGACGCTGACACACTGTCATGCGCACCCCTTCATGTCGTCAGTCAGGAAGCAGAGGAAGACGAAGGCTTTCTGGGCGCCGTTAGTGCATCAGACTTGAGCAAACGACAGCGAGATGATGCAGAGATTCGTCCAATCATTGATCATTTAGAGGGCCAGGGCGCAATCATACCACGTCATTTATCCCGCTCGTTGACGTCGTTCTGCCTGCGAGGCGGTGTGCTGTACAAGAAGAACGCTCGTTCGAACAACCGTGCTTACCTCCTGGTGGTTCCTCGAGACATGCGAGACGACGTCCTCTTCGCTTGCCATGACGAACCCACATCCGGTCATCTGGGCTACTCAAGGACATTTGCCAGAGTGAGCGAGAGGTACTATTGGCCAGGACTTTCAGCAAGCGTAAAGAAGTACATCAAGAGCTGTCGGGAATGTCAGCGCCGAAAGCAACCATCTGTTAAGCCAGCTGGTTTGCTTCAGCCCATTGAAGCACCCTGCACGCCGTTCGACCAAGTCGGCATGGACATTCTCGGGCCATTTCCTATGTCTGTGGACAGCAACAAATGGGTGATCGTCGCGACCGACTATTTGACACGCTACGCTGAAACCCAGGCGATCCCACGAGCCACGGCTTCTGAGGTAGCACAATTTTTCATGCGCCACATCGTGTTACGACACGGTGCTCCTTCCAGTATAATAACGGACAGAGGGACGGCATTCACGGCGCAGCTTACGAAGTTTTCAAACTGAGCAACACCAGACACCGAAGGACAACTGCGCACCACCCGCAAACCAACGGACTTACCGAACGACTGAATAAGACCCTCGCAGACATGATCTCAATGTACATCGACGTACAACACAAAACATGGGACCGGATATTACCTTACGTGACCTTCGCGTATAATACCGCCATGCAAGAGACCACGCGATTCACGCCATTTCGGCTTCTCTACGGCCGCGAAGTACAGACCATGCTAGACTCAATGCTACCGTGTCAGGACAAAGACGAGTTTGCAACAGACGCCGAAGAATTCGCAGAGCGTGCTGAGGAAGCCCGGCAACTTGCGCGACTTCACATCGGTCAGCAACAGCAGGCAGACGCACGACGCTATAATACCCGCCACAGAGAAGTGTTTTACAGGCCCGGAGATCAAGTTTGGGTGTGGACGCCCGTCCGCCGCCGTGGCCTTAGTGAAAAGTTGCTGAGCCGGTACTTTGGCCCATATAAAGTGTTACGCCGCGTCAGTGACGTGAACTACGAAGTGGTTCCGGACTCAAGACCCCATGCACGGAGCAGGACACGGCTGAGGCCGGACGTCGTTCATGTGTTGCGCATGAAACCATTTATTGCGCGTTGTTCGTAACTTTTCCTTTACCGTACAGCGTTCTTTGTGTTTTTGTTTATTTTGTGAACTTACTTTCTCGTTCATTGACGTTTCCTATATTGGCACTTTTTTCCTCTTTTTTTTGTAGTTGTTTTTTTTTTCTTTTCGGAAGGGGGAATAATGCCACCAGCACGTAGTGGGTTGACAGCAAGAGCGGCTCTCAATCTGGAGGAAAAAAGAAGATCGCGTGCTTCTTCTCTGCTTGAGAGCCAGCCACGACTGACGCATCGTCCTAGTGCTAGCTACCTGGTGGTTTAATAAATCCCCCAGTACTTGTGACTTATCGTGACAATATGACGCGAGACGTTGCTCACACTACTGATGCCCTTCATGCTTAGGCTCGCATACATAGTCCACCACATGGTTTTCTACGACGCAGCTCTTCAAAGGCTCCTAACGGTCACTATTCGTGTCATCAGGATGCCTTGTTCATGGTAGACCAGCTGACACATGGGGAAAATACCGAACAACATCATGACGACTCCAAGAGTGAAAATCCTGGTTTTCTATTGCTTGGCTTTTTCGTCGCTCACAACGCTCACCTCACGCCTCACACGCCCAGTACAGTCAGGATAGAGCTGCAGAACAAGTAGGATACTCGGCCATGCCCTGCGGCTTTTATCCAGATCCATTCGTCAGAACAGCTCAACTCGTTAGTTGCGCAAAAAGACGGGCATTAGGAACTGAAATCTGACCAAACCACGTCTGTTGCGGTGTCACCGTCCAGTGCGCAGCCACGTGAAAATCCAAACACAGAAGGCTCAGAAGCACCAACTCTCACAGGGTACCGGATGCCCGAAGCCTCCGTAATGTCACAGGTGCCAGTGATATTCCTCCAGTCAAGTCTGCTCTGCTAACTTCACTGCGCGAAAAGCATTGCAACAGCTACCAAGTGAGCACTATGCCAAGTTGCCAAGAAAAACATTGCCTTTTTCCAGAAGGGCTGCCACCTCAGCATTTTTTGCAACACCAGAAAGACCAGCACAAGAAAACCAACCAGGTTGAGCGACATGCTATCCGACATAGACAACCACAGTCATTGAAAGACCACTTGCAACTCAAGGAAAGCCATTTGCAAAAAACTCAAGTGAAGCGTCCGCAAATTTAAGATGTCTCCCTCGACAGCAAGAACACATCAGATTCAAGCCATTTTCCCGAAAAGAAACATCACACAAGTTTTCTCCAGCAGAAATCAAGACGTAGCCAGATATCCAAACATCGCCCACGATCCGATCAACGGATCCAACGCCACAGAAAACTACGAAAGAGACTGGACGTTATCATTTGTACAACGTACGAACATAGACATAGTTTGTTAAACTTCAGTTCTTGTACACGCAGGCTGGAAGCATTCATTCTGTCTCAGCCGCGACACAGAATACAGCGCATACGATGGAGAATTCGGCGCCTACGACATTCGACCTTCGAATGCCACAAGGACTTCCAACCTTGTTGGTTCCTCGCAGCTGCTCAAGTCGTGTCATGGTCAGTGCAGTTTTGCAAGACGCAGTTACCTTCTCCAGAATGCCACAGCCAGCCTCGCCCACCAGAACTCCCCCATTCAATGGACTGCTGCACTCTTTTCTGAAGTTTTGCGAGTTTACAAAACACCACTGGGACATGAAACCAGTTGTGCATTTTGACATTTGTGACTTCTCAACCTCTATTTGTTTACTTTTTCTTATTCGTAACTCATGCTTCTTTCGGGGGGAGGGGAATCGTGTGACCTATGAAGCCATGGTAGTAGAGGTAAATGAAGAAGAATAAATCAGAATGGAATAAACATGGGGTATGAGCCAGGCCATGTCTCCCAGTCATCATAGCGTCACATATATATATTTATTTATTTAATAATTCTGCCAATCTTGTCAGACTATAAAAGGGAGGGTATATGAAGACATTTATTTACACAAAACCATAATCATTAAAATCGTAAAAAAATGTAATTGCAAACTGACATGCAGTACAGAGCCATAATAGAAACAAACAATTTTAGTAACAATGCAAACAAACTAGATTACAGCTAAAATTATACATATATATATATAGCTTCAGAAGAATGTTCTTGGCTAACTGATTTAAATATATAAAAGAAGGTCACAGTGAAAAACAAACTATTTATTCTGAGCTTTCGGCCAGGAACAGGCCTTTATCAAAGATGCGATTTGTACATTGAGTTAAGTAAAGATTCCTGTGATACATACACAGGTAAATATATCATTGTGATTCATTAGAACTAGACAGGGGAAGGGACCAGAAGTACAACAGCGAAACAGTTAAGAGAGGGAGAGAGTAAGTTCATCAAATGTCGACGACTCCCTCTTAAATAATCGCACAGTACACGGTCCTCAATACTGTGTGATGTCAGGGCAGGTTAGGTAATCAAAATTTCGGCGTTCCACATCATCATATCGTGTTTTTTTTAATGCAGAACCCTCGATGTTATAACTATTACAACGAGGTGTTTGCACAGGTATAAGCTTTCTAACGTGCTCGTGGGACGAGAAAATTAATTTAAAAGGCTGAAGTATTTCTTTTGCGTGTTGAATTAATTGCTCCTGGCAAATCACTGGACTCCAAGAACTACAAGAGCAATGCCAGCGCGAGATCTTTGAAGCATTTTCGTAGAAAAATAAAGAGAGAACGGAGCCAGCGTGCTGTGACTATCGCTACACCACGAAATCTTGCTCTTATACAACGCGCGGGTTTCACTATATCGTGATCCCTATATTGTGAACCCTGTTTAATTCGATTCTGGTCTTTTGCATGAAACTACTATGCCATTATGAGGCACGAGGTAGTGGGGCACTAAAGACTAATTCTGACCATCTAGGGCTCTTTAGCGAGCTCATACATCCGAGCACACAGATGTTCTTGCGTTTGCCCCCATCAAAATGCATCCACCGTCACCAGAAATCGAACACTCGTTTTTGAGGTTAGAAGTGCCTACTTTTTTTTAACGTGAAAGCGTTTTATGCCGGGGTTCACCAAGGCTATGCTGACGTATTTCCGTCACGGATATGACGTAGTAAAATATATACTAACAGATTAAAAAAAAAAACGAGAAGGGAAGATACTGCCGCACGGCGCAGAACCAGCAACCTCTCGATTCGCAGTGTGCGGCGCAAACCACTACGGCTTAAAAAATACGTCATCGAGAATGCAAACGGCAAACCCCCGGAGTGGCAAGCCATTTATATCCACCATTATCTCTTTGTCACTCAGGTAGATGGAAGGAGCATTGATGCCGGTCTCCTCTCGTTTACTGATGCGGGTGCCTCAACTATTTCTCTCTACGTTTTCTTCTTTCAAGTATCAGTATCGACAAACTGGCCCACCAAGGAGTACTTATACAAAGCATACCGACGTTCCAATCCCCCTCTTATCTATAGTGGTTTTGTCATCATCATCAGCCTGACTGCGCTAACTGCAGGACAAAGGCCACTCCCATGTTCCACCAATCAGCCCGATCCCAGCCGTGGTCACGTTATCTCCGCAAACTTCTTAATCTTGTCCACCCACCTAACATTTTGCCTCTCCCTCTAGAACTTGCGATTTTTTGGAATATACTTTCTGCATGACCAATGGTCTTGTTGCCCGTACCGTGCTCATTTCTTGATGTCGTCCAAGATGCACTTAACACGCATTCATTCCTTGACCTACTCTGCTTTCTTCCAGCAAGGCGAAAGGCTTAGATGCCACATCAAACAGGAAATTCAGCCACCGGCAAAGACCACCCCGATGCTGTGTCGGGAACAAGCGACGCAAAAGATCATTGTCACGTGATGGAGTCATCACGATGCCAGAAATTCTAGCACAACGTCCTGTGACGTAACGCTACGTGACGCTGTTGTAGTGCCCTCTTTTGAGTGGTGAACAAAACCAGAAAGCGTGTGACCTCAATAGAAGAAAATAAAAAATTATGTGTTCGGCAGTGGCACCTGAAGCCACGAATTATGTTCCCTGCTCCCTTATACATCGACTGATAAGTAAAAGACAACTTTCACGTTATAGTTATTCTATATAAGAGAAGGTGAAAAAGAAGGTGAATGTGCAAGTGACCCAGTAAATTTTCCCTTAACGTCACGCCTGCCAAGTGCAATAAACTGTTCGCATCCACATGATCTGCAGTGGGCCGAAAGGTGGAGATAAACTGTTTTTCAGTTACACTGCCATTCTGCTGAAGCGTAAAGATAAAAGGACGCATGAACTTGTTGAAGCATTCTTTATCAGAAACGAGGGTATTCTTTTGACATCACCTTTTTTTTTTTTTTGCTTCAGTTGTTAGACTACAGTTGTTAGACTAGACTCGCACTGTGCTTTTTCATTTTTGTGTGCCGTCCTATTTGCACTGATTTTCTACAGGATGCATCAAATGAAACTCTCCCATTTCCCTACCTTGGGTCCTTGAAAGACAGTTCACCTATGCTTCTGTCACTTCTTAATTTTAAATTTAGACGTCTACAGAAAAAAATTGCACAGATGTCTCCCTCAGTAAAATCTTCAGTATACTAAGTACGAAGTAACTTCCTTTGTTTCGTCAATGCTGACAGAGAAAAAGAGATGAAAAAAAAACAAGAAATTTCAACATCCAGCAATGTGCTACAAGTGTACCGCAGTGCATTGTCTGAATGACAATCAATCATGCTGTGAACAATGCTGTCCACATTAGCCATTGGAAATATTCTGAGTGGTCAGCTGTGAAAGCGTATGAGCTGAGGCACATATTTTCATAGCTGACCACCCAGAATAGCCTCGTAATAACGGTGTTCTTTTAAGCAGGTTGCCATTGAATGAAAAAAATGGCTAGGAAACATGTCAACGCGGTACACATGCTGGCCATCTTGGTCGCCATCATTGCAGCTGTGCTTGACCGTGCACGTTCCGGCGAAAGAAAGCAAATGAGTTGAGTTGTTCTTATTTTGGTGTATTGACATTAGGCATAAGTAATAACAGAGACCTTTTGTTGTGCGTCTACGTCAGCGTCCTGTCAATAATCATAGTCTGTAATTTATTTTCCTGCTTTACTTCAGAAAGGATCCGGTCTGGTCACTTTGCTGCTCATATGAAAGCTTGCTAATCCCTTTTTGTTGAAAAATACTTAATGTCGTAGTTTCACTATATAGAAGTGAAAGAATATATTGTAAACTCATGTGATAATTGCATACACAGCCTGAACTACATACTTTGTCTATGTATTGGTACCCTCGACAATCATACCGGCTCATTACAATACCAACAGTGCGAAATGTGGACCCTGTCCTCTGGGGGTGACTCCTGTTGGTTCGGAATCAAGATAAGTACTTTTTGGGGTATGTCATGCAAGGTGATAATCGATTGATATTTCCCTCCTGACTGCAATACATACCCTCTCATGGCATACTGTGAAAGAGACGACGGAGTTGTACTCTGTATTTTTACTGTCCTTAATAATTAAACATGGCTTTGTGTGTGTTCACCTACCTGGAGCAATCGGTGGAGAAAACTGGTGAAAAAACGAAGACGGCGATGGAAAACACCCACACAGGACAAGCGTTGGACTTACAAATGAGTGTTTATGTCCCTCAGTTTTCCCCCAGTTTTTCTTACAGAGATAGAATTCGCTTTTCCATAGCTGGTCCACGTTGCGTTGAAGTTGCGTGCATCATGGCGAGGTGCTGTTTGTACCACATTGACACGCTTAACGTTTTGTACTGCAAGATGTGCAACTGTGACAGGGCTTGGAGGGCCTATTTACTCATGCGCTTCAAGTTCATGTGTGTGGGTTGTGGGAATTCTTCTGTAAACACTCAGTTGTGAGTCCAGCGCTTATCCTGTCTGGTCGTTATCCTTCACTGTCTTCGTGTCTTTCGACAGGTTTGTTCTACATTTTACAATCTTTTTATTTGTTTGTAATTAAGTAATCAACTATCACGGTTGCAGCAGCTTAACAAGCTGCACTGGGCACGAAGTTATCACTGAACATTACTTTAAACTTAGTGAATGTCATTTTATTACAGTTCTGTAATGTATTGCTTCTTTTTTGAAGGCTACAATATAGCCAACACGGCCTCTTATGGCTATAGCCGCGTGTGGCCGCACTGGCAGCAAGGGATCGCTGGCGAGTGGTGGCGACCTTGGCCGATTCCGGGTGAGACGCGTGCAATGCTCGCTTGTTCGGGCATCGAATTCGTGCCCCGCCACGATTGGGGCGCCCGTCCACCCAAGGGTTGGGAGAGGCTCAAGGTGCAACCAGTGCCTCGATTCTTCGTGCACCACACGACGGAAGCGGAGTGCTTCGACTTCTGGAGCTGCTCGCAGAGAATGCGCTACTGGCAGAACTTCCACATGGACACCAGAGGTAGATATACCGCGTCGTACACGCAATAGACGATGACTATCACCAGTGGTGAAGCTGCAGGATGTTAATTCCAGAAGGACTGGTGGTGCGACCACTATATGTGTATAGCTACGCAAGTTTGTTTGCATGCATACAAGTACAAGGTGACCAATTTCACGTGGGGAACGTGGTTAGAGAAGCTTATAAATGAAAACACTTATAAGTAAAGTATTATTATACACGTCGAGATTAGGCTTTCTTCATTGGACAGCGCGCATGTGGTACATGAAATGTCAAAAAGTCTTGTTTTTACGTAAGAGCAAGAAATGTGTATATGTGGCGAACTTCAGGTGCGAGATTTTTTTCAGGTGCATGAAATTCCTTCTGCCTCTGTTCCTTTTTCTTGTATTCCAAGAAATGAAATCTATTTTACTACTATATAATACTAACACACATACTATACGCATAGTAAAAACTAAAGGTTCGTTGTTAATAACTATAACATTTCGTTTGGCTGAACAGCGATGTCAGAATCCCAGATGAATTCTACTAGGACGTTCAAGTTTCTGACAAAACAAATAACAGAAGCGTGCGCGAGTATGAAAAATTCAACCACCTGAAACACCCGTGAAGTGCCCCGTCGCAGTGATCTAGTGATTAAGGTACTCGACTGCTGACCCGCAGGTCGCGGGTTGGAATCCCGGCTGCGGCGGCTGCACTTCCGATGGTGGCGGAAATGTTGTAGGCCCGTGTGCTCAGATTTGGGTGCACGTTAAAGAACCCCAGGTGGCCGAAATTTCCGGAGCCCTCCACTACGGCGTCTCTCATAATCAGATGGTGGTTTTGGGACGTTAAACCCCACATATAAATCAATTATTCAATCAATCAACACCCGTGAAGTGTTTGACGTCACAAAAATGAGTGAGTGCTATTGGATCGAGCACTTCTTAAAGTTCCCTGTGGGAAGGACAGGATGAACCTGACATTTTTTCTTAATATGTAACCTATTGTATATTTACTTATCGAAAAAGAAGTCGCTTTTATGCATGATCGCGTTGCCTGCACAGGCTAGCTTAACCAGTGCAAATTATGTCGTGCATTCGCAGACTGGTTCGACCTCGGCTACAGCTTCCTCATCGGTGGCGACGGGAGAGTGTACGTGGCCCGCGGCTGGGACGCAGAAGGCGCTCACACGAAGGGGCACAACAAAGACGCGCTTGCCGCCTCCTTCATCGGCGACTTCTCGCGACACCTGCCGACACCGAGGGCCATATGGGCGCTGCACAGGCTGCTGCAATGCGGTGTTGCCCTGGTGACGTATATATGACACTACCGTAGAGTTCCAGAATAGCACACTAGAGGGAACTCTGGCGCTATATAGTGTCTATGGTAGCTGCAAAGGTGCCTAAGCCAGCTTGGGAATGACCGGTAGTACATGGTTATGCCTTAGCTTCATTAGATCGGCTTCGTGTGGCTTGCAGCCACTTTGTCGCAAGACAGAGTTTAGTATAAATTAAATAATTGCACATCAACCCTTAGACCCTTTTAGGCTCACCAACTCATGTTAGCTCACAAGTTTCACAACGAGCTATTATTTTATCCGAAACAAACACCAAAACACCACAATAATAAAAACCAAGATAGAAGCGCATTTAAAGAGGCAAGAATCAAAAACAGGCAAATCCACGCACTACCCATTATTCCCATGGTGGCGTAATGATTGCAGAGTGCCCTCTAGTAAAAATTGTAAGAAACTCTATGGACTCTTAGGAATGCGACTATAAGTGCCAGCTGTTCACCAGTTCTGTAACTTAGTTTTTATACTTGCGCGCTCAAATAATAAGAGGCATGGTTGACGCTAAATTCGACAAAAGCCATAATAAATAACACCGTTGTCAAAACAAATGAGAGGTCGATATAAAGGTGAAAAATTTAGGTGATTAAGAGCAATACAGAAAAGATTTCCACTGAGTTTGTTGAGGTTGCAGCCCGGACGAGCAGTCTCAGCTGGCCATTCGTCTATCAAAACCAAGGGGGTAAGCCCCAAAAATGTGAGAGCTGGATATTGGGAACTACTCCCCCCCCCCCCATTCTTCTCGAGAATGTTCAGCTTTGCATGTGTATATACTATTCCTGTACACATACGAAACCACGCATAAAAGTACATATAAAGTACGGTGACCCTCCCTTTCCACTTCCCCTTTCCAAATTTCTTACTGCGCATCTAATCGAAACGTCCTCTTAAAGCAGGAGTCTTAAACTCAATTCGGGTAGCGTTGTGCACCGTTGTCGCAAAACACCGTCAGCAGCTAACACGAGAGGTTATTGAGGCCAATCGAATTCAAATGCCGGGTGATCTATGTATCAACATGCCTTCAATTGCACTCATTAAAAAAAAAGAAATCAAGTATCTTGCTTTGACGCAATAGATTGCGAGTTTGCGCTGAGGTGTGGTGTTGCACCCGCTTAACAAGATTTTGATTGTCTGGCTGTGACGCAATAGATTGGGCAGTTGTGCTGTGATGTGCTGCTTTTTATAATGAGCACATATATTTCCAACATTTTCGCTAATAAAATTTCAGAGGAAGTCGGTGCTTTTTTCTGTCTTTGTCTCTTCTTCCGTCGTTACGCTGTAACTACTTGTAGTTTTGTGCTGTGCAAATATATTGATTCAGGCAGTGGGCCACAGCCACAGAATTTATTTCCATGAGGATCGGGTCAGGGAAGACGGTCAAAGTGGGGAGGAGGAGGTGGTTAGTTTGTACACATTGTCAGTTAACGTTACCATTGAAAAGGAAACCTTTCCCATATCTCACATACGACCTGTATTAAAAAACGGTAGGAAGGGGCAGATGAAAGCTTGCGATAAAAAATTCGTAAACAGAGGTTGTGTTGAGCCAACGTTTCGACAAGCGGACTTGTCTTCCTCGAGGCTCGAACAGAAGCGATTTCTTTAGCGCCAGCGTGTCTACGCTTCGTACCCTCTCCTCCATCCTAACAATAGAAGGGAAGGGGCACCATTGGACATGCGGGTGTGAGAGGGCAGGGGAGGGGGGAGGCGCGTTGACGAATTGTATGAGATATAAGTTCTGTTCGAGCCTTGAGGAAGAGAAAAATGTTGGCTCGACACAACTTCTATTTATGGATTTTTCATACGAGTTGTATATGAAATATGGGAAAGGTTTACTTTTCTGGAGAAGACGTGTGGCGCCAGGATGTCATCTAACAACATGCCAATATACCAATCTTACAAAATGAGTGATATCTGTATGCCGAATATAAAATACTGTGTTTGTTTCACTGCTATGCTTCAACATATGGTGCTCACATAGGGTGCCTGACGACGACAATACTTTAAACCAGTCATGCCTGCGCAGCTGACGCACATACTTATGAAAATTAGAAGAAAATATGGGTCGAGCACAGCAATATGTGGGCCACATGTTTGAGACGCCTGGCTTAAACAGCCCCTAAACAACCTTTGAAGATATATAAAAAACGAGCATGATATCCTCTCCCGGCATCTCCCGCCTTTTCGACACAGTTCATGACGCCAGCTGTTCGTTCACGTGATGTCAGGCTCTCTATTGGTCACGTGATGTCACGTGATGTTCACGTGATGTCAGGCTCTCTATTCACGTTCACGTGAATAGACTCTCTATTGGTCGGTATACGAGAGGTATCTGTTGTATATTGTCGTCTACTCTGTTTCGTCATGCAGTTGGATGACTGTTGTATTTTGTCTCGCACCAACTGTTGGGCGAGATCAACTGATTTCACTTTGTTTTCAGCATTTGTGATTGCGCGAGCGGAAATAACAGCATGTGTTAGAAAAGTGCAAAATCTTAACCAGCATTACGCTTAGTACTGACATTCCACGTGTTTTCTGAAGAAAAAATTCACAGTTTTGCCAAAAGTGCGAACCAACGAATGTGACAGCAACATATTGGAATGTTTTACGAAGCAAGGCTAGCATTTTTAGGAGCAATATTAATTGTAGTGCGCTTGCTAAGTAACCAGTTTCCTGAAGCGCGGCCACAGTAGTAACTCTACAAAATGCTGGTGTAAGAAAACACAGCCGCTCCCAGTATGCCTTCGGCACTATTTTTTCATGTTGAGAGCACAACCCATAGAAGCTCCCACCTACTGTGGGGGCACAAGCCACACGCTGACCGTTGCGGGAACCTTAGGCACCCCCCCCCCCCCCCCCGTTCGCTCACAAGATTAGCGCACGTGCAGATAACTCCAACCGAAAATGTGATGTTCACTCGGCATAAAGAGGAGGCTAGCGCATTATTCCTCATATATATGTACATACGTATACATATATGTGAATGACGGCGGCTCCAGTGGTGGCGACGCTGGCCGAGACTGTCGATATAATTGCTATTCCAATAATAAGTGGCAAAGAACAAAGAGCGCTTGTAGGAAGGGTAGCAAAAGCAAGAAAGAAACTGCTCTCTTGTCTTTGAAGTCGGGGTAGTTTAGGGGTCCTTATATGAGGTCCCCACAGAACACCTACCACAGAACACCTACCAGTTGTTTTATCGATAATACGTTACGGTGACAGGAAACTCTAAAATAATAGAGAATTATAATGAGTGCCACAACTTAAGCTATTTATGATTTTATTTCTTTTTTTCCCTGCTTTGTCAATCATATCATTTGTACTTATTTCTTTACTTGGAAGGTCCCGCTACGAAAAGGATTCCACGTTTGGCCTCATTCTTCTCGGTAGAAAGCCATTCATGCAGTCATGTAGCTGTAACCAGCAATCACGACACTTTTTTTTTTTTTTTCAGGGAAAGATCTCTGCCGATTACACTATTCACGGACACCGAGACGCCGGCTGCACGAGTTGCCCCGGTGACGCCCTGTACGGTTACATCAGTCGGTGGGCTAACTTCGGCGGGAGACTCCAAAAGTACGTCTGCAGCCCACCGGGAGGCAACAACCGCAGTGTGCCACATTAAAAGAGCAGTAAAAATAAACTCACCGGGTGCCTCATGATTCACCTAAGACGACTCGAAGGCGAAAATAATTTTTTAACATGCAAATGTTTCATGCTGGGGTCGACCACGGCACCGCTGACGTATTTCCATGACGAATATGGCGTAAAAAAATGTACCAACAAATTGCAAATAAGAAAAAAAATAAGAAGGAAAAGTTGTTATTTTGCATTAGAGGCATCAATATTGCCCCTGCACCCTCCAAGAATACTAATATTATTTCAGCAAGGCTAACAAGAAAATTATGAGTAAACTTAAGTTTACTATTTTTTTTGGTGTGGTAGCAGGCACGTTTCAGTTAAGAAAAACTTAATGTGCTCGTTGGCTGAGCATGATCAACATTTCTTGCCCAAACTTTACAAAAAAGGAAAGTGGAGACAGCGATGAAAGACGTATGGAAACACATCAGCAGAAATTAACAACAGTATTGCAGTAAAATTGATAGCTGGGAGAGTTGGCATGCATTAATATTTTAACTTTAAAATATTTTTTAGCACGTACAAAGCACAGAGACAAGACAGAGACAGTATGTCTCTCAGTGTGCACTAAAGAAAAAGTAAAATATGATAACAACTGTATATACGTCATACTCATCTATGTATTAAACAATTGCTAGTTTGTGCTGATGTGTTTTGCAGGTCTTTCGCCACTGGCTACAGTTTCTGTTTCGTAAAGTTTATGCAAGAAATGTTAATTGCGTTTCACTTCTGTAGCTTATACAATATTTCCAAGAAGAGTTGTCGCCTCGTATTCTAAATGTAAAGCAAACAAAGCTGAGAATACTCGTGTTCACCTTGTTAGTTCTATTATGTTGAAAAATTAATTTTTATTACCACCATTTCATTTTGTTCCAATATAAATAAAAGAATAATCCAAGTAGATGAAAGCAACCAAAAAAGTGAGTAAACCTCTCAATTGTACGTCCAGTCCACACTCTAATATTGGAGTGTTGATTAAACTTTCAGTTGTTAGAAAGCGCTTGTGTTGTGCACTTTCTTGAGTTATTTTTTGTCCTTTTTTTGTGCACTGACCATGATGAGCACATTCCAATGATTTTTCATAAAAATCTCGTATGTAAAAGTACTACAGCAAGCTTGTGTAGTTCGCTAAGAAGCGTAAAAAAAAAGTTCCTAGACGCATACGACCGATATTGTAACCACCAATATTGTAACTCGAGTTTTGTTAAAGCGTCGTCAGCAAGTTATTTGTGTAAAAGGTGAATGTAGGTGAAATTGTTAGTATATGAAACTTTCATTTTTTTGCAAGAATTTGATTAACTATACTTAATAAAATATTATTTTAATTTGCATACACAAGTGCCTGACTTCAACAATGGGACATCCGCAGTAAACATGAAGACACATGGGCACACTGAAATTGTCCTTCGAAACAGTAAAAAAAAAAAAAATGGTGAACGGGGGGGGGGGGGGAGTCTTTTTAATGTCGTTAGTATTATAATCGTTCGGGGGCGGCATTTGTTTGCAGCGTGATCCATCATGCAATGACCATTGTTGCCTATATTTTCACGCTCTGCGAACTTGAGAACAATAGATATAGCGAGGGCAGAGGCACAGATTTAAATGTTCGTTTGAAGAATTCTAGAAAAAAAGTGTTATTCGAAAAGAAGAAGCTATCTGGACAACATGGCTCACGGATTGGTCACTACCTTCGTCTTCGTGGTAGCTGTGCTGAAGGAAGCCTCCTCTGGTGACCGGAAGAAGACAAGCTGAGTGAATCTTTAAGTTATTCTGTGTGCGTATGGACATAGGCGAACTCAGGATTCTCCAAAAAGGCAAAGCAATGTTTCACAACAGTATCCCATATTCCCTCCGACCTTATTGTTCTATGGGTCAAGGGCGAAGGACAAGCTCTGGGATAGATGAAAAACTGTTACTGAGGCAACGTTGTTGCTCTAAGAGCGTCCAATAAGGTGAACTTGTTGGCTGGCTGGTTGAACATCATGTACCAGGAAATAGGGCGGCGAAAACGCCGACCAAGCATGGAACAAAGAACACACCACATGTAATGCTGACAGAGCAATGTCGTCAACCAATTCACATGAACCCAAGAACGATACTTTCACGAAGTATTTTGAACAAGCAAAGTCTAATAAGTTTAACTTCTTGGCTCTCTAGTTGAACATATTGCGTCAGAAAACTGCGTGGTAAAAACGAAGGTGAAACATACGGAAAAGCTCTATGAAGGTATTGCCCTTGGATTTGTGTGCTTTTGACACCCAGATTGCTGTATCGGCACTTCGCGTGGTGTGTTCGTTCTATATGCTTCACCTTTGCTTTTACTGTACTGCTTAATGATACCAGATCTCAGTATGGCCTGCATCTAGGGACTGGCTTTTCCAGAGTAAAAATGAGAAGTAAACCACTCTTGGAATGAAACATCTGTGCTGCTCTGCCGCCATTATTACCAAAATCCCGCATGGTCATAACCCTCCTCATTAAACAGTGATGATATAGAGCCTCCTGAGCAAATGTACAAAGTGTCCCTCTTATATCGTTGGGGGGCTGTGTGCCCCCGCTCTCCCTACTCCAGCCCCCCACACGACACGCATACTCATGTGGATGGACAATTGGCTGCTAAGGTAGATGGATAGAGTAGCGTGGAGTAACGCCATTGGGGACTGCATTGAGTCCAAACATATCAAAATTCACAATTGCCACATCTTGAGCCAGAGACACCGTGCAATAGGACTATATCTCTTCTACAAACAGAATTGTTGAGAAGTTGTTTAACAAGAATATCGCTGGAGCCAAAGTTCCAATAAGGGGACAACGTAGACTCCGAAGCATAATTTAATTGGTAGCTTATCTTTCAGTGAGAATCATTTTGGGAAGGGGGGGAAGAGGTGCACCTCCTTAACCTTCAGATGAAGGGTGCAAATGAAGGGTGCAAATGAAGTCGAGTGTCACTTTGTGCTTTGTTTGCAATTGCACAAACACACATGCACGCACACACATATATATATATAGGGAGAAGAGGGGGCACGGGCCCGGCATGCCACCCCCTGGCAACGCCACTGCTTAATGTCTCCATCTTCCCCCAAACTTCTTTCATGTTTGAATCACTAAAAGAAACAGGAAATAACCATACCTCCATCAGGCCACTTCTGGTGCTCTTGCTTCCATGCCTTTCTGATTTTGTAGTTTCTGATTGATGGGACGCCCCTTTTAATTGCATGCTTTAGTTGAACGTATACAGTCTCATTCCTTACATCTACAGCCCATTTCACGTTCTTGCGCCAGCACATGTGGATGGCAACAAAGTATTCATATATCCGCCCGTGGGTTAGTCAGAGCTGCCTAGACGTGAAAATATTATTATTTTGCAGGCTTGGTTTATACATTGAACGAAAAACGTGCTGCTCAAGCAACCTAACCTAACCCAACCCAACCTGACCTAACCTACCCCAACTTAACCTTACCTGACACAACCCAACCTAACCTAATCAAACCTACTATGCACGCAGTATAGCTTACTTTTCTTTGTTCTCTTCTTTTGAAGGAAGCCCCAGTTTTGGCCATCGTTTACTGAAGAGGAGCTTTATTAAATATTTTATAAATTGGTGACCGGAAAATTTATAAAATTTCCGAGCAATTTATATATATATATGGGGCATTGGCATAGCCAGGGTGAAAAGTGTTCACCCCCCCCCCCCCCACACACAACTTTTCAATTTTTCATGTGCACAGATATATGTACAAGTACAGATACAAATGCACACACAAACAAACACAAAGCCTAATTAAATCCGGCCACACCCCGAAAAATATTACTGGCTATGATACTGTTAAAGAGTACCAAGAAGCATTGATAGAATGTTATACAAGCATTCCTTAGCCACCCACACGACTTTTGCATTAGCTCCCACATGAGTTGCGATTTTTCCCGGCCATTTATTTTTCTAATGGCTGTAATTATGCACATGTAACGTTATATGGATCCTATTTTGGGAAAACATTCGTAATGGAAACCCAGGAGCTATATATATTGTTGGCAGCACATGTATGCTATTTTTGATAAGAGTTTCATTATTTGCTCTAGAGAAAGTACTTTGTTGGCAACGTGCAGTCAGCGGGAGTTGGAAGGATGGAGGGTGGAGGTGGTTAATCGAAGCCCCTTTGGCATATCGCTAGAGCATTGTTACGCAGAAATTTTGATGATGCTAGCTGATGACTGTCGATGTCGTTTTACGTGAAGGCTCCCTCGAGGCTGGCGCAACTTCGCATGGCTATCCTGACTGGAACCGAGGAAACGAGGGCACAGCTTGGTGGCTACCCCAGCTGCTGCGGCACAAGTACCTTGTGATGCTGGCCTGTTCCGGCATCGAGTTTGTACCCCGCCAGGCCTGGGGTGCCCGGCCACCCAAAGAGTGGGAAAGGCTCAAGGTTCAGCCTGTACCCCGTGTCTTCGTGCACCACACCGCTGGAGGGGAGTGCTTCGACACGTGGACTTGTTCAGAGAAGATGCGGTACATTCAACACTACCACCAAGTCACTAAAGGTATAAGCTGCTTAACAATCATGATAAGATTTATAGCAACAATAATTGTTGAAGTTTGACGTCCCAATTGATTGATTGATATGTGGGGTTTAACGTCCCAAAACCACTATATGATTATGAGAGACGCCGTAGTGGAGGGCTCTGGAAATTTAGACCACCTGGGGTTCTTTAACGTGCACCCAAATCTGAGCACATGGGCTTACAACATTTCCGCCTCCATCGGAAATGAAGGTGCCGCAGCCGGGATTCGAACCCGTGCCCTGCGGGTCAGCAGCCGAGTACCTTAGCCACTAGACCACCGCGGCGGGGCTTGACGTCCCAAAGCCACCATATGATTATGAGTCGCCGTAGTGGCGGGCTTCGGAAATTTTGACCACCTGGTGTTCCCTAACGTGCACCTAAATCGAAGCACACAGGCATCAAGCGTTTCCGCTTCCATCAAAAATGCGACCGCCACAGCCGGGATTCGATGCTGCGACCTGCGGGGCGATAAGATTCAGGAATGGTAAGCTTGATGCACTGCTCCGTGTAACGGCATAGCAATACTATTGTCGAGACATTACGCTCCTCGTTTTTATTAAGGTTAAAGATGCCGCCTCACCAAACATGAGGAGTGACCCTTGGCATCAACACGAGTGCTGAAACACATCATCATCACTTGGCGACACCGCCCTGTGATGTCATCATGACGTAACATGTTACCAAAATGTGTGAAATCATCATGACATCAATATGACTTGGCACAATGTGACGTCGTGACGTCACATGACGTCATCGTATGGGCGAAGGTAGGCCGACCCCGGAGGCACTAAATAAAACACGTCGGGGACAAAAAGCTCCCAATGCATTAGATTCTGGAGGTGGTACAAAACCACACTGGGTGCAGAAAGGTTTAAAGTGGGAGAGGCTAATCAATAAAACAGATTATGAAAATTGAAAAAAAAAGGATGGCATGTGCTGTCAGTCATCTTACAACTGCATAAAGACCCTTGTGACTTTTTTAGGTGTCCTCGAACTTCCCTTATAGTACACCCAGCTGAGGTAGCCGGATCGAATATCGGGCGCGATGGCTGCGTTTGGATGGGGTGAAAAAATTCAGGTGCACATTCAAGAACACCAGATGAACCAAATTTCTCAAGTATTGCATCCCACATAATCTCCAACAATCATATTATTATGCACCCAAATGTGACCGCCGTAGCCAGAGTGGAGCCTGCGTCTTTCGTGTCAGCAGCTGAGCATCATGCATGAACCACCAAGCAGCCGTGGCGTCTGCCATGACAGGGGCAAAGCCAGAAACTTTTTTCGAGGTGTTCAACCTTCTGTTATGTTCATTTGGGCATTTCTATGTGTGTACTTATAGTATATACACATGAAAAGCTTAAAAACTCTTGGGGGCATACAACTGCCTCTTCCTGATGATCATGGTGGCGATGAGGTATGAGGTCTTGCCCTCTGAAACGGGTGATCTAGAGACATTGCCTGGATCTGACCTATCTACAGGCTCCGCCAGTGTGGCATCATCATCAGCCTGACTACGTCCACTGCAGGACAAAGGCCTCTCCCATGTTCCGCCAGTTAACCCGGTCCTGTGCTTGCTGCTGCCAATTTATACCCGCAAACTTCTTAATCTCATCTGCCCACCTAACCTTCTGTCTGCCCCTAACCCGCTTCCCTTCTCTGGGAATCCAGTCAGTTACCCTTAATGACCAGCGGTTATCCTGTCTACGCGCTACATGCCCTGCCCATGTCCATTTCTTCTTCTTGATTTCAGCTATGATATCCTTAACCCCCGTTTGATCCCTAATCCACTCTGCTCTCTTCTTGTCTCTTAAGGTTACACCTACCATTTTTCTTTCCATTGCTCGCTGCGTCGTCCTCAATTTAAGCTGAACCCTCTATGTAAGTCTCCAGGTTTCTGCTCCGTAGCTAAGTACCGGCAAGATACAGCTGTTATATACCTTCCTCTTGAGAGATAGCGGCAATCTACCTGTCATAATTTGAGAGTGCTTGCCGAATGTGCTCCACCCCATTCTTATTCTTCTAGTTACTTCAATCTCGTGGTTCGGCTCTGCGGTTATTACCTGCCCTAAGTAGACATAGTCTTTTACAACTTCAAGTGCACTATTACCTATCTCGAAGCGCTGCTCCCTGCCGAGGTTGTTGTACACTACTTTCATTTTCTGCAGATTAATTTTAAGACCCACCTTTCTGCTCTCCTTGTCTAACTCCGTAATCATGAGTTGCAATTCGTCCCCTGAGTTACTCAGCAATGCAATGTCATCGGCGAAGCGCAGGTTACTGAGGTATTCTCCATTGACTCTTATCCCTAACTGTTCCCATTCTAGGCTTCTGAAAACCTCCTGTAAGCACGCGGTAAATAGAATTGGGGAAATTGTGTCCCCCTGCCTTACATCCTTCTTGATTGGTATTCTGTTGCTTTCTTTATGAAGCACTATGGTAGCAGTTGATCCCTTGTAGATTTCTTCCAGAATGTTTATATATACTTCATCTACACCCTGATTCCGCAGTGTTTGCATGACGGATGATATTTCTACTGAAATATCATCCGTGTGGCATGACATACACGAAATAGCACGTGTATTTGCAGGTTGGGAGGACATTGCCTACAGCTTCCTCATCGGAGGCGACGGGCGAGTGTACGTTGCACGGGGTTGGGACGCCGTCGGCGCCCACACCAAGAGTCACAACAAGGACGCCCTTTCCATGGCCTTCTTTGGTGATTTCTCGCGCCACCTGCCGACACCCTGGGCGATGAAGACCCTCGACAGGCTGCTGCAGTGTGGTGTAGCCCTGGTGAGACCATACTACACAGTTTTAATGATTGAATTATAGAACAATAGGAACGTCACCGAAGTGAACATTTTGAAAAGGGAAACTACATTCAACGATACTGGAAAAGAATGAAGAGACAACCGGTGAGATAAAGTGAGGTTATCCAATTCTTGTAGAACGTGCGAGCAAAAAGTCGAGGACAAGAGATAGAAGGATGCTGCACTTGTCGTTCGTTTCGTGTTTGCGTTAACTACTGCAGTGATTGACTTGTCCCAACCAACCCAAATCGCCACTTTCTCGAGCTAGAATACAAAGGAGACGGATGCCTAGGGAACTTCATATTAGTTGTAGCCACACAATAAATAGCAGTTGAAATAATTATTGGGGTTGTGCGTCCCAGAACCTCGACATGATTATGATAGAAGCCGTCATGGATGACTTCGGAAATTTCGACCACCTCGGGCTCTTTAATGCGCACCTCAATCTAGAAAAACTGGCGTCTAGCATGTTGTCTCCATCGAAATAAAACCACCGTGGTCGAAACTCGATCCCGCCACTTTCGAGTCAGCAGTCGAGCACCTTAACCAGTAAACCAAGGCGGTGGGTGCAGCAACAAGTACTTAGTTTTGAAAATACCTCATTTTTAAAGGTATACGCTTGTTTCATTTGCCGTACGGTATTTCGTACGTCATCAGGTTATGCATTAAGCTTCCATGTTCCCGCAGGGCAGCATTATTCATAGCAGTGCGCACGGAGGGGAGAGGGGGGCAGGCGGAAGCCACCCCCTCTCCCCTTGTCATTTAAAGAGTGGCGTGCAGTCAGCCTCACACATTGATATAAGGAAAGAGGTGCTGCAACGAGCCTTTGCCCTCTCCCCTACTCTGAAAGGGATTCTCTGGGCACGTCTATGGCAATACCGTTCAGGAAAGTAATAAGGAAAACGCTCACTAACACTACCTTGCGAAAGCGTTATAAACGAGCTTATGTGCCTGGCTATGTGGACGGCAGGGCTGTAGCTGTTCATTTTGTTTTTACTATAATATGGACATACCAACATGCTTATTTATAAATACAAACTTCTATGCCCTATCTTAATTGTGTGGTTTGTGTGTTCATCAGACAATCAATCAAACAATCAATCAATCAATTTTTCGCCAGGGCAAGATTAGTACCGACTACACCCTGCACGGCCACCGAGACGCCACCTGCACACTGAGTCCTGGGGACACCCTGTACGCCTTCATCAGCCGGTGGGGGCGCTTCCGTGGGAGACTGCAGACATACACCTGTTGAAGAAGCGCTGTGCACTAAAACCGTCTTGGAGCACATGGAAATGATTAAGGTGGCGCTCCTCGTTCATGCCCCCTTCACAATGCCTGCTCGTCTTTCACACAGCTTTCATAACGTTGTTGCCGTTGGCTTGAACAACCATGACGTGGGACTGAGCTGGGTGTGCAAACCTGTCACGTTCCGCGCAGGACTGATTAAAGTTACGTGCTATTCAATTCAACTCACATCGTGTGTGACTTGCTGCATGGTGACGAGTCGTGTGGTTAAAAATGCAAAAGAAATATAACTTAGCTATTACATATGGAAAAAAAAATTATGGCAGCGTCTTGGTAGCACTGGACAGCCTGAAAAAAAAGAGTAGAGCTAATGATAATGATGATGGTGATAGCTCTAACATGGCTCATACCCACCAACGGGGATCGGTCAAGAATTGATTATGCCAGTTTATGAGAAATTTTCAGTATTTAATATGGATGCCTAAAGGAAGTGGGGCTGATGATTATAAATCCTCAAACATGACTCGTACCCACCCAGTGAATCAGCCAAGAATTGATTATATAATTTAGTGAGACTTTTTATGTATTCAATATCTATGCAAGCTACGTTGAAGTGTTCATTTTCTTCATTATCTCCTTCTTTCTTTCTTTGTTTTTTGTACTCTTATTTTAGAAGCTTTTTTTTATTCATTTCTGTCTCTCTTTATCTGTTTCTTCGTTTTTTTTGCTCAATCTCTTTCTTTCTGTTTCTTTCCCCTCTGTCTTTTTTTTCTCTTCACTACTCCTTCTGTCTTGCTCTCTGACTTTTCGATGTTTGAATTCTATCTTAGGGCGCGAAATTTCAGGTCCTTATACAGTCAGGTAACAGCATCATATTTCAGATCCTGTACATTCCACCTTAAAAGGGCCCTAAAACACTTTTTGAGTATTGTCAGAAGGGTGCCGGGGAGTGGGTGCTGGTAGTCACCCACTTCCGGATAATCACCAGATCGGTAGCAGATGCTCCTGAGAACACATGAGCCAAATATCATAGCACAGCCTATGGCCTGAAATTCAGAATAAATGATCAAAGTTAGCTAAAAATCGCTTTCTCTTCTCTCAGAAAATGACGGAAGACACTCAAAAATCACTTGTAGAAAGGCCATCTATCAGCCATAGGCTGATTCGAACATGGCGTGCTCGGTCCTTACAGGAATCTCCCCGGGAGGCCACGACTTGTTCACGTGTGTGCATGCGATAACACTGAAAAAACCCCATATTCATAAAAAAGGAAAAAAAAAGTGATCAAGCTCACGAGGCACAAATGACGCATTTTCTTTGCCTATGCTATTCCTCCCTGCTTAGCTTCCAGTGCTTTCATCGGAACGAGAAAAGAGAGAATGCAATCGCAGAGTGCGACAAATCTTCGCAACTCCGCTTGTACTAAATGATTTCTTAAAATTTTTGCAGGGTTGAATTTGTGAGACAATGAGCTCTTTTAGTGAATCCACTGCGTGGTTACTTGAAAAAGTGTTTCAGGGTCCCTTTAAAGGGACACTAAAATCAAATATTAAGTCGATGTTAATTGCCGAAATAGTGGTCCAGAAAACTCGTAGTGCTACCTTTGTGCCAAGTAAGTGCTTATTTTAAAATGAAATCACATTTTATAGGTCCGCATAGCTCGTTGGGCACACGCCATGCCCGAGCTCTCCTCTTGTGCCCACACTTCGTCCTCTTCTTTCTTCACATAAATATTTACCAATATTTAACACACTTTGTGGCCCAAGGTGAAGAGCACGAAGGTATAAAATTTTTGAACTAGTCCTACAATTTCGAATCACAACCCCCCCCCCCCCCCCCGCCAACATGACCCGTTAAAAATTCAGTTTATAGCAGTTTTTTAAAACCACCCCACTAGGAAGCTTTTCGGCTCTAAACATTTGCGTTATCTTAATCATCATGCTATCATTGATGGCCTCGTCATTTCTTAGTGATTGGTGCATGTAATCTAATGCTCTTTAAGCCCTATCTATAAGCTATGGCATTATTTGCACAAATAAAGTAAATCATTACTATATGACCTCTCTGCCCCACAATAGCCTTGTACAACCCTGCAAAATCTACATATTGACACGAAGCAATGTCGTCTTCCTTCTCGACCCGCGCTTCACTTGTTGTTCCTGGTAGTGACACTTCGTATCAATATGTCATTGCCAAACTTCAATAATTAGGACACGATCATCCGGACATGACTAGTGGACTTGCCGCCTTTGTTCAAAACTAAGCACACGCCAGGTAGTTCTTACTTGAATGTTTCACATACTCACCTCTCCATCTCACCATCGTCATCCATTAATCTTTCTTTTTCCCTCTCCCCTCCTCCACTGTAGAGTAGCAGGCTAGAGCCAGCTATCGCTCAGGCCGACCTCTCTGCCTTTCTGTAAATAATCCTATCTCTCTCTCTTTCACAGCTCGGCTGACTCTCACCACACACAACCTAGCACTAATCTCGGCTAACGTTACACCAACACCATCAATCACTGTTTGGTGAGCTCGCATAGCTGTGAGGTCAGTGACCAAACGATTGTTCAGAAGTAGCACCGAGGCTTTTTCGCAGCCCGTGGGTTCGGCATTCTTGATATGCGTCCATATCGTTTTGAGTACGCTTCTCATCGATGCATGTGCTTTCTTGCTCCAATGTCACCAGTCCCGTTAATTAGGGAGGCAATTGCCGGGCTAATTCCAAGGGCTGAAGTATTGGCCTCCGAACTGCACCACGAAAGCAAGGGCAATTTTGATTTCGCCCTATTTGGTGCGCCAGCGAATGCAGGCTGTGGTCTGAAGAACCAGTCAGAGCCGAGAGTAGATAACAAAACAAAAATATATTCTCAAACATGGCAGATCAAACAACGCACAAACATACACAGTCAGCAACAATCCAATACAAGATGTCTTCAATCACAAGGCACTCTAAACAACAGGTACACAACATAGCAAGATATAGTCAGAACAGTAAGACGGTAAGTTCGGCCAGTTGGTTAGGATCCATCGTGAACTTGCTTACAGCGCAACACCAGAAAAAATACAGGACAGGGAAGGAGTAAAACAGAAAGAAAAGACGGCGCTGACTCACAACTGTTGTTTATTGAAAAAAACGGGGTGAAAAGTATATATATAGGTACTGGCAGCCTACATCACAACATGCGCAGAATACGAGGTGCACCGAGGTAGCGTTATCACACTCATGGCAATAAACAAGCTTGGCCTAAATAACTTAATTATTTTTCATGCAGTGTGACGGATGGTTCACTAACGCACTTGCTATCTGTAATCTTTATATGATATGCGTAAAAGCTTGCATTGTGTTTGACAACGGTGAACAATCTTTCATCGATGGTTGCGGTATTTCTTTAGAATCATTTCTTGAACTTTTGTCATTTTACCTTGAAAGTACCTTTGTGTCGTGGCGGGGGGATCTTTATGTACAAAAGTCTGGTGTCTGCATAGGGTCGAGCGTGGCCCCTATTATTAGTGACATTATTTTAGGCTACATTGACAGGCAGCTGGAATGTCACCTTAGTAAGTACTGCAGTGCTGTCACCTTAGTAAGTACAGCTACAAGTCTGGCCATTCTAAGATTGTGAAGAGAGCAATTGCAAAGACAATTTTAAATGCGTCGCTTAGGAAATTCTGTGTGCACGTGTCGAATACTGCTTTTCATAACCAGGTAAAACGCTTAGTAGATGCTGGGTATCCTGACAAGGTGATTTTGTCTGTGTGTGAGTCAATGGTTCGGAGCGTTAGGCTCGTGAAACACAGAGGAGCTCAAGAAAATTCTGATGGAAAAATAAAAAGAGCAGTTTTTCCTTATGTACACAAATTGGCGCATGGGCTGGAAAACGTAGGCTCAAGGTATGGTGTCGACGTTCTTTTTTTCCGCCAAACATAAGGTAGGTCGCATTTGCCCGATGGTTGATAATGCGCTGAGGAACAAACAGGCCAAAGAGAGATGCGCTGTGAATCATAAGAACAAGTACATCGCATGCGTAAAAAAAGCTGTGTATTTAACTCCATTATCGTGTGGTAGGGAGTACGTGGGACTAACGAAACGATGTGTGAATGTTCGTTTAAGGGAGCCTGAGTTATCTCTTCAAGGGATCGCGCGACTTCATCTGCCGGAACATTGCAGGTCATGCGGTTGTCGTCCCATTTTTGAGAGAACCACCATCATCTTCAAGCATCCTAACCAGCTAACTAGAGAAATCGCTGAGGCATATCGTATAAAGATTAGGGGTAGCAAATGCGTTAGTGAACCATCTGTCACACTGCATTTGAAAAAGAATTAAGTTATTTAGGCCAAGCTTGTTTATTGCCATGAGTGTGATAACGCTACCTTGGTGCACCTCGTATTCTGCGCATGTTGTGATGTAGGCTGCCAGTGCCTATATATATACTTTTCACCCTGTTTATTTCCAATAAACAACAGTTGTGAGTCAGCGCCTTCTTTTCTTTCTGTTTTACTCCTTCCCTGTCCTGTATTTTTTCTGGTGTTGCGCTGTATACTCAGAACAACGGGCACAAACAAGAACACGCACTACGATGCAATATCATGCACTAAACAATACATTTAAAGACCAAAAAAAGTTCAAACTTATTCAGTCCAAAGTTCTTGGAACAAAGTTTGAATGATTCTCTTCGAGGAACCACTCACTCAAAGTCCGGCTATGATTGTCATTCCGTTGCTCCCAATGTTTCTCTTCCGGCCACCTCGCGTCGTCAAATGTCCACAGTCCAATAAGAAAACTTCGTCCCCGGTAACACGTCAGCCACTAATTCGCTGCGACTACAGAACGCGTCTTTGGCTACTGGCAGTAAACACGCACTGCTCTTCCTGCTTGTAATATAAGCCTTCACCTGCAGGTGAAAAACCTCTTCATCTCATTGATGTATATAGGAAAGAAGATGAAGTAGAGCGCGTGGGATCGAAGAACAAAGAGAATGATATCATGGCATTGGATGCATCATTTCTGTATGTTTTAAGTACAACATATTGGCGACGAGATTTCAACCCATGCAAGAGCAACGTGCCTGCCGATTTCTGCTGCATCATCAATGAGCGTTCTGGGATTACAACCACCACCGCTTTTCCTTCCTTAATTCACCTGGTCATCCGGCTGTCTCATAAGACCAGTGGAAACAGGTTTTTCAGACGTACATGATGGCTTTTGGAGTGACAGATCTTCCAGCCGACCGCCAGAAAGCGATCCTGCTCATTTGTCTTGGCATGGAGGGGCAGCGGATCTTCTTCACATTGAAGCTGGCGGACTTACAGTCTGGCTCTGCTACCGCCGCTCTTCCTAGCTCATCGGGTACAGGCGACACCGGCTCGACAAATAATGTGTATGACTCTGCAATTGCCTTGCTTTTGGACCATTTCAAGCTTTCAGTCAACGTCATCGTGGCTCGACAACGGTTCAGTGCTCAGCATGTAGGTGAGACAGTGGAAGATTACGTCACTGCTTTGGGAATTCATATCGCTGACTGTAATTTTGGAATTCTCGCTGATGAGACGTTATGTGACCAGCTCGTCTCAAAGACTACGAATCATCAGTTACGTGAATGTTTACTTTTTGAAGGCTCCTCACTGACGCTCCCGTGAGCTATTACACTCGCTAACCAGTACGAACAAGCCGTGAGTCAAGCTAAAGAATTTTGCGACGACGCTTCAGTTCGCCACGTTAAAAAGGCGCAAAGCTCTTCTCTGCCTCCAGAACAAAGAAATGAATGTACATGTTACGCTGAGTGCAAAGCCAAACCAACGGGGTATCCTGTACAAGGCACCGCTAACTTTTGAGCTTGTTATCACTGTGGGGCGGCTGACTACCTTGAAAATAATCCTGCATTGAAGGGTCACCGGTGCAGATGTCGTCTCAGCGAGAAGATTGGGCACTTAGACGTTATGTGCAGGTCATCTGGATACTCTGCTAAAGTTCGACAAGTTGATGACGATGACGACACTAGCTCTCAGTGTAGCGGCAAAACAGTTTGTGTTGTCAAGGGACACAAGCATGGTATTTACGCATCCATCGCAGTGGAAGGTCACACTATCTTGTTTCTAGTTGATACGTAATCTTCTGTCACTATTTTGGCTGAAGAACTCTATCGTCAGTTTTTTGCGAGCACTTGCCCTTTGAAGTCGACCTCAGTGCAACTTTTCGACTACTTCAAGTCAAAGATAACAGTTCGAGGATGTTTTGTGGCTTCAGCTGCGTTTCAAGACAGAACTGCTTACATTCTTATGTATGTTGTATCTGAAGGCACCACTGTATTGGGCTTAGACGCCATTGCGGTACTACAGATGAACATTGAAGGTAAATCACTTCAGTGCCTTGCATTGTCCTCCAGCACTCCTACATTGCCAACTGAGTTACGTTCCAAGTATGAACATCCCTTTGACCAACCAGCTCAGACTTGCCAAAGGATTCAAATAGAAAGTTAAGGTTTGTGAGTCCATTCCAACCGTTGCCAGCAAATTACGATGGATGCCGTTTACCCTACGTGAGCAGGTGTCGGCTGAGCTGCAGAAACTTGAAGCTCAAGACAATTGAGCGCGTTGATGCCTCTCAGTAGATTTCGCCTGTAGTGGTTCTTCGGAAAAAGCATGGCTCAATACAAATTTGTGTTCATCTGCGAGAGCCTAATAAACCTATAATTGTTAATAGCTTCCCACTACCACAGACAGATGAGCTGTTGCACAGCTTAGCTGGCGCCAAGCGATTCTCAAAGCTGGATTGGATGTCTGCTTACCATCAACTTGAACTAGATCCTGAAAGTCATGACCTGAGTACTTTAATTACACACGGCGGGCTTTTTCGCTTCAAAAGAGTATGCTTCAGCTTGGCTTCAGCGCCATCGGCATTTCAGAAAATGATACATCCTATACCAAAAGGGTGCAAAGGTGTACTTTTTTACATAGAGGACATTATCGTCTATAACCGTTCTCGAGAAAACCATCTTGCAAACCTTCGCAACGTTTTGCAGCGACTTTTTAAAGCAGGCCTAGAACTTAATCAAAAGTGCGTTTTCTACGTCACAAAACTCGCGTTCCTGGGACATGTTGTGAATGGCAAAGGACTCTTTCCGCTAGCGTCATCTATCCAAGCTATGAAAGAAGCTCCGGCACCTTCAAACATAAATAAACTTCGTTTCCTGCTTGGCCTGGCAGGATTTTACGCCAAGTTCGTTCCCCATTTTTTGGATGTTGTGGAACCTCTAAGGGCATTGCTTCGAGGCAACAAACCATTTGCTTGGATGTCAGCTGCCGAAGAGAGTTTCGTCCGTTTGAAATCGCTGCTGACAAGTTGAAAGGTCCTACATTTTTTTATTCAAACCTTCCCGTCATCGTCACGACCGATGTCTCTGGATATGGGCTAGGCGCTGTGCTACAAGAGAGCAAAAGAATTCTACTGACGGTTGCCTTTGCCACCCGGATCTTGAGCCCACAAGAACGAAAATATTTTGCAGGTGAACATGAAGCCTTAGCATATGTTTGGGCTTGTGAACACTGGCACGTGTACCTTTAGGGTCGCCCCTTCGTTCTGGGAACTGACCATAGTGCTCTTGTTACCTTGTAGTCTACTAAGGGTGTTGGACATCGGCCATTGCGCACGTTGATCAGCGCGACTGCTGTGCTATAACTACACTTACACTGTGGAGTACCGTGAGGGAAGTGATAATGTGGTGGCTGATGCACTTTCTCGACTGCCTTTACACGGAGAAACCAGTCAGGTCACTGACGCTGAATTTGTTTGCCTGCTTTCTCCAATGTTAACCCTGGCAGAATTACAAGCAGCGAGTGCATCTGACAAGATAATCACAAAAGTCATGGACTTGGTTTCGTCATCTTGGCCTGAAAAAAAAATCTCTGGAAACGGTTCTAATGTCATATTTCCATGTGCGTGCTGAACTATCCATTGTGCACAACTTGCTTTACCATGGTGAAAGGATCATAGTTCCAAGTAGCCTTACTCGTCTTTTGATGGAAGTCGCACATGAATCGCATCCGGGGATCAGTCGTACGAAAAGTAGACTGCGAGAGATGTATTGATGGGCTCGAATGGATGACCATGTAGAAGAACTGATTAAAACATGTCTTGTTTGCCAGTCATGTGACAAATTTGCACGGCCTACTGCAGCCGCTATGCAGCCAGTAACTTTCCCTGACAAGCCTTGGAAGAAAATTGCCATTGATATTATTGGCCCCTTTGAGCAAGCTCCTATCAATTGCCATTATGCAGTGACGCTTATTGATTATCACAGCAAATGGCCAGAAGTTTTTTTCGAGACAAGTTTCTACGGCGACGGTCAAGAACTTCTTGTTACAAGTGTTTGTTCGTTATGGCTACCCGAATTAAATAGTTTCGGATCACGGACCACAAATCAGCTCAGCTGAATTTAAGGAGTTCATTCGAGAACGCGGCATACGCCATTCCTTTTTTCTGTCTACCACCCGCAAGCAAACGGTCTTGTAGAAAGGTTCAACAGAGCCCTCAAGTCTGTTGTCCTGATGGAAATATATGAGCAGCATGATATCCGTGTCACTGTGACGGACTATTCGGGCGTCTACAGCTGCACACCTCGTGCCACAACGGGAGTGGCACCCACCGTTCTCCTGCACGGACGACTGCCACAAACTCGCTTAAGCATTGTTGGATTACCGAATTCTTCATTTCACGAAAATCCAGCAGAGTCGATGAAACGGCTGCGTCAGTGTGTCCAACAAAAACCAGCTTTTTCCAAACTTTACACTGACTGCCGTCGTGGAGCTCGGACCAGAAAGTTTGCCGTCGGCAACTACGTCTGTGTGAGAAAGCTATCTGTTCACTGGAAAATATCCTCGCACTTTTCGGAACCGAAGAAAGTCATTAAGCAACAAGGGCCAGCCTCATTTCTTTTAGAAGGCGGTCACGTATGGGACTCTTCCAAATTTAAAGCAGTACACCCAGAAGCCGCGGGGAAGCTGATAAGCAGTCTGCTTCTAAATTGGAATCTGCCCTCATCGGACGAACCTTTTCAAGCTAGCACACCTGTGAGTGAACAACACGATGACTGTCCACCTACGCTAGGGCAAGGGACAGCAGCCGAAACCGACTTCACTGCAGTCAGAGCCATCTTCACTGCAGAACAAAATGTCCGGCCAGCCATCACGGAAGAGCCAACGAGTGAAAAAAACTCCATCGAAGCTCAGGGACTATGTGCAATGCAAGCGATAGTTTTTTTTTTCTTTATCAGCCGGGAAAATGATGTATATAGGAAAGAAGATGAGGATGAGCACGTGGGATTGGAGAATAAAGAGAATGATGTGAAGGCATCGGATGCATCGTTTCTGTATGTTCTAAATACAACAATCATCTGCTTGGTCACTGTAGAACCAGCACTTCGTCTGATGGCGGCAAACTCTCTTCTTCTCCTGCTCTACGCACGCTGGCCCAAAACTTTTTTTATCTTCTACTCACCACCCTCCGCTGCTCGCTTATATACATTCGCTCTGGGTTCTGGAAGGTTCGTTGGCACGCTGTACAGCCAAAGGTGGGGAAAAAGGAGACTTTTCTCGAACTATCCGAGATATGTGACGCAACTAGGGAGCGACGGACACTTTCCTTCTTGACGATTCTGGAGGTCGCTCGGTGATGGATGCGGGGAGGTTGGTAAGCGTAGCGTGGTGCCTTCGAGAAGAAGGCAACATGCCCGATGGGTCATTTTATGCTTGTTTTCTTCTTTTCGCCGGTTTCTGTCCCATCATTCTGGCACCTAGATTTTGCGCAGCGCTTAGAATTAGGAGGTGCGCGCTTTTTTGAGTGCTCGTTTGTGACATCCAGAGAAAATTTTCGAGCATGTCTGTCAGCTTGGTACTCTCTTATCGCGTTGTCGAACCGTTCCTCCAGCACTGGCTTTGCAGGAAAGTGTCATGCTGAACAGTGAGGTTGCCGTACAGCAACAGCTCGCATCTTTGCTCCAGTGGAGCTCGGTGACTTTGAAGAAACTGTGGCTTCGAATTATCTCTTCTTTTGCTGTATTTCCTCATTGAGTGGCCGCACTGTCTCGTTCTCATTGCCGTCAAATAAGCAGAACGTAGATGCCCATGATATCGATATGCGAGAGTTGTTGCAGGGAGCGAGGGATGTCTGTGTTAACCCAGCTCGTGTGAAGTACACAGATTTGCATAAAAGCACTGTAGAATTCCGCTCTTCGCATGTTTTTATGTTATCGGACCTTGAATTGTCCACCCAAGATTTGTGTTAAACGCAGCTAAGCTTCGGTTCTGCTCATGCAGACGAACTTCATTGAGCATAAATTTGCACAACTAGTCCACTCCCAGAAGCAAGCTTATTCCAGTCTCTGCTTTTAATCCAGGAATTGCGGTCATGTCCGCAATGAACTTCCTTTCATGTAGCAGCTCTTGCGCAAACTGGTTCTTACGTGAAAGTTCCATCTGCTGTTCACAGATAAATGGCACTTCTATAGCTTATATTTTATGTCTAGAATGATCGAATTAACTAATTAGCGTCACTTTGACAATGTTTAGTTATCTTCACAGTGCTCTGCTCACTCCTCAAGATGCTGTTACATTTATTTCGATGGTGGGCACTGTGGGCAGGGTTCAATATCTGAGATATATCTTCTCTAATAAAGGTTCTTTGGCTGCCATTATCAAGTACACCTCTGATAAAGCATGAGTCACTTTCGGTTATCAACGATGCACGAAATGTCCGTTGTAGGACCACATTTTCTTTATATGGGGATGATGACTTATCAGTTTTCACATTAAAAATAGCGTCCCTTGCTTCATTTGAGTGCTTCTTTTGAGTGTATTCAGGGTTGTAAACAACTGTTCAGTGCCTTTCCTTGCACTTAGAAAAAGTTACAAGATAATGGCGATCTTTACACCGATGTCCTTTGATGGTGCACTTGAAGCACCTACTAGATAGGCAGCTCTTTTCATGCAAGCTAATGTCGGTTGTGCATGACTCTGTAGTGTGTGCTGTAGAAAGGCGAAAGAGGCATGTATCTTTCTCAATTCTAGCATGGCTGCTCAACGCAGCCGTAGGTTGAGCCTCATGAAGCATACCATGTCGGCGATTTTGGGCACCATGACCACAGGTGTCCACGATGGCAGTTCTCTCACGAGCCTCCACCTCCATGCGCACGTAACCGAGTAGCTCCTGAAGTTGTGCCCGACGTTGCAAGTACTTCGACGTTCGTTTGGCGGCTCTGTTGTTTGAGGTATTCTACCAAAGTATCTCCGGGAATCGCTTCGATGAGGACCTTAATGAGCATGGCGGCATACGAGACTTCCGGGCATCCAAACGCCCTAAATCCTCAGATAATGATGTAGACGGTGTCCAATAGGCTGCACAACGAAGCCACATTGCTGAACGACTTTACCGGCTTGAGTGTACGCAAGTTCGCCAAGTGCATGCAAATGAGTTCTGCGGAAACCCGCAAGGCGGCGGAAGGATTATAAAAGGGAAAGAAGACAACCACTTATTCGTAGCACGAAGCCACAAAAAAATCCGTACGGATTTCTCAGAAAGAAAACCCACTTATTTGTCAAAAAAGTTGTCCTCCACTACCACATCTCTAATAACCATACGGTGGTTTCGGGACGTTAAACCCCACATATCAATCAATCAACCGTCCCCGCATTGTGTGGCTGACAACATTCACAACACTTGGAGTGCTTTTGGTGCATCGTCTCTTAGTTCCAGCGGTGCAATGCTGTGTATTGTGGTAAGGATATATGATCCATGCCAGCCCCAGTAAACATGCGCATGTAGAGGGATCCATCTCCCCGAAACAGGCAGTACAATACAGAGAATGTTGAAATGACACAACACCGCTTGTGTGCACGACGTGGCACGGGCATTTCATGCAAATGCAACCTTGTTGATGCATCTGCGTCGTGTGACCTTAAGGCTCCAAGTTGCTTCGATACCGAACAGCGCTGGGAAGGAATTTGTTTTGCGAAATTTACACCAGGCGAGTGGCAAAGGTTTCATGCTCACCTCCACGCATCATGTTTTTGGGACTTGTATGAACCAATAAAGAAATTCTAGTGGCACGAAACAACTTGCTATGCCTAAGTAAAATTTCTCATCTGACCTATAGTCCCTTACAACATGAGAATAAAAATCAAAATACAAAAAAGGTACAAGCGCCTCCTGCAAAACTGTGGCTCAGCAGCCATTATTCATCTCTGCGAGAGAGTTGTGCTACGTGGTTTCGTTGCAACCACAAGTACACATTACAGCTAACACTAATATTACATGCAATAGTAAATTAAACTTCGACGTCCTTACTTGAAGCATTACGTTTGACAGAAAGTGATGTCAAAATCTCTGCAAAAATTTCGCAGGAAGTCAACGCTTTTTGACCGAAAACCAGCAGCACCAACATGTGTCTTCATAATGAAACCACTGATCCAAGATGCACCAGTAGTAATTGGCATTACACAAATGAACAAATGTGATTCGATGCAAATTTCGTCAAGGTGGGATAGGTACGGTTGTGGGTGGAGCTTTAGTTTCTGCATTCCTTTCTGTTTGTGTGTGTGGCCTTTCTGTGTTCCTGTCTACATCTTTCACGTGCAAAAGTTTACGAGTATGGCAAACCAACAAGCCCAAGTTGACACCCTTCTAGTATGTTGTAATGGCTTGCTTTACATTTCCAATGCTACTTCAGAGAATAAAAACGTCTAAACTTGGTCTTGCAAGACTTCTTTTAGATGACAAATAGCAGGAAGCGAAAAAACGAGACCGCCTAGAAATTGTCTAAACTTCGTCTTGCCAGACTTTCTTTAGATGTCAAGTAGTGGGATATTAGCACAGTTATCCAACAGTCAGACAGACGTCTACGGCTATAAAATGTCTTGACAGATGTCTATTAGTCCCTTTGACTAGCTGTTCAAGATGTTTATTAGACGTGAAATAGCTTCTTTTGTTTTTTATGGGAACCTACTCGCGGACAAGATTTAAGAATTTGGGCAGCTGGGGACGAGATCCATACCAGTTGAAAATTTCGGCAGGCAGTGCCTAAACACTTTGACTCTTCCTTTCCCGGCCTGTGACAGTACTGAGAGGAGGTAGCTGAAACCTACCTCATGGTATGGGCATGCCAGCTCCATTATTCTTTACCCCTTAACCCAAATACAAAGGGAGTACTGGGAGGCGGTCCTGTTCAGTTTCCAGGACCTTTTGGCCCAACAAGCCATGATGCAGCGTGCCAGGACAGCGGCCACGACCAATGGGATCCCTGACTAGGGACTCCACTTAGTACTGTTAGGAAGCTGATACACTAGAGCCTGGTTTCCCCGGCAACCTCTGTTTTGTTTCTTTTAATAAACGTTTATCACCATTACCCCCAAATACGTCGTCGCCATACATGATCGTACGTGTCAAGTGCCACCGCGGTTTTGTTCTAAATTCGTTTACAATAAAATGTGATGGGTTTGCAAAGAAGCCTAAATCGGATCGGGCTGCATTTTTGTCACTGCGGCCAGATCACTCAAAGAAATTTTGATTTTCGGGATATTTTCCTGGCAACCGGACAAACGAAGGAACTGGTCGAAATACGGGAGTCTCCCGAAAAATAGATTTGGCAGGTATGCTTGAAGTAACACCGGAAGAAAAAAAAAGGGGGGGGGGGGTCTGACTTCTGTTTTTAGTAGCACAAATACACACTACTAGCATGAATACTGCTAATGTGTGCTCGCAGTTGTCCCACTGATTTTCTCTAAATAGGAGTTGGACGACAAGCACTGAGGAAAAGGGTTGGGGTGCTGACACAGGCTTGGGGGGGGGGGGGGGTCGATTGCTTTTACCACCCCACCCCCACCTTTAATCAGCCACTGAAGCTAAGCAGTTAATTGTCTTACCGTTGCGGTGGAGGTTCGCTACTCACAAGCACTCAAAGAAAAGTCGCTGCTGCGTGGCTACTGCAGGATGAAGGCTTACGAAGGAGTGTGTACCCACTCTGCACGGGCACAGCAGACCTCGGCGAGGCGTGCAGTTCACACGTTGGAGCAGTGCATCCCGCAAACTCGGCAATGCCACGCCGATTCGTCCTAGTCTTCGTAATGCATTCCACGCCTTGACGACGGCTCCGTTGTCTTCGCACACTGTCCTAGTTTCACTTTCGGCACGGAATAAAAGACGACCCGCTGAAACTTCTGGTCATTGAGCTTGCTTCTTGTGCGGTCGGAGCAACCGCAAACTACGTAGAACTAGAGTCTAGCAGAACGCAACCCGACGCGAAAAACGTGCAGCTCAGTGGGCACTTTTGCAAGTCCATGCATCACGCAGTAGTGGAGCGATCTTCCAACGACGCAGTATTGTAAAAGCAACGCACGACAACACGGAGGGTCAGCCTAGGGAACACCACACGGCAAACACATTGGCCATGTTGAACTAGCCATGTGCTGCGTCGTGACAATCTCAAAAATGGCGCCCAGTGGTGATTGCGATGATGATGACACTTAAAATTGCTTTAAAGTGTACTAAAAAAACTTTAAAAACAAAAAAAATAAATCAATAAATGACGTAGAAAACGGGGCAGACAGGAACGTAGTACAAGACCTTTAGCACAGAGCTATGTTGCGGCTGTTGCTTTAGCCGCTGCGGTTAAGTTCGGGTTGTCTGTGACGTCGTGGGTTTGCTCTACATGGCGCGAAACTGAAATTTTTCCTAATTGCTGACCTTTTACGTGCCGTTATAGGTACGCGATTTTATTGGCCCACATGACTCGCTAATTGCGTGCGCGAGAGAAAATGAAGACCAACAGGAAAGACTGAGGAAGCAGGGTTGTTTTATTAGCCAGAGTACTCGCAACATACACAGAAGAATGTGCAGATGAATAAATTGTGACATCACGAGCACAATAGCTCGAAAACTCACGTTGCCCAACCACGGAAAACCACTGCAGCGAGACAGCAGCCTTGAGAATATCGCATTGGCAGCCGTAGAGTACAGCGTCTCGTTGCTTAGCGTGCCGCATTCACCGACACCAAAGGCCGTGCACCAGCGAAGGCTGTCAGTGAGAGCTAGTTCAGCTCTGAAATGTCGCGCTAGTGAACAGCACACAAGCAAATAAACTACGGAATTTACGCAGGAAACGACCACGCAAAAGTGAGCGATGCCTCGCTGACGCGGCAATGCGCCGAACTATAAACACAAGATCCGATAGCAGATTGCCTGGATATACAACCCCCCCCCCCCCTCTCCCTCCCGTTTCAGGCCCTCGCCCCAAAAAATGAGGCAATCAGCCATTTATCCAAGTATCAGATAAACCGTAAAGTAAATGTGTAGTTAACGTTTACATATATAAAATTACGACTACTCGAATAAAAAAATTGTATCGAGCTTTAGGTTTTGGTTGTTTCTTCCTCACCTATAGTTACAACCTATTCGCGCATCAATCGTTGGCGCCTGCCTGGTGTTTTTCGCCAGGCCTGCGTGGAAGGCGTTGCACAGTCACAACGAAAGCTAAAAGAGCGGCCTTTGAGAGCCTTTTCTAAACACTCTTGGGGTAACTGATACAAGCACACTGCTGGGTACCCACTAGACTCCGAATAATCATAATTTTTGTGCAGTAGGCCACCATTCACAATGTTGTTGTTGTTGTTTTCCTATTGTTAGTGGCGCATACCCACTGTGGGGGATTGGCCAAGAATCGAGTGGTTTCAACATTTATTGTTCATATTTGGAATGATGGAGGTTTAACAGAAAGATTACCGATAGCCTAGGAAAGTGTGGTGCTAAATGTAATGCATACAAATATTTACATAAACGAATTTATTCTCAGAATAGAGCAATAATCACATTTTATACGTATATAATTATGTGAACCTGTTAGGATAATGAAACTGGTTAAATAGTCAGCCTATTAGTTTCAAATGCTATATCCTACATCACTCTTTGGAGAAGCGTAGAATCCGCTACACACTTGTTAGGAATTTTGTGCAATTTTTTTTATGCAGTGGCTGACAACGATCAATAATTATGCCTTAAGAGGGTATGCACAACAGTTAAAAGATGATCAAGAACAAGTTTTCTAATGGGTTGGAGCATTGGATGACCCACTCGTTACGTGATTGACATTGTGTCACTCATGGTTATTCTAAAACACTTTATTACTCATATTAACGCAATTTTTTTCACGACATCAAGCCTGCCTAAGGTTAGTTTAGAAATGAATTTCAAGAACAGGTGTGACCGAATACTGGGCTGGTACGTGGCGGACCCAGGTTCGAATCCCATTGTGTCATTGGTGTTTCTTATTTACTGAGTTTTTTTCTTTCGATAATGGTTACGGACAACGGCGGCAAACAACTACGGCACTGCGCGTGACCCATGTTCCGATCTCATAACAGCTCTCGCTGTAAAGATATTTGTGAATTCACCGTGTTATTGTTCTTAGAAACAGGTAGGAATGCTAAGCTCCAGCACAATTACCTAACTATCCATCTTGAAATTCTGATCAGCACACAACTTTTCTACAAAAAAAAAAACAACTAAACTTCCATTTACTATAGAAACACAACCCATCACACTTCTTTAGTGTACATGTGCATTGAACCCTTTACAAGTATAACATGAAACTTCACATGTACGAAGACTTTGCAGGTAAACATTTTATTTCAGAAATGTTAGCAGAGTAAACAAAATGTTTTAGTGAGAGAATAACATTAGAAATTTATCATGGCTGAGTATATTGATATAAACCCTCAAAAATAATGTTTGTAGTCTCAAGTGCACCGAAAGCACAAAGAAATATCACTTAGATACTAATTCTTGTAGCTGTCTTCGTGGAAAAAAAATGATGTAGTATTCGAAACAGGTTCCCTCACCTACATTCAAATATGACAGCAAAATTTGTTTGATTGCACTGGAACACTCTATGAAGCTACTCAGGTGTCACTGTTCAAACAGAAGGGCAAAGCGTTCACAGGTACAAAGAAACCCAACTACATCAAACCCACGTAAATTGAGTTGTTCTTCATATTGAATACTTTAGAACATAACAAAGCTTTATTGTCAATGCATAAAAAATATGTAGATACATACAGAAAAAGAAATGCATTGAAGACTTCGTACACTGAATATCAGAAAGCACGAAACACACCATGAAGTTGGCTTTCTCATCTGAAGAATTGGCTTCTGAGTACAAGGGGTTTTCATGCATACATCTGAAAGAATGAATACAGCTTTTATTGATGCATTATTTTCTCAAGCATAACTCGCCCCAGCATGTAAGCTGCATCTCTAACAATAAATAATGGAAAAATAAAAACGACGAAAAATTCCTGCATATTCCTGCCTTCCTTTATTATGGAGCAGCGCCATAATACCAACTTACGCACTAAAGTTCATGTGGAAGATGCAGTTTTTCTTTGAAGTTTTATATAGAATGACACATTATTTTAACTTATTTTTATTTGTTTTTTGGGAGTTTGATATATGCAGATGTGAACATACCAAAATTCGTCAAGCCGCGTACAATGTGTTAAGGTTTACCAGTACTACATACAGCAGCAAACATTTCCTGACTAGTCAAATTAATGAGCTTGGCTGATGCTTTTAAAAGAAAAAAATTCGGCAGATCCCATGTACCTGGGAATCGACGTATGCGAAGCATGTGGAGAGAAGATGACAGTGTTGCAATTTTTTATTGAGTGACGCGTTATGGAATGACGCTAAATATATGTACAAATATTGCACGCACAGGCATAAGTTGAAGAGTTGCAGATGTTTATATAACCAGTTTGCACTTGCGCAACGATGACAACTGGACAATGCGTCTTAGCAACAACAGAAGCTGATATGAAGCGCTGATGCTCGTGAGGATGCTGGCCTTGGACACTGCTACATAAATCGACTCCGTACATGGCAACTAGCCACAATTGACGTTAACCCGACGTGACGGCTGTATAAAGAAAGTACATATGTAATGTTTATAAAATTGGGTAGGCAGCATTGCAACCACTATTGACCTTGCTTGAAGATTAGCATCTATATTTGAAAAGTAGTTCCGAGACCTGGCAGAGCTCTGTGGTAAAATGCTTCATTGCCACGCAGAATGCATGGGTTCAATTCCAGCTGGGACCCAGCTGGAATTGGGAGTAATTTTACAGTTCCCTGAAACAGATCAAATGTGCCTTCACAAAAACGCGGCCTGTACAGTAGATATTACATTGAAATAGTCACTGCCGTTTGTGCTGACCCATGTGTCACCTCAGATTTGACTGAAACTTAAACCTCTTGAAGCATGTAGGGCATTGATACGGTAGCTCTCCTGTGTGGCTGCTCAGGTGATTCTTCAATGTCATCTGATTTCTCAAGCTCTGAAGGCACAGGTGGCATTTATATCGTTGCTCTCCTGTGTGAGTGCACAAGTGATCGCTCAATACTCTTTTTTGTGAGAAGCTTTGGGGACACAGGTGACACTTATACGGTCCCCTCTCCTGTGTGGGTGTGCAGGTGATCCTTCAAGTGGGTCTTTTCAGAGTAGCCTCGAGGACACAGGTGGCACTGAAACGGCCACTTGCCCGTATGGACCCTCATGTGCCGTATCAGGTTAGACATCTTGGTAGTCTCGTAGTCGCACACTTTACAGTAACGACGGCACCCCAAAACTGACCTGCCTGCATCCGTGGTGGCAGGAGGAATGAAAGACCCCACAGCTGCACAAGGGAAACGAGGCAGGTTACTCACGCAATGGTGTTCCAATGAAAAGAAGATAAATCTTTGAGGTATTTTACACCACAGCTCTATGACTGTGTGTAATGTTGCATTAAGAATATCTTGGTTAATTTCAAGCTACCTAGGCTTTTTATAACGTATGCACATGTACAAAAGAGTTGCAATATTTGAACTCTATTGCAATGATACCACTGTAGCCATAGCTATCAAAAGTCAATGAAATGCCATAATAAGAATCATGAATGATTTTGACTGACACAAAGACTGCGATGAAAAAATCTTTGAAGACAGTCAGAGATATATATATATATATATTTCACACACAACAAACGTTCTAGCACCATTTATTCTGACATTTCGGCCGGCCTTCCAAGACGACGGCAGGTGCTTCTATATATAAGCATGTCATACTCTCGTTGTTAAAGAAGTTGCTGTTTGAAAAAAAAAAGTTGTGTGAATTTGTAGCCTAGGGCAATGAAATTTTTACTGTATATAAAAACTTTCATGCTGATTTCAAATATGCGATTAGTTTTATAGTACATTGCACATACACACACACATATATACATAGATACAACATGTGGTGGTAGGAACGCTTTGTACGCTTTCGCGAGTTTGAGAAACAATTCTCTCTGTGTTTGCCATGACGCACGGATGCGTGACCTGGTGAACTCGTAAGTTTTAACCGACCCGAAGGTCATCCACGTGGAGACCACGTCAAGAACCACCTTTAGAACCACCGTCAAGACCACGTCAGAACCACCAGATAGAACATGTCATACATTTATTAACAGAGCAGCCAGAAAGCATCCTGCTAAAGAACACAAATGAGAAAACCTGCAAAGAACAACATATCTGCACAGCTCTCAAGTTGAAAGCAGAGGGGGATGCCTATATTTTAACAAATACCAGAGCAAGTAAAACTGTAAAGAAACAATTTTAAGAACATGTAGCTGACCCACAAATCGTTTTCGGATATCATTAGTGATCAATATACACCAATAAAATCACATTTTAAGGCAATACCAAATAAGTGAGCATATTTATATCACTTATCTTCCAATGCAACACTAGAGTATAATACACTAACGATCTCGTACAACTTTAGTGAGAGCACCGCAATATCATGAATGTGAAATATTCGCAAACACAGTAGCATAGTTGGCCCTAAGAAACTTACTTACAGAACTAATCAGGTCATCAGTTGTTAAATGGTTAATTGGTGGAAAGTGCTTCTGTGCAACAGCACATATAAATAAACTATACCATAACAAGAAAGAAAATAGTAAGCTCCAAGAAAGCACACATGCACAGAATAAAGAGGCAACAAAAGCACGACCACAAAAAAAAAGAAAAATATACATCTTATCATTTGACAAGACACAATACAGAAGGCAACAGTCACAAATTTAGTGAAAACAAGGACTGTCAGAAAAGAAAAACAAGAGGCTCCATTCCACAAATTAATGCATTAATAGTTTAAATTTATACTAGGAGAGCGAGACATAGAACAAACATTATGTGAACCTGAAGTTATATGATAGTACTACAATGTATTCATTAATAAAATGGAACATTTTAATTATAGTAACATAGGGCAGGACTAGTGGCATCTATTCTACTTACAAATTCAAATGAAAGAGCCAAAGCAGTAGAAGAAAACTTCTTTAGCATAAGAAAATCGGAGATCTTATTTGTGTATGCACACTGTTAATGTTATTGAAAATGGCAATGGGGAATTTCAAGGCGGCACCTGTCGTATGACCAAATGGAAGATAGGCATCAATGGGAAAGTTCAAGAATTACTTTCTTCCTTAAAACAAAAAAATGTAATGATAAAATTTGCCATATGAAAGGAACTGCTTATTTGCTTTTGATTTAGGTATAAAAGTGATTTTTAACTGGACCACCACATGGTATAAATTACGTCTCAACATTAACAAAAACGATGATTTTGCAAAATTTGATTTTCCTTATGAAGTTTAACAGCTTGAGAGGTTTGAAAATATTTTTTCTGCAGAATATACCTTCTGTGAATTAAGAAAATTTACTACTCAGATATTCATACAAAGTGCTGTATTGCAATAGAAAAAATTTAAACTTAACACATTTTGCCTAATTCTTGGAGGCATATGTGCCAGTAAAATTGCACTAATATTACTGAGCTTCAATTACCTTACACAAGCACCTTCAGTTAACATGTAGACCGAATTTTGTATAGAAAAAAAAAGCAGTACTTTTAAAATGAATTTTTCCAGAAACAACACCCAAATGATATTCCAGGAAGTTCAGAAGGCAGCCACGTGACCAAAAATTTTTTTCTCTCCGAAATATTTCAGCTGTTCACCGTTTTCAATGAAGTAAATCATGATTTTCTTCAAATACGTTTGAGATGGTCACCAAAATGGCTGGGACATGTGGCGTGGATTGACCCTACATCAATGTGGTGGGAGAAAATAGAGATGTTTATAGCATAGTATAGCGAGGGGTTGAAAAGAGAATTGGGAAAATAATGTTTTCCCCAGTGGTACTTTAAAATAGAAGATAATTAAATGGTTAGTGGAGAACACCAACCTAAAAAATTATGAAATATTCTTCCTGTGTTCTTACCCGCATACCCACACAGTATTGCAAACGAGTTCTGCAGAAAGGGAAAGAAAACAACCAATTAGAGCTCCAAGTCACAAGGAAATCGGATGGATTTTATTGTGGCTTGGTGCTACAAACGGGCGGTTGTCTTTTTTCCCTTTCTAAGATAGACAGTATACTCTCGCTAAACAGAACTGAGAGGGACCAGAAAAGTATGTTTTGTTTAAGCAGGTTTGTTTACCGAGAAACAAACAGAATTCAGGTATGAAACTAATCGTATCAGAGGCAGCTGTTCTGCTTAAGCAGCAGTTATGCTAAACATATTTCTGCTTACTACGAATCCACTGCAGATGCTACAGTGACTTAACGTTTCAAGGGGGCACTGGTGAAATTTCAACCTTGAGATGTGTCGACCATCCTATTTCTCTGTATGCACAAGTATTCTTTGCCAAGGTTTAACAGCATCCAGTAAGCAGAAAGTCATTTTATTTCGAAGACAAAGTGTGTGAAAGCACACCAGGGCGTTGAGAAGCCTGCACCATCTACCTTTCCGAGACTTTCTCGGTGTCGCCCACGCTATCCCGAGTGAAGATACGCACTTGGAACACTCTGTGTGTTGGGGTGTACAGAAATATCATTGCCAACAAATAATACACAGGTAAACTTTCTTGTGTTAGTGTCAAATCAGATTACCGCAGCTGTAAATGTGAGAAACTGGATCAGTGGGGCAATCTGGTGGCACACACACGAAAAAGTCCGGCAACCACAAAATCGTTATTGTAGAAACATAGCATATACATAGTTGCAACAAAGTGGTCACCGGCGCTCATGCACACTCAGGTGTGCTTTGAGATGCGCCCCCTGCCTAAATTTCTGGGTGCACAAAGGACATTGATATGGCCGTTCACCAGTGTGGACGAGCAGATGCTTATTGAGGGTGGACTTTCGTGAGAAGGTTTGAAAGCACAGGTGGCATTGATGTGGCCGCTCGCCAGTGTGGGTAAGCAGATGATCGACCAATGTGGCCTTTACTGAGAAGCCTTGGGGACACAGGTGGCACTGGAACGGCCGCTCGCCCGTATGAACCCTCCGGTGTCGTATCATGCAAAACGCTTATCGGTCTCGTAGTCACAGAAGTCGCAGCGGTGATGGCGTCCTTGAAGCGGCACGTCATCATTTATAGTTGCAGAAAGAGAGGAAGACCCAGAAGCTGCACAATGAAAAGCAAATAGCTTACACAAGTAGATCTTTTGATTTGCATTAGAAAGTGAGTTTAAACTCTCGTTTTTTACACAGCAGTCCCGTTCAACAATTATGAGTGCCGATGTAGTACAGTCGAATCTCGTTATAGGGAACCTCAATATAACGATTTTTTCATATTGACGACTTTTTCGAAAATCTCCCTCTAAATGTCCATTGGCTTATTGTAAAAATATTTTACTACTACGAATTTTAGAATACCGAATGGTTCAGAATAACGTATCGAATTTCATCCCCCTTACATTTTCACACAACTTCAAAATAACGAATAACGATTTTAAACAGTTACTCGTGGCTGTAAAAATAATGCCAAGCTCCATAGCTGCTACTATCATCGTCATCAGAACGCTAGCATATTTTTATATCTAGCCTGCCCTTCTTAAATGTGCGATAGCCCTTTCATCACAGGCATCGCCTGGAACTTCTTTTTCGCATTGGGCTTCGACCCGTCACCCTGATTTTCGTCGAGCAGCTTGACCTGCAAGCTGCTTTCTAGTCTTTTTGTTGGTGGCTGAACGCTCAAGACCATATCCGGAATCAGCACGAAAGGAATGCGACGACAGTGAAAAATGCCATGTGAGTGAGCTGAAGTTACCGATAGATGATACACCCGTGCATGCTGTATTAATGCTCAAACACTATGCACCGTGCCTCGACGAAGCATGCACTTAGGCTTTGCTGATGACCAATAAGATCCACACCATTTATCGTGATAAGAAAATGGTGACCAGAGTGAAGGGGACGGTGAAACAGTGTGCCCGAACCAACTTTAGGGATTGGCATTGGCTGCTGATGCTTCGCAGTGCATAAGAAGGATGCGCACGCTGAAGAGTTTGTCTTTCAGCAGTCGAGCTGCCCACAGTCGGGCTGCCTCTTTCTCAAATAAACGTGCAATGGTTCCGTGATATTCCGCATTTGTTTTCTCCGCGCTTATTCAAGCATAACACACATGAAGACGACTCGCGTGTTTGCCTTTACGATTTTGTGCATATTTCAATACTATCACTACAATGACTTTTCAAAATAAATTATTTTTAGCAGTCCGTTGAAATTCGTTGTATCGTGATCTTACTGTAACATAATCTCGATTAATTTTGAGTCCCCCCCGGGTTTCCCAACGTCTACTCAAAACAAGTACACAGGTGTTTTTGAATTCCAAACCTGTTACAAGGTAGCCAATGAAGCCATAGTTATGAAATTACAAAGATATGAAATGAGTAATATTGACAAATTCCTGAACGATAAAGGCTTTAGGGAGACTTCAGAAACAGGAAATTGGGAAAAAGCACAATGCGACAAGAAAAAAAAGGCGTTTTAGCTTCGTTAATGAGAAACACTGGGACGGGCAAAGGATAATGTGTGCCCTGGCATTTCTCACGGCAAAACGTTTACTCTTTACAGCTTTGCTTGCCGCCGGTCCACTAAAGCACCATAACTTGGTAAATACATTTCAAGGAGTGGTGTTTCAAATAGATGACTTTACCAAGCGGGTTTGTGTCTCTGGTTTTAGACAAACTTCAGAACCTTGGTAGGTTTTGTCTGTGATTATGACACCACTGCCAAGCCTGACGTGATGTGTTTGAGAGTAACGACGAACCTGCAACTCATAATATACATACCTAATGTGGACCAGTTGTGAGTGGAGGAATTTACCCAATTTTCGCGGTGAATACCCGTTTATGATGCACCGTGGCTATGTACGCCGACAAGTTAAGACCATAACGACAACATGATACACCGACAAGCTAACGCCACAAGGTGCTGCGCCCTCAAAAGCACATTTATTCTACCCTTTAGATTTGTTTCAGACAGACGTGCGCTTTCATAACGAGGAAGTTAATGAAACACACTTGTACTACTTAAAAGAACATGAAATTACTAGATCACAGATTTACAATACCGAAACTATCGCTCCTACTGCAGGAAGACACTTGGTAAGACAGAAAGCATGCAAAACAAAGGTGGAGGTGATGACGGTTAAATTCTCGTGCACCAATTCACTGTGACAAGTTAGATTTCGATGGTGTCAGTTGGGGCCCACAACTAAAACAAAAAGATTGAAATTCATGAAATCACACTGACATTCACATGCTAAAGTTATGGTAACATTAAGTTTCACTTCCTTTATTAATAATTATCCTACAATGATGAAATTAAATACCAAGGATGTATAATATTGACAAGACACAGTAATTCCTTATGAAGACCTACAGCAATGATTATGCTGCAAATAGTACGTGCAAAAACCTTGCATTAAGCAGAAAACAATGAAGAGGATAGAAAAAGTTAATAACAGTCATTAAAAAACAAAGAGCTCCTAAAAGGCTCTTAAAATAAAGAGCTCCTAAAAGAATCTTTTACCAAACAGTTCAATAGCACTTAGAGAATGAGACATGAAACAAACATTAGGTGAGCTTGAAGTGATGTGACAGTGTTAGTGTGTTCAGAGGCCATACATTAACGACAAAATCCTAAAGTAGGATTGGTGACATTTATTTCAATTACAAAGTTAAATGAGATGACCAAGGCTGATTAAAAAAAATTGAATGATAGGATGACAATTTTCCCGGGGCAAATTAATAATGATCTGATACACCTACAATGAGGTTTCATTTGCAGCGTCTGAACTAATGACACACTTGTTGCTTCCAAGTCTGTGGAATATTGAAAAAGCATGAGGCGCACACAAACAGATTCCTAATTAAAGTACAATCACATATTACATAATGCCCACCTACACAGCTGATAGATATTTTGGCAGCATAATGGTGCTGCATTTTCGGACTATTCAAGCAAGTCACTCACAAAGGATTTGAAGCTGACAACACAATGGAATGTCTAACTCGCAAGTTAAAATACACACATTTTTATTCAGCATCAACGCATTAAGTACTTGTCTGGTCAGCTAAGAACACTGTAACAAGTCATTAATGAACAATGAAATATTCTTGCCATCCTTCACTGCATGCAGGCAGATGGGCAAGGAAAAGTAACGAAGCTATGCTAACACTGAGAGAACGAAACCCTTATTAAAGACATTTCGCATTAATTCAACACTAGAATAGACAGCTTTGGAATAAACTGTCAAGCAAGCTTTTACACAGAAATCTTGTACAGCAGAACTTGCACTGAAATGGTCACTGGCAATGATGCTGACGCAGATGTTTTTTTAGGGTTCCGCTACGTCGATATGTCTTTGGGCATGAAGGGCATTGATATGGCCATTCGCCTGTGTGGGAGCGCACATGATACATAAGTGTGGAAGGATGAGAGAAGCTCTGAGGGCACAGGTGGCACTTATGTGGCCTTTTGCCAGTGTGAGTGCAAAAATGATTTGAACGGCCGCTCGCCTGTATGGGTCCTCCTGTGTTGTATCATGCGACTAGGCCGCTCGGTCTCATAGTCACACGAGTCGCACTGGAGACGGCGCCCCTGATGTGGCTTGCCATGATCCGCAGCTGCAGGATGGGAGGTAGACCCCGGTGCTGCACATTTAAAAGAAAATAGCTTACTCAAGTAATGTTTTTCATTGGTAATAAAAGCGAGTTTAAATTCTCTCGAGTTTTACAAGGCAGTCTTACTTGACTATTTTGAATCTCGGTGTAGTGATAAAATCTCGGTTTATTTCAAGTCACCCAGGTTTCTCTAATGTCTACATCAGGAGAAGTATACAGGTGGTCTTGAATTTTACTACTGTTACACTGTGACTAATGCAGCCATAGGTATGGAGGTAGGAAGACGTTAAATGAGTAATGTTCACTGAGCAAATTTAGAAGCAGAAAATTAGGAGGAAGCACTTAGCAATAACAAAAAAAAGGGTGTTATGGCTTCATTGAGAAACATGAAGACATGCAGTGTCCACTGGCATTTCTCACAGAAAAATATTTACTTTTCACAGCTTTACTCACAACTGGTCTACTAATTCACCATTGCTTAGCAGATATGTTTCAAAGGCAATGTTCCAAATACACTACTTTACCGTAGAGATGCATGTTTGTGTCTCTCGTTTTAAATAAAACTTAAGCCCCTTGGCAAACTTGGTCGGGAACTCCGACGCCGCTGCTAAACCAAACATAAATGTTTTAGACAGTAACCACAAATCTTCAACTCATTATATGCAAAGTATGGGCCAGTGGTGCATAGATGCATATACCAGATTCTGGCGGCGCATACCGGTTTATGATGCACCGTGGCAATGACATATCACACCGACAAGTCAAGACCATATTGACGACATGACACACCGATAAGCCAAGACCATTATGTGCTTCGGCCCCAAAAGCACACCTAGTCTACCTTCTACATTTTTTTTTTCAGACAGACACATGCAGTTTCATAAAAAGTAAGTTAGTGAAACACACTTGTACTCCTACTAAATATATGTACTCAAATCAGTCCCCGACACCCTTATCTCGAGGTGCAATATCTTAAGTACCCCGACAACCTTTTACATGTAGAAGCTGATCTTAAAAAGACAGTGCACTAATGGGCACTGCTCAAAATTACAAATGACTAAATCACAGATTCACAATACTAAAATCATCGCTCTTATTACAGGAAGACACTTGGTAAGACAAAAAACGTGCAGAAGAAAAGTTGAGGTGGCCACACCGCCATGAAGTTCCCATGCACCAGTTCACTATGACATTATAGACCTTGATGCTGTTTGTTGGGGACCTACAGCACAAGCAAAAATATTGAAATCTGTGAAGTTGTACTGACATTCACATGCTGAAGGTTCGGTAACTGTTATCGTCATTTTTTCTTTTAATAATTGTCCTACAATGATGAAATTAAATACCAATTATGTATAATATTCACTAGACATTGTAATTTATTTATTATAGAAACATAGAGCAGTGATTATGTTGGCATCGATAGTTACAGAATGCTCGCATGCAAAAGGAAACAATGACAAAGATTTGTTTAAAATTAATAAGTCAATATGAAATAAAAAAAAAACTCTTGAAAGGCTTACTACAACAGAATATGAAGGCAACAAAGATATCAATAAGAAAAGATAAGTCTTATTATTAACAAGAGAATGTTTCACAGATGAAGAAAAGTTATAGACCCTACAGAAACTTACGTTTCAAGAATAAATGGGTAAACTTTTACCAAACAGTGAAGAGCACTTAAAAAATGAGATATAAGATGTGTTTCTTGAAAATTTGCTGCTACCAAAGCAGCTGTTCAGATGAGGAGATGAATAAATATGCTTTAGATAATGTGCAAGCATACAACCAATTGAAATATTTACTTAGTGCATGTTCAACATAGCACTAAAAGTGAGAAACTGCTGTCGAATGCAGTAAGTGATATATAATGTTATGCCAAAATTATGCTCATGATGAGAAGTGGTCCCTGCTGTTAAAACATCCATGATAGTAATTGAAAAAAAAAAGAGAGGATTTACACATACAACTTATGCTTCTGTAGGCCTTTGAATATAGTAATATGGTGGTGCTTGGATTATTAATTATCTGCTCCCCTTCACTCACTTTTAACTGCATTATTAGGAATACCAACAGACTGGACCACCATCATAAACAGCAAAAAAAAGAGAAAAAAACCTTTACAATTAATGAAAAATGTACACAATTAGTGCCCTTGATGCTTCATAGACAACACATGACATTGCACCACAGTAATGCTTTTACCTTGAAACAGTTTAGGGCAAAATGAATGGGGCAACAGAGATTAAGATGTTGTCTATGATTAACAGTTCAAAACGATGTTTCTAATGCCCTGGCACAAGCATACTGACAAAGGCACAGTTATTCGTGGTGTCACGCAGTTTATTTACGTACAGACGTACTGGAAGGCCGAGGAATACCAGAAGAGCGAGGAACGCCAACAGGCCGAAAATACGAAACAAACGCAAGCTCAGGTCGCGCGTGCACCAACGCTGTGGCTTTCCGCTTCATGCTGCTTCGTCGTCGTTCGCATAGTTCCCTACATTGGCCCCCGGTGAATAGCGTAGCCAACCTGGCGACTTAAGGCATAGTCACTATAGCGGGGTCGTAATACGGCTTCAGGCGACTCACATGCACAATTTCTCGGCCACGACGGCGTAAGTCATGAGACTGTGTCAATGGCTCAATCTCATAATTGACGGGTGACGTACGGGTGAGAATGCGGTAGGGCCCGTGGTATCGTGCCAGTAATTCCGACGAAAGGCCAGGAGTGCGCGGTGGAACCCAGAGCCAAACGAGGGCACCAGTCGTGAAAGTAGAGAGATGTCGGTCGGTGTCAAGCCGTAGCTTCTGGTGGCCTTGGTCCTCGGTTGTCAGAGAACGGGCCAATCGTCTGCAATCTTCTGCGTACCTGGCAACATCAGAAATTGCAGTGTACTCAGAGGTGTCGGGCGTGTATGGGAGGATAGTGTCCAGCGTGCACGATGGTTCGCGTCCGTACAACAGAAAGAAAGGGGAGAACCCTGTTGTCGCGTGCGTAGCGGTGTTATACGCATACGTGACAAATGGAAGGACAGTGTCCCAATTGGTCTGGTCTGAAGCTGTGTACATCGTCAACATATCACCGAGATTGCGATTAAATCGTTCTGTGAGGCCATTCGTCTGCGGGTGATATGCTGTCGCCAGGGGATGAACCATGTTGCACTGAGCGAGCAACGCTTGAATGGCGTCAGACAAGAAAACACGCCCCCGGTCGCTCAAAAGTTCGCGGGGAGCACCATGGCGAAGAACAAAGTTGCGCAAGATGAAAAACGCAACTTCCCTCGCGGTTGCTGCGGGTAGTGCTGCTGTCTCCGCGTCACGCGTGAGGTGGTCCACGCCGACAATTATCCACCTATTTCCAGAAGACGACGTGGGAAGTGGTCCGTATAAGTCGATACCGACGCGGTCAAACGGACGCGCTGGACAAGGCAGAGGCTGAAGTGTACCGGCAGGGCGTTGAGGTGGGACTTTACGTCGCTGGCATGCAGTACAAGCACGTACGTACTTGCGGACAAATGTGTACATGCCGCGCCAGTAGTACCGCTGACGTAGACGGTTGTACGTTTTGAGAGCGCCAGCGTGAGCGCTTTGCGGGTCGTTGAGGAAAGCAGTACAGATTTCCGAGCGCATGTGGTTGGGTATCACTAACAGCCACTTCCGACCTTCAGACGTGTAATTCCGCCAATAGAGTAGGTCGTCTCGAATAGCGAAATGTGTGGCTTGATGGCGGATAGTTCTTGAGACTAAATTAGCTAACGGATCAGTCAGAAAGGCGAGGAGTTGGGAAATACACACATCTTTGCGTTGTTCCGATGCCATGTCTGTGAAGTCGATTGGTGTTATGACAGCTGAAGAAGGTGACGAGGAGGCTGGGTCAGCTGGTAGCGGCGAGCGGGATAGCGCATCAGCGTCGGAGTGCTTGCGGCCGGATCGGTGTACAACACGAATGTCGTATTCCTGTAGGCGAAGCGCCCAACGCCCAAGGCGCCCCGACGGGTCTTTGAGCGATGATAGCCAGCATAGAGCGTGGTGGTCCGTGACGACTTCGAAAGGGCGGCCATAAAGGTATGGGCGGAACTTCGTCAAAGCCCAGACAATTGCGAGGCACTCTTTCTCCGTGAAGGAATAATTACACTCGGCTTTCTTGAGGGTTCGACGCACGTAAGCGACCACGTATTCTTGGTACCCTGGTTTTCGTTGAGCCAATACAGAACCAAGACCGACACCACTGGCGTCGGTGTGGACCTCCGTAGGCGCTTTAGGGTCAAAATGACGTAGTATTGGAGGTGATAATAATGACCGCCGAAGCGCGGCGAAGGATTCGTCGCACTCTTTTGACCAAGCAGAAATGCCTTTGGAAGTTGTCAACAGGTTGATAAGAGGCGCGATGATGGAAGAGAAGTTGCGTACAAATCGACGAAAGTATGAGCACAGGCCGATAAAACTTCGAAGCGTCTTGATGGAATTGGGCTTCGGATACTCGGCCACGGCGCGGAGTTTCGCCGGATCCGGGAGAACACCCTCTTTGCAGACGACGTGACCCAGTATAGTGAGCTGACGTGCGGCAAAATGGCACTTCTTGATGTTAAGTTGAAGGCCAGCAGAGGTGAGACACGTGAGAATAGCACGAAGACGAACAAGGTGAGTGGAAAAGTCGCGAGAAAAAACGACGATATCGTCTAGGTAGCAAAGGCACGTGTTCCACTTGTAGCCGCGAAGGATGGTGTCCATCATCCGTTCGAAGGTAGCTGGGGCGTTGCAGAGTCCAAACGGCATGACGTTAAACTCATACAGCCCATCAGGTGTTACAAATGCAGTCTTCGATCGGTCAGGATCAGCCATTGGAACTTGCCAATATCCTGAGCGTAAATCTAAAGAGGAGAAATATTCTGCCCCTTGCAAGCAATCGAGAGCGTCGTCGATGCGTGGCAACGGGTACACATCCTTCCGAGTTATCTTATTGAGCCGGCGGTAGTCGACACAGAATCGGATAGACCCATCCTTTCTGCGCACAAGCACAACAGGGGACGACCAAGGGCTCTGCGATGGCTGGATGACACCACGCTTGAGCATATCGTCGACTTGTTCGTTGATAATACGGCGCTCTTCCGCTGAAACTCGATATGGTCGTTGGCGTAAGGGAGCATGAGTACCGGTGTCAACGTGGTGCGTGATGTTCGCTGTGCGACCCAAAGATGGTTGAGCGCAATCGAAGGCAGAACGGAACTCTCGAAGAAGGGACAAGAGTTCGCTTCTTTGTGTCGGCGATAGCTCAGCGGCAACAGAGGGCTGGAATGAGTCTGGCGTGGGTAGTGTGGCCAGAGGTGGCGTCATAGCATTGAGCTGGAGGTGAGGTGCGTGTTCGGCGAACACTAGAGGGCGCAAAAGGTCAACGTCTTGTATGTTACCCAAACATTCTCTGCGAAGTAAGGTAACTGGCGACGATAGCGAGTTCGCGACGAGCATGGCGGTAGCACCGGATTCCACGGTGAGTACGGTAAAGGGCAAGTGTAGGCTACGGCGGCGGGTAAATACGTCAGACGGAGTGAACAAAACAGTTCCGGCAGGAGCGGCCGTACAGGTCAGGGCTACAAGGACGGATGTTCTCGGTGCTATTTCCGTGTCTGCAACAACGACAAGTTTGTAAGCTTCAGAATGGGAATCCACCAAACAAGAGGTTGGCAGCGGTGTAAGGGCAACTTCTGCACGTGAGCAATCTATGATGGCCCGATGACGCGAAAGAAAGTCCCATCCAAGAATGACTTCGTGGGAGCAGGATGCCAGCACAAAAAATTCAATGGCATAAAGTTCACCTTGGATAATGACACGTGCAGTGCACACAGCTGTAGGTTCTATGCACTGCGAGTTGGCCGTGTGGAGCATCAGGCCCGAAAGAGGCGTCGTCACCTTTTTCAACTTGCGGCATAAGGTCTCACAGATTACGGAAACGGCGGCCCCTGTGTCGATAAGCGCTTCTGCGGCGGTCCCCTCAACATTGACGTCAATAACGTTTTGCGGCGAGAAAGATGGAGGCCTTAAGCAGTTCGAATTGTATGCAGCTGTTGCCTCCAGAGCTGCAGCGATCAGTTTCCCTCTTCCGCAGCAGGTCGGCGACGCATAGGTGACAGGGAGCGTCGTCGTGGCGATGGTGACCGATGGTTTGCGTAGGGTCGAGGACCATCAGTGGTGTACCTTGATGGCGTCCTAGACGACGACGCCATTGGCCTGCCCACGGTGTCGACTGGAGGGGGACCTCGGCGACAGTGGCGGGCGACGTGTCCAGCGATACCACAGGCGAAACAGATGGGCCTATTATCCGGCGTCCTCCAAGCGTCTGAGCGACGGTAAAATGGAGCTGAAGATCTCGCGTAGGGATACGGCGCCGCAATTGGGGTTGTAGGCACGACATTGGGTGGCGTGGCAGGTTGAGCATACGGCATACGCAGTTGCGTAGGCCGAGCAGCGACGGCGGCGTATGTGAGAGGCGTTGTGACTGGTGGTTGCTGATGCACCGGCGGAAGGGCTTCAGCGACTTGGGTCCGAATGACGTGTTGGAGGTCCGGTGCCAAAGCTTGCGTGGGCTCATGTGTCAGTGGCAGTAGCGACAGCTGGCGCGCTACCTCTTCGCGGACGAAGTCCTTGATTGTCGAAAGCAGCGGCTGCTGGTCGGTAGGATGGGCAGCTGGTTGCAAGCGTGTCTGGCGTCGTAAGGGCTTGACGAGCAATTGCGCGCTGCCTACGCAATTCATCGAAGCTTTGACAGAGGGAAACTAGGACAGCAATGGTGGGGGGATTTCTCGCGAGCAACATCTGAAAGGCGCCGTCGTCAATGCCTTTCAATATGTGCCTGATTTTTTCTTCCTCAGGCATGGTATAGTTGATGCGGTTGCATAGATGTAACACATCTTAAATGTAGCCCGTGTAGGTCTCGCCTGGTTGCTGCGCACGGTGACGTAAACGGTGCTCGGCTTGAAGCTTGCGTGCCGCAGGTCGTCCAAAGACGTCCGTAATAGCCGTCTTGAATGCAGACCACGTAGTAATGTCAGCTGCGTGGTTATTAAACCACAGTTGCGCCGTGTCCGCAAGGTAGAATGTGACGTAGCCCAGCTTACTTGGGTCGTCCCATTTGTTACTTGCGCCGACTTTGTCGTACCTCGCCAACCAATCTTCGACGTCCGATTCAGTGGAGCCCGTGAAGATAGGAGGGTCTCGTTGAGGATACACGGCACCGCAAGTGACATGGACGGTCGAAGGTCCCACCTGGAGAGGCGTCTCGGTGGCCATGGTAGTGTCACGTAGAGGGTGAAGCTTACGGGAGCGAAGTTCCAGGTTTGTACGGGAGTCCACACACCTCCACCAGATGTCACGCAGTTTATTTACGTACAGACGTACTGGAAGGCCGAGGAATGCCAGAAGAGCGAGGAACGCCAACAGGCCGAAAATACAAAACAAACGCAAGCTCGGGTCGCGCGTGCACCAACGCTGTGGCTTGCCGTTTCATGCTGCTTCGTCGTCGTTCGCATAGTTCCCTACAGTGGATGTTTTAGAAAGCTCGATGTATCATAGAACTTCTACAACAACTACTACCGATAAAAAATTCATCAGCACAAGTGCTTCTATTACCAATAATAACAAATAAGCAAATCAAACCTATCAATTCACTTCCAGTACATCATCAGCTGTACCTAAATGCTTATGATTTTGATACATTTGGTGTAAGCTATGAAACACTATCAGCACACAATATTTACAGAACACAGGAATTTGTTTAGTGAGAAAGTGTACTTGCAGAAGTGATCATGTTGTTAAATGTGGTGAAATGCTTAATGCAACTACTAAGTGCTTATATACAACACTACAATGAAAGAGCTAATTCATAAAAATAGGCAATAAAGATAGAGCTCAAAAAAAAAAAAGTGTACAGAACATAGAGGCTGGTCATGATACATAAAAACTGAGTGCTGGTCATGATAAGATCTTATCGCAATTGAACATGATATGATCGAGCACACTAGTTTCAAGATGCAATTTGCAGTGCCCCTTAGTTACCTTAGTGAAAATAAACCGCCGAAAAAAAAAAAGAATGTTGTATAAGCCAAGAGACAGTAAAAAAAATCTTTGAGTCATTTTGTTCACCGTCAACAATCATTCAATCATAGTTGATATTTAAAATGCAACTGTCCTCTCTCACTATCTAGAATGCCACAAAGCACACATATGCACTGCTACATAATTCAGCACTACAAAATTGATGGCCTACTTGGAAGTATAATGACACTATGTTATGTGGGTTCCCGTCAGTGAATCGAATAAAGAATCTGGAGTTGATGACACTGAGCTATATAGTAGCTCTTAAGCACAAATGCATGAGTTTTCATTGACATTATAATGCACAAAACATTTCACTGGTCAGTGAACAGTGCAAAGGAGCACTAAATACCAAGGGAAGAGTGTTAATAGATATTTCTGCATTCATAACAATGCTCTTGTAACAATAATGAAACCATGCTATCACCACCAATTGCAAGGCCTTATTATTCTAGGCAATTCAGCACTGCAACAGAGCTCTGGAACAACACATGTCAAATATGTGTCTACCAAATATAACTCAAATGGTTCGACTTGCCCTAACTGGGGTCATGAACAGCCCCTAAGGCTTGACGAGCAAGCACATCTTGTGGACAGCAGACACGGCTGTGAACATCTCAGCCAAACATCATCAAGCACGGTAAAAAGGGTTTACAAGTGGAGCGCAAAGTTACCACTTTCTCAGGTGCCCTCTTCTCATACAGAAGCCTATGCTATCTTCAAGCTGCCAGTGTCTGCTGCTTGACACCAGACAGCAGGAAACATGCAAGTGGGTCATAGCCGGCCTAAAGAGAGGGCAGCGCTTGGGTCACATGCACTTCTTGGGTGCTGCCACGCACTGGTGCTGCACTTCATAGCCTGATAACATTACATTGTGGGCCACACTTGTGCACAGGATTCAGAAGAGAAAGAAATCACATTTCATTGCATACGCTTAAGTTCATGACAAGCACTCCCGCAGCTTCGTTCCGCCATGCCATTTTTCTCTGTGCAGTTGCTCATCGTGACTAAGGGAGAGAGAAACGCTTAGAGCGCGTGACAAAGCTCTAGGACTATGCTCGCTTTTCACTGATCCGAGAAATTTTCATGGCAATCAATTCAAGATGCAATTAACTACAGTACTATAGTCATTTGATGATTGCTTAGAAAAGTGATTCATTGCCCCTTTCGAATGTTCGCTGCTGTTTGTGCTGACGACGCACATGCCTTACAACATGCTGTTTCTGCCTAAACGCTAAGGGGCACGAAGGACATTTAAACGGTCACTCGCATGTATGAAAGAGCAGGTGATCTTTCAATGTCGATTTTCTGGGTGTCCAGGTGGAACTTATAATGGTCTTTCGCCTGAGTGGGTGCGCAGGTGAACAGCCAGTGCATAACTTTTTTGAAGCTGTCGTGGCATATATGGCACTTGTATAACGTCTCATATGTGTGCGAGCGCAGGTGGACGTCCAACGTGACCTTCTGCTTGAAGCCCTGCGTGCAACAGTGGCATTTAAACGGCTGCTCGCCTGTGTGAATTCTGATGTGTCGTCATGTCAAGTGAGATAATCGATTCGTCTCGCAGTCACAGTTGTCGCAGCGGTGGTGCAGTCCCCGATGAGACTTCTCAGCATCCACAGTCACTGGATGAATGAAAGGTCGCGAAGCTGCGCAAAATAAAAGTCAATTTCAATGCTAGGGTTGTAGTTCCAGTAAACAATCATGAGTCCCGGCGTAGTAATAATATCTTGGTCAATTTCAAACAACCTCAGGTTTTTCTGAAGTCTAAATGAAGACACAGGTTCAACTCAATTTCTTGTACCCTATTGTCTTGGTGCAATATCTAAGTCACTCTTAACATAATCTGAAGTAGAAAAGTGCATCTTAAAAGACAGCACACTAATGTGTGTTAATCAAAAGAACATGAAAGTTACTAAATCAGAAATATAAATACTGAAAGCATCGCTCTTACTGCGAAAGATGCATGGTAAGACAGAAATTGTGCCAAAGAAAAATCGAGTAAGAGCCGACATTACAGAAAAACCGATTGAGATTCGTGATGTCACACATTAACACGCAAAAGTTCTAGCGCAAAATAAAAAATAATCAATTCCCTTCACCTCCCCCTCTATTAATTATCTTGTGATGATACATTTAAATACCAAGGATGTATAATAGTATCCACAAGACACAGCAATTTATAATGTGAAAACAGACAGCAGTGATTAAATTATTAACGGTTAGGTACAAAGCACTTGCACGCAAAAAGAAAACAATGAACAAGATGCAAACATTAAAAGACAGATTTAGTATCACGTCCGCAGCAGCCGTACAGACGCTGCCAGTCATTGAAAATGGCTATCCAGCTGCATCCGTACAGCTAATGCAAATGCGCAACTAAATCTATCAATAGAACATATAAAATAAACAGCGCTTGAAAGGCTTACAAGAGTGGAACAAACAAGCAACACCATCTGAAATGCAAAAAAAAAAAATAACTTATCATTTACTGGAGTTTATTTCAAATGAAGTTCCACCATCCATCCATTCATTCACCGAGGAACACAACACACGGATGAAGATTTGGCAACATGAGCCATGAGAAAGAACGAGGGGATCACAGAGCATTGCTGAGCAAATCAAAGGCCATACGTTAATGACAAAATCCTGAAACAGGACAGGTGGTTTCTATTTTAATTACAAAGTTAAATGGCCAAGGCTGATTGAAAAGATTCCAACATTTATGAGAACCATCAAGGAACATTAAAAGCTCGCCCATGTACATGTTCCTCTAAATCTAAAGTTGAAACATACTGGTACATAATGTAGTACTGCTTAATTTCTAGTTCAACAGCAACATAGAAGAATTGATTTAATTGAAGTGCAAAAAAAAAAAAACACTTCGAAAAGAAAAGACTAAAGGCATTGACGCCTGACGAGGTCCTCCCACCTGAAACAACAGTTTGCACACAAGCAATGCTAACAGAAAAGAAAGAGACTCAAAAACGCATAAAAGAAACAGTAGTTCACGTACAACTTTACATACAGAAAGGTAAAATAATATTTTACAGGCAAATATATACCTATCATTGTTGAGATCAAAAGCATTGAACACAAATAGCAAAGAAGCACCATTAAACTGCCTATGCTGCATTCATGAAGCATATTTCTCTTGTTAGCTAAGTGTGTAAATTAAAAAAAAAATTCTCAACCTTTAAGCTTTGACATGAAAATTTGGTAAGAACACTAGCAGGAAATATACATTTTGTTGCCACACATTGCCCGAGAGTTCTGCCATAAATGAGAAGCTGAGGTCCGCTTTCTCCGCTGCACCTGAAAGCTCAAAATCTACAGCAACAACAGAGTTGCTAGGATTTCTCTCTGCTAGCTCAAGACGATTTCCTGGTATTCAAAAGAAAGGCAGGGAGGTGTCCAAAACCTATGTGCTCAGATCCGTGGTGTTGCAACACACCCAAATGACTGCGAACTGGCAAGGAAAATTAGTATAAGCAAATTGAACACAAGAACAGTATTAGCAAGCATTTAAGTATGGCACTGACTTCATTTGTGTGGCAGAAGCTTTATATATACAATTCAATTTCTGCAGACCTTCTAAAGTCGTAGTACGATGGTACTTAAATTTAACATCTGTTCTTTCGTCTCCCTGTACTGTATTATTATGAATACCATGGCTAGACCAGCATCATGAATGAAAAAATAAAAACGTAAAGATTACAATTAATAAAAATATTGGAAATTAGTGGTTATAATGCTTCAGAGACAATGAAGAACCAAACCCATTTGCACGTTTTCATCTCAAGAACTACATCTCAATGGAACCTACTCCCACGATCAGCTACCACATTCATCGACACATAGTGTTTTAAGGTTTTTTGGCACACACACACACACACACACATACACACACACACACACACACACACATATATATATATATATATATATATATATATATATATATATATATATATATATATATATATATATATATATATATATATATATATATATATATATATATATATATATATATGCCATGTCCTTTTTTGTTTTTATTTAGGATTGTTTGCTGTTCATTGCTTGGCTCTTGAACATGTACTACCTGCCTTATCGCTACTGCTATGTTGTTTTTGTTGACGTAGTTGATACATAACATATTCCTGCACTATTCTGCCAATTTTTGAAGTTTCCTTCTAGTATATAATTATAAAGTGCTGTTTCCCATTTTTGGCATGTAACATGCCCTTCTCCTCTGTAATGTAAAAACCCTGAGGGTAAAATAAATAAATAAATTGCACCATAGTAATGAATTAAGCTTGAAACACTTTATGGTAAAACAAATTATTTGGTGTACACAAGTACATAAGAGGTGTGGCAGCTTGGGCTAGTTGGTGCGGCGTGACGATAGTTAAAGCGCGAGAACAAAACGACGACACTGAGACAAGTGCTTTTCGTGTCCTTCTTGTCTCTGTGTCGTCGTTTTGTTCTCGCGGTATAACTACCGTCATACATAAGAGGCACTGTTTTGAAGCACCTATGTGCTTCAAAACAGTGCCTCTTATGTACTGGCACAGTCACATCGACTAAAGCACAGTTTATTATGGAGGTTATGGTGACCCCGCTACTCACCGTAGCGGATGACCACCGCGGGTTCACGCTTAGCGAGCCACAGGGCCGCGGCTCCGTCACCTACTCGCGTGTAGCGCACCGCTCCGCGCGCGCTCAACTAATAAGGCGTTTAGCGCGGCAAAACAGACAGTGTTCCCATACAAAACACACAACACTTTATTGCCTTTGGCGGCACCCCGAGCAACAGTACAACGTCCGCTCCCTGGACGCGGAGAGCAAAGGCTCCCTCACGCGGACGTTCACGACAAGGGGAAACCGCGAGCACTTCGCAGCTGGCAGTGGCGAGCTTTGACACGCCGGTGTCCCTCGCGGCTATGCTGCGCACTCTCACGATGACCACTGCGCCTGGTCGCGAGCGTTAAAGCAAACCTCGTACGCATAGGCCTACGGCAAGTGCGGCTCGGTGTGGTACGACCACTCCAAGCACTAGGCACCGCTGTGGGTTTAGCGTACGGTACCGAAGCTAGCACCCAAGTAAACACGCCTGCCAAGGTGCCAAAGAACACCCCAGGCAGGCTACAGTCCGGCGATTCCCGAAGGGGACGCGGACGAAGGAAACACGTGCTTACCCGGCGCCGGCCGACCAGAGCTCCCTCGGCGCGCACATAACACGTGCCGTTTCCGCACGTGGCGCCATCTATCGCCACGCGCCGTTACCAGAGCAGAAAAAAGCAAAAGGGTGTGGTCGTGCGGCGGAATGCCCGCGAAATGGTCGCGGGCGCGCCTCAGATCCCCACAAGGTTTCCGAAAGTTACATTGCTAAATGCATTTCTGCAACAATTATTACTGACAAAAAAGTCACCAGGGCAAGCGCATTCGATGACTAAATGAGCAAATCAGAGTCATTCACAAGTCATCACTCGACTTCCACCACAACATAAATAATATTGAAATGCTCGTTTCATGTATATTTACAGAGAGCAGTGAAATACCAAGGAAGCATATAATACTGACCAAACAAACTTATTTAGTGTGACAAAATGTATTTACAGAAGTGTAATCAAATGATTAATTCGCGTAACAAAAGTGTATGCAACATCGCAATAAAAAAGCTCGAACAATAATGATAGGCAACCTATAAAGATAGAGCTCCAAAAGAGCTCACATTTACAGAATATATAAATGTAACGAATGTCTGAGCCCAAAATGAAAAAAAAAATGCCAGGCCTGCACAAGGGAAAGCTAGAAAAGTGGCCTTTTAGAGCTTTTTCTAAACACCCATTGGGTAACTGCTGCAAGCAAATTTGCTTAATACCCACTACGGCATTAATAATAATAATTTCTAGGCAGTAGACCAGCATTCGCTATGCTTTTTTTTTTGTCATTCTTCTGAGAAGCGTTGTATCTGCTAAACGCTTGCAAGAAATTTTGTGCCAATTGTTCATGCAGTGGCTGATGAGGAAGAGGAATTATGCCTGAAGTGGGTATGCACCACAGTTAACAGGTGATCAAAAACAAGCTTTTGTATTGGGTTGGATCATTGGACAACCCCCTTGTTACACTATTTGCATTGTGTGATGTCTCATTGTTCTTTTACTAGTCCAAAATGCTTTATTAATCATATTAACACGATTCCTTTGCTGAAATCAAGCATGCCTAAGGCAAGCTTGCGAACAAGTCCCAAGCACCGGCGTGGCTGAGTGGTAGAATACTAGGCTGGCACGCAGCGGACCCGGGTCCGAGCCACAATGTGTCCTTGGTACTAGGTTTTTTTTTTTTAATTTCGCAATCATGGTTACGGACATGACGGAGGGGGGGGGGACAACTATGGCACGGGCGTGACCCCGAGTTTTGTTTGCATAACACCTTTCGCTGTAAAACATATTATTATGAACAAGAAACACAGCCAGTAAAAGCACAGGTTTGAAGTGTGAGTCTTAACAAGAATATTTATTCAAGAAGCACAGGTTTGAAGTGTGAGTCTTAACAAGAACATTTATTCAAGAAGTGATATAACAACATTCCAATAAGTTCTTTAAAAAAAAGGACATTTCTTAATGCCTAAATTATTCAACAGGATTAAATTTACAATGAAACATGTATTTTATCTGCGCACACTGTCAATGTTCCTAAAGAAATTGGAAAGTGTGTTTAGCTTCCACGCGATTCACAAGGCGTCCACAATGTTGCTCATTATTACAGCCATACAACCTTTCTGCAAGTAACTGCTTTGAATATTTAGAACCACAAGCCATCGCACATTCATTTTTCTTTACATGTAAACATATCATCTCAAGGAATGTTAAATATGGACGACAATCAACAAAACATGTTAGTTAGTTATCCAGGAATAGGTATTTAAAGTGATTGGAATGCACACAAGAGTGCTTAGGAGGGGCAGTTAATAAGTAATCAATATTATTTGAAACACCATCACAAGGTATTATCACATAATCATCGGCTCTATGGTCTGCCACAAGCTCACTAAAAGGAACATCCCAGAGGCATTCATTTGATAGTGGTCTCTGCTGTTTTACTATAATAGAACATCTTGTTCCGTGGGGCTGCATCATTTTTCTGAAGCCACATTAAAGTTCAGCAAATAAGAACAGATGAGAAGTCACCGCTCAGCCCAAAAAGGCGAAGCACCGATGGTAGGAGCAACACATCAGAGTTATGCATAAAATAAGGCTGGCCGTTTCATAGGCACTATGCTTGCATGAGCAAACACAAACGCTCGATGACCGCAAATACTGGCTTTCAGAACGTCGACATGACAAACAACATTAACAGAGGTGAGGAAACATTGTCACTCACTGCTTTGAGATGAGGGACACTAAAGACAACAACAGTTTTCCTTGTATTAGTAAATTACCAAAACCCTAAAAGTAAAATACCAAAAACCTCGTGCTTGCCGTGAGAAGCAGCTTGGTAAGAAAGAAAACACATGAAAATAAAATGCAGGTGGTGACACCACTTCGAAGTTCTTGCATCAGTCATCATGCCTTCATCGATTTCAATGACATCTACAAAGGCCTATGCAGTTCCTAAATGGTAAATATTAAGTGTATCATCATCTGAGGGGGGCCAGAAACTTGACAAATTTTAGAAAAATTTGTTAAGCCAATGTGGACAAATAACGCAAGAGGAAAAAAAAAAGCCCTTTAAAATTTGTGTCATCGCCATGAGCCATAAGAAACTTAAATGTAGAAGTTCTGATGCTAATCTTCTCATTCGTTAATAAATGAATGGTGGTGAAATTTATTATAATGTCTTTAGAGCACTATTCATGGCTCTAAACTAACTTATTTTTTCACTTTACGGTTTTTTTATGATACGACAGAGGTCCAGGTGAGTTGGCTGAGCGAGCACACACTACATGAGTAGCAATCTTGGCTAGCTTAGTCTTTGCAAATGACGTATTACGGTATATATGACTGGTTGTTTTTGAACGCTTCAGAGCGCTTCGGCGACGCACATCACGTGCGGCTGATCAATATTGAGCACTCCGACATTGTGAAGGTGGTTCTTTCAGAGCACCTTACTCCAGCTCAGAGCGATCTGAAACACTGACCTCGAAGCACGACCTAGATCTGATCACATGACTACCGCGCCTAGTCTGTTTGCAACAGAAGAAGCCGGGACGTGTTTCCTCTTCTGGCCTCTGATTGCTCTGGAAAGTGGCCGCACGTTCGGCCTGACACGCACTGCCTGGCTCGGATCAAGAGAGAGCATTGCATTGTTGTAATACGAGTGAGAGCTTGGTGGCGCCCAGTCAAATTACCGTTTTGCCCTCTTTTAGTGAAAATTACTTAGTAAATGAAATGCAGTAAATGCATGCTTCCTCTGCAACCTTCTTCTATGTCCTGTGCCTACACTCTCCTCCTCTAAACAGGACAGACTGTTGGGCTGATTGACTATACACGAACACTGAAAGCAGAAGTGCTAAAACTGACTGGCACAAAAGAAAGAGCGGACACAACACAGGCGCTACCTCTGTGTCCGCTCTTCCTTTGGTGCTCAACAGTTTTAGAACTTCTTTCAGTAGCCTCCTCTCAGTTTGGCATAGCTGCACTCAGAGCCTTGATTCATTCCAACGACGCACTTCCATATATTCCCGTTCACTCACTCCCCCTTACGCCACTCAGATGCATGATGGCAGCATGCTCTCTTGCATTGCTTCTAATTAAGATTCCACAGTGTAATGAGTGCTGTGCATGCTAACACATTTCCCCATTGGACGATTCGAACCACCACACCAATGTCGATATTTTTTTTTTTTTGCAGGGTGTTCATAGTTATTTCCGGGAAAAACTAAGTGCTAAGCCAACACATGCATAAGCAGAGAGACACAGGAAAAGCTATGCACCATTTTGCTCAGCATCAAGCTTTATTAAACTATGGCTGGTATTTACTGCACGGCATGGACCACGTGAATGCATAGTTTACTGATTTTACCAATTTAGCTCTTAATTTTCACATAATGAACAGCACCAGCTGGTGCCTTGATTGGTGGAATTATCGCACACTGTTTAAAGTCAGTTCATGTGAATGAACTCGTCAAAAGATTTGGAGTCTACAATAGGAGTATGGTTGCACATAAGTACAAATGCACTTGTTTTACAGAGTTTATCACACATGAAATATTCTACAAGTCAATGAAGAACACTGTAAATAAGTACTAAAGTAGAGTAATAGAAATATGCCATTATATATAACTGAATTCATAACAATGCTCTTTTGACAATAACAGAGCTAGGTTGTCACTACTAAACCCACCACTGCACAGTTATGTATTAAGTGTTCAAGAACTTTGTTGTCATTAATTATATCAGCACAGGGTAATTTTTACAAGACGAAGTTAAAGAGAAAGCATGATTTTTAATTTTGCACCATACCTTCAGAATATCCGATTCACGAACCTTAAAGTCTTTTAGCTTATTTTGGTCACAGTAGCCTAATGAAATCGGGATTGATTGATGTGTGGGGTTTGTCCCAAAACCATTATATGATTATAAAAGACGCCGTAGTGGAGGGCTCCGGAAATTTCAACCACCTGAGGTTCTTTAACGTGCACCCAAATCTGAGCACACGGGCCTACAACACTTCCCCCTCCATCGGAAATGCAGCCGCCGCGGCGGGGATATGAAGCCTAATGAAATCTTAATACAGTGTAAAAAATTTTTACCAATAAACACTAATGCAGGCCTTAGCAGCTTCGTTCAAAATCCTTGACAACATGGTGAGCGGTTGCAACACATTCAAAGTGGTGTTGCCACTTGTATCTTCTTCCCACGTGTTTTATCACTTATCAAATGTCATCTCGCGGTGAAGCTTTCGGGTATTGTGAAACGGTAATTCACTTATACAAGAACAATTGGTTTTCTCTTCAGAGTCTCTTATATTACTCTACAAAACTCAGGGCAGCGTGGCCATGCCACACTGCTCTGAAGCAATCAGTCCAATGGGCTTTCACCAAATAACGAACACAGCTGAATAGTCACTGTTCTTTATGCTGACGACGCATGTGCATCAGGACATGCTGTTTTCGCCTGAACGCCTGCAAGCATAAAGGGCATTTATGTGGTCGCTCGCCCGTGTGGGTGAGCAGGTGATTATCCAACGTGGATTTTACCGAAAAGCCTTGGGCGCACAGGTGGCATCTGTACGGTCTTTCACCTGTGTGGGTGCGCAGGTGAACTCCCAGTGTGTAACTTTTTTGAAGCCGTGGTGGCATATGCGGCACTTATACGGCCTCTCACCCGTGTGCGAGCGTAGGTGAGCGTCCAACGTGACTTTCTGTGTGCAGCCCTGCGGGCACAAATGGCATTTAAACGGTCGCTCGCCAGTGTGGACCCTCAGGTGCCGCGTCAGGTGAGCAATCCGATCTGTTTCGTAGCTGCAGGAGCCGCAGCGGTGGCGGCGTACTTGATGAGACTTCTCAGCTGCACAAAGAAAACACAGCGACCTAACTCAAGAATCGTTTTTCACTTTGTTAAAAAATCATATTAAAGGGACATTAAAAAACAAAACACTTTTTCGCTTAATAGTAAAGCACAATTTCACAATCCCGAAAACACCACTCTTACTGTGACACACTTGATAAGTGAGATAACGCACGAAAAGAACCTGCAGTTGGAGACAGCATCTTGAGATTCCTGCACCAAACACTGTGATGCCATTGTTATGACCGGCGTCAGCAGGCGCCATGCTGTCGCTGAGAAGCGTAGCCGGGCCGCGTTCCCACGCCTGGAACTCCAGTTTTCTCGGAACCAGCGTCCAGAGATGACGGGGGAGCGGCGCTCTTTTAATCCTCAAACAAGTAGCCGACTCGCCGAATGTCTATGCTCGCCAGCTATTGTCCCTGCTAGCCGGCAGATGAGACGTGCTGTCGCCACAAAGCTGTAAGCCGTTCCGGAGGGGACAACAAAGAGCGTATGCCTTTGAAGAAACGGCGACCGCCACCACAAAGTGCCCTGCTAATTGAGCGGACAGATTGGCGGACCGTTTGATGTCTGCTGTCCGAAGCTTGGGACCCCTCGACCAGCGACATACACGACGAGCAAGAGCCTCTCTGGCGCCACCTTTAAGTGCAGTGATCTTGACTCGAAATTGGATGTTCACGTGCGCCGTGCCTGCTCGTACCTTGCACCGGTTGTGTGTGTGTGATTGGTGTTCCCCGCAAGAAGGAGGAGCCCGACAGGGCTTATAAGGACGCCGCTGAGTGCGGGACGTCGCTCTGGACCAAGTAAAGGTTCAACCACCACGTTCGTAGTTTGTGATGGCTCTGAACTGTGTAGCGGTTCAACCACCACGTTCGTGGTTTGCGAACTCTTAACCTCATGCTGTAAATATTTGTAAATAGTGCCATAAACCTGTTTGTTTTTCGTATCCCCATCTCGTAAGCGTTCGTTTCCTCAACCCGAAGCTACACCACGCTACCACAGCACCCCGGGATCACAACAACTGGTGATCAGCGGTGCGATTCCCAACAACTGGTTGGCAGCGGTGGGATACGACTCGGCACCCTAGGATCACCACAACTGGTTGGCAACGGTCGGATTCGAAGCTACAAGGAACAACAACAGTCGGCCCAGGAGAAGCAGCTGGCTCGAGACATGGATCACGTATGGGTGAGTGCTTGGCTTTTCCTTTGAGTGAACCAGGTTCTAAAAGAGGGTTAAATTTTAGAACTGGTAGTTAACTTTGCCGAAAGACTCAGTTTCGCCGTTTCGGAAAGTTATTTTGGAAGTAGCGAGCACTCAGTACGATCATGGACTTACGGGAGCTGCAGAAGTCAGACTTGTTGCTGTTGTGTGAGGAATTGGGGATCGATACAAAGGGTTTGGCACGAAAACCCATAATCATTCAAGCGATTAATGATTTGGGGGCTGATGATGAGGAACTAAGTGAAGAATGGGACCTCATCATCGAAAGAAAACTAAGAGCAGCTCAGATGGAAGGAAAGAGTGAAGACGAAAAACTAGGCCTCAAGAGAAAGTTTTTCGAACAAGACTATGAGTTGCGTATGAGAATGGGACCCCAGCAAGGAGTACTTCTCGAAAATGAGGCAGAGTTCGAGATGTCTAGGTACATGCAGCCATATGAGGTATCATGGGATATGGGCCTGTATCTTAGACTCTTTGAACGAAAGTGTAGTCAACTGAAGTGTGAGCGAGACACGTGGTCTCACAAGCTACTCACGGTTCTGCCCTGCGAGGCAGCGGATGTTGTTGCGCGACTCAGTGAGCAGCACGCGAACAACTACAAATTTGTTAAAGCAGAGCTAATCAGAAGATTCGGAACTTCTGTTATCAAAAAGAAAGAAAGAATCAGACCAGAGTCTGAAAGGGAGGCGCGTCGCAAAGCGCCGGAAGTTGAGGCGCCTCATAAAGCGCGACAGGAACAGATTGCGCCAGAGAAGGGCCCTCATATTCTCGAATGCGTCTGTGTAAATGATGTAGAGAACGAGGCCGTGGCCAGTCTGGAGGTGGGGACGATGTCGAAAGACGCTCCTTGCGTGGATGAGGAGGGTGCCAGCAGCCCTAATGGGCCCAGTAAGAGGCTGGAAACCTTCTTCGTGCCTCAGGGGGACCTTTCGACATTGTCAAATGTAGGCATGGTTAGCGCAGTGGCTGATGAGAGCAAGAGCGCCACGCTTCAGCAGTGCAGCGATAATACCGCGCTGGTTTGCAAACATCGCAGAAAAAGGAAGAAGCGGAGGCGTTCGTCACTGCGCAAGCCTAGGTCGGGCCCCACTCCGTCCCAACAAAGAAAGGGTAGGCCACTAAACCGTTTAAGGAAACGACAATGGTGGCGTTCCGGTAGGCACAAGCGGCCAGCAAGGTGTAGAGGGGGGAAACGAGGTGCGTTACCCCAACGAAAAGCGCGGTTGCGTTCGACGACTTCGGGAAAGCGGCCTTGCCCGAAGGGTCAAAGTCGAAAGCGCAGAGTGGTTAAAAACCACGTCGGGGCGAACACAAAGGGGCAGTGGCCCCAGTTTTCCCCCTGTTTCTGGCGTCACTTACAAATTCCTACCGGGAACAGGCCAAAGTGGAAAATGAGGCGTGACGGCAGGACACAGCCTAACGTCCGTGTGTTTAGTAGCCTCAGGCCTGCTGGAAAACCGCTGGGACCGCGACCCCATCGTGTGCGATTAAAGGAACCATGAGAAAAGGGGGCGGTCAGTTTGAGTAATTTTTTTGCGTGCGTGTTAATTGTGTCTACTCAGTATTGCATTGGAGATGCAGATTTGAGCCACTTTAAATTTGGTAAGCTTAATGCGGAGTAAATTTTTCAAAAGGAAAACCGCCGAAATAAAGGCTGAAAATCGAATTAGTTTAATCACGTGCGAAAATTTGCGTAAGGTAAAAAAACAGAGAACATGTGTCGTTTTTCTAGTTTTTTCAAAGGTTTAGTGTAATATCGTATGCCTTCACTGCCATTGGGATGTGGCGTGAATGAGCATTTGAGGAAGATGTTGTTGTTGTTGTTGTTGTTGTTGCCCCTTCGCATTGGCACATACCCACTATGGGGGATTGGCCATGAAATCTAGAAGTAGCCTATATGAGATATACTAAAAGGTTTATCCTAAATGAAAAACTAATGATATAATAGAAAAGAATAATTAACTAGAAAAAGAATATTAAACTAAACAAATAATTGAAGATTGAATCAAGAAGAGAAAAGGTGAGGTAATACTACAGTGTAAGACAGAAATTTTGAGTAGACCAGACAATCGAGCTTATCTCACCCGGTCACAATCAAATGAATATGCAAATTTCATTCAAAATTAGACAAGTGTCGTCAGAAATATATTTAAGCAGGCATTATTATGACATGCGCTTTGATTCTCGAATGAAATTGCATACAGCATCGAATACGCTCCTGTGGCAATGTCCCAAGCTAAAGGCACCGAAACTTAGAACATTATCTGCAGTTAAATTTAATCCTACTGCGTGAAACGGAACAATTAAAAGTCTTTTCCTAATTAATGAATAGTTTTTACATGTTATAAAGTAATGCTCTATTGTTTCCGTTTCTTCACAGAATGGACACAGGGGGGATATCGCCAGACCAGCTCTGTGCAAGTAAAAGTTTAATGGAGGGACACGACATCGAAATTTGGTTAAAATAACTTCTAACTTTTTAGATTGACTCCACTGAGGTTTCCAGGGATATGTAAGGTGCTGATAGTCCGTATATTTAGTAATATTTTCCATCATATCCGTATAAATAGCCAATTTTCTATATCTGATCGACACTATGTGTTCCGATTCTGGTAGTACCGAGATCACAGGGCCATCAAGTGTGGCTCGAGATAGTGAATCGGCCATTTCATTCAACCGTATGCCACAGTGTCCCGGGACCCAGACTAACTTCAGGAACTTCACATGAGGTGGAACTAATGTTTGTAATGTCGCTAGAGCTCTTGATTGTTCTGAAGCTGTGAGAGTAGTACACAGCGAAAGAGAATCAGTAATTATCATTGCACTCTCTTCGTTTGTAGGAAGTTTTCGTAGCGCTAAAATAATAGCCAAGAGCTCAGCTTCGAAAACCGGAGTGAAGTCTGGTAGTCTTACCGAGAATGACCAACCGAGGTAATCTGAGACGATTCCTACTGCTGCCTTTTCTTTATTCACAGAAGCGTCTGTGGCTATTATGTTCTTTATTTCCGCATGAGCTATGTAGTCTTCTAACCTGTCATTTAAGTAACTCGAAGATTGAAACTTAGATAGTGGGGGAAAAATTTCATCACATTCTATCGTAATATTGTCATTTAATGCTTTGGTTCCAATTACCGATCTGATATCCACCTTTATGCTTTCCATTTTCTTTTGTACAAAAATAATCTGGGGAGTACGAAAGCGTGGCCAGTGAGCGAGGAAGAAGGCGTCGGGGTCACTAATAAAGGCATATGCAGACCGTCTCGCTGATAAGCCGTAAAATTTCAAGTATGTTTGTACAGTTAGGATACGGAATCGGCAAAGAATAGTTGGTATGCGAGCTTCCTGATATAGTACATTAATAGCGACATACCTGGGGAGTCGCAAACACAAACAAAACACAGGAAGATGTTAACATAGACCCAATGATTACGTGAAGTTTGGCGCGACACGGTGGAGCTGTCGCTGCGCGCTATGAGAATTGAAGACCATTGGTGCATGGTTTTAGCATTAACCTATGTAATTGTTGTGAGGTGCTTTTGTTGAGTATTGCACCTAGGATTACTTTTATGTTCACTGTGTGTTACAACGTAACGTAAAAGTAAGTCGTTAGACAAACTGCGAGGGATTAAGCGTTTTGGTTAGTAGTGTCATGTAGCTTGCAACGCTGTAGGAATGAGAGTAGTAATTAAAAAGCTCAGGAGAGCTCAGTGTCTTTTTTTTTCTCTCAGAAGCGTTTGCATAAGCTGGTAACTTTGACCAAATGAGCCTTTTAAAAAGCAATGTTTTGTTAGCTATATTTTGAGAAGACAATTGATTATTGATCATATGAGCGGATCATTTAAGCTTTCCCTAACCATTGAGGTAGCCCGTTAGGTCAAGGCTTAGGTTAAGATTCAGAAAAGCTAGATAGTTTTATGTCTCAGTGGTAGACAATTATGGGCGGCCGTAAACAAAGACGGACGTTCGGACAAAATTAGCGCTCACTGAATCCGAGTTCCTGACTGATGCTCTCAGCGGGACAGAACCGATGAAAGTAGTCAGCGTGAAAAAGAGCCTGTTGTTTTATATCAGGACGACAATGGTATCAAGCAAAGCTGCACTTTGCTTGAGCCGGAATTTGGGCTCTCGTGAGATAACGTACTGCGCATCAGGAAAGGAGTGCGCTTACCATGTGTAGGCCATTTCTACGTTGCAGCGTTATCTCGGAAGTGCTAAATTTAAAGTAGGGACAGACCATTTTCCCCTTACTTGGCTGCAAACCGTGACATAAAAGAACAGTCGCCTTGTGAGGCGGAGCTTGATTCTTCGAAAATATCATTTTGGCATTAGGAAAAGGGCAAATTGAATGGAAACGCTGGCGTGCTCCGTCGCTCTTTCTAATCTATCTAGGTGTGCTCTTGATGTATCAAAATTGATATTTTAGTTTTTTTTGTCGTGCATCTTATTATGTAAATTTGTAAGGTAGCACGTCTGGTTTTTCAGCTCAAGTGAGTCCCGAGAGTTCTGAGTGTGAGCTTTTTGTTAAAGCTAGTAAATAAAATTGGTTTGTCATCCCTCGTTTGGCTTGGTTTGTTCGAAGGGGGCCGAGTGCTTGCTTGTGCATGTGGTCCAGTTGCAGAAACGGTGTCGAAGATTCGGCCTTTACTCAGACCATGCCACAAGCGAAGACGAGTTCTTGGGATTCGACTACGGACCCTTTCGTCGTCCCTGCGAGCAGCAGTGTTGACCGCTGCCCTCCGTGACTCATCTGGCGAGGGGGAAGCTGTTATGACCGGCGTCAGCAGGCGCCATGCTGTCGCTGAGAAGCGTAGCCGGGCCGCGTTCCCACGCCTGGAACTCCAGTTTTCTCGGAACCAGCGTCCAGAGATGACGGGGGAGCGGCGCTCTTTTAATCCTCAAACAAGTAGCCGACTCGCCGAATGTCTATGCTCGCCAGCTATTGTCCCTGCTAGCCGGCAGATGAGACGTGCTGTCGCCACAAAGCTGTAAGCCGTTCCGGAGGGGACAACAAAGAGCGTATGCCTTTGAAGAAACGGCGACCGCCGCCACAAAGTGCCCTGCTAATTGAGCGGACAGATTGGCGGACCGTTTGATGTCTGCTGTCCGAAGCTTGGGACCCCTCGACCAGCGACATACACGACGAGCAAGAGCCTCTCTGGCGCCACCTTTAAGTGCAGTGATCTTGACTCGAAATTGGATGTTCACGTGCGCCGTGCCTGCTCGTACCTTGCACCGGTTGTGTGTGTGTGATTGGTGTTCCCCGCAAGAAGGAGGAGCCCGACAGGGCTTATAAGGACGCCGCTGAGTGCGGGACGTCGCTCTGGACCAAGTAAAGGTTCAACCACCACGTTCGTAGTTTGTGATGGCTCTGAACTGTGTAGCGGTTCAACCACCACGTTCGTGGTTTGCGAACTCTTAACCTCATGCTGTAAATATTTGTAAATAGTGCCATAAACCTGTTTGTTTTTCGTATCCCCATCTCGTAAGCGTTCGTTTCCTCAACCCGAAGCTACACCACGCTACCACAGCACCCCGGGATCACAACAACTGGTGATCAGCGGTGGGATTCCCAACACCATCAATTTTTGAAGGCGTCTACTGGGTACTGTGTAGCTTCTAAGTGATAAAAATGAGGTACCTTGTAGTCTGTGGGTGCCATAGACTTAACATACAAAGTCTCCGAAAACATTATCGAGCCAATGTCGCTAAAATACGAAAAGTACATTATGGAATTTCATACGCCCAACGAGGAGATTACAGTGTGAAATTTGAAAATGAAACTTGAGGCTTGATTTCCTTTGCTAATAATGAACTTATGACAGTGAAACTTGCTACGTTAGAGTTCTCTGAGTGCAGTTGATAAATCTGAAACAACTCACTGTTTTCCTTTAGTGCCCCTTTAAATTCTCCATGGCAACACCGCGTTAAGGTTATGAGTCGCACCGTAGTGGCAACATTTGGGTTAATCTTGAACTACGTACACACTATATTCTCAATAAATGGAACCTAAAGGGACTAGCAAAATGTTTATCAAGAGTTCTATTCACTGAGAGATGAACAAGATGAAAATAAAAGAAATGTACAACAACAATCGGAAGAGAGCAGCACTTCTAGGTAATAGTGCACTTCGAGTTGTAAAAGACAATGTCTACTTAGGGCAGGTAATAACTGCAGAGCCGAACCACGAGATTGAAGTAACTAGAAGAATACGAATGGGGTGGAGCACATTTGGCAAGCACTCTCAAATTATGACAGGTAGATTGCCACTATCCGTCAAGAGAAAGGTATATAACAGCTGTATCTCGCCGGTACTTAGGTACGAAGCAGAAACCTGGAGATTTACAAAGAGGGTTCAGCTTAAACTGAGGACGACGCAGCGAGCAATGGAAAGAAAAATGGTAGATGTAACCTCAAGAGACAAGAAGAGAGCAGAGCGGATTAGGGAACAAACGGGGGTTAAGGATATCATAACTGAAATCAAGAAGAAGAAATGGACATGGGCCGGGCATGTAGCACGTAGACAGGATAACCACTGGTCGTTAAGGATAACTAACTGGATTCCCAGAGAAGGCAAGCGGGTTAGGGGGAGATAGAAGGTTAGGTGGGCAGATGAGGTTAAGAAGTTTGTGGGTATAAATTTGCAGCAGCAAGCACAGGACCGGGTTAACTGGCGGAACATGGGAGAGGCCTTTGTCCTGCAGTAGACGTAGTCAGGCTGATGATGATGAACAAAGATGGAGAATGCAAGCATGAAACCTATTGTACTGGAGGCAGCTCTTTCATTTAAACAGCAGTATTGTTTAACAGATTTCTGTTGTACTCGGTTACAACTTAAGAAAAAATACGCCCCCCCAACTCAAAGCCGTCGCTGTTCTTCCAACGTAGAATTCGTGTCAGTGCTCCTTCCAATAGTACTTACTCATTTTTCTGGGTCAAACACTTACAAGTACTTCAGAGAGCTGACTTTTCTGTACAGACTCGCGTTTTTGTCGCTGGCTCTAGGTTGGAAAATTGAATGTCAAGGTAAATTTTGCCAAAGATTCTGGCACCGCTGGTCAGCCAAAAGTTATGTTTAGGATAGTAACGACAAACCTGTAACTTTACAATGCCTAGTATTTACATTAGCTGAGAAAAAGTACTCCGGGTTCTAGTGAATACCAGCTAACATGACTGTCCTTCACAAATAACGGGCAGGGGTGCCGTGGTTTTGTGGGTTAATTGCCATAACTTTACTACGTTGTAACAAGGTATGGAGTTTTTTAAAGTGTAGATGGTTGTCCACGTATGAGGTGAGCGCTTAATTAGTATACAAGACCTCATAGAACGTAATGTTCAGTATGTAATTCCCAAAATTATTATTGTATTTATCGACACCGGGAGAAGATGTCACACACTTCACGAAATAGAATGAACATTCCAGTTTTACCAGCTTAATTACTGATGAGGTGTTGATGTGGGCGACTCTGCAAATAAGCAAGACTGCACAGTTGGTCTGTGTTTTACCTATACAGGTCCAACGCAGCCCCTGTGCCTAAAGTTATAAAATGCCAAAGATATTAAGTGATACTACAGTTGACTGAACGTAATGGCAATTTCAGAAACAGGTTGTCATATTCGCTTGGTATACACATATGTGACTCAGAATCGAAAGGCAAGCTATTTGGCACTGGTTTGCACTTACCTATCAAAACCGTTATCACAACAGCGACAGCAAGGAACACAAACGAGTGCTTGGTCCTCTAGCAATCACACACATGTGGTTGCTCAAGGACGAACTTACCAAAACACACTGTTACTCAACAAATTGAAGGTACCGTATTGCCCTCCACAGCATTGCTACAATGTCTCAATATTTTTTTTAACATCCTTCAATACATATAAACATGCCTTAAGCAGCACATAATACATTAATGTACGGCACTCTGGACAACAATTTTAACAGCATTAAATGTGACCATGTCAAGAAAAGCATAAAATAGTATTTTTTTAGTTACAACAATTGGAAATAAAAATTATGTCTGAGTAATTTTTTTCACTTATTCACTAGTATTAAATAATGCTTGCAATATATGAAACCTTCAAGAACGATCAACTTTATTTGGTAGGTGCATCTAAACAACAGAGTAACTATAAAGAGGTTCCATAAAGTGAACATTCTAGAATCTAGAGAGCACAAATACAAAAGAATACACACAAAAAGATGAAATATTCTGTATAAAGCAAAGCACGGAAGGCATCATTTGCAAAATGGCCAAGTCTTCTTGAAGTAAAACTGTTAACAAGAAGCAACATGACATATTCATTGAAAAGCAGAATTTGGCTGTTCATGATATAATCTCATCCAACAATGTCTTCAGTGTCGTTCAGCATTGGTGAAATGAACCTAAAGAGAGAAGAGAAAAGATATTACCAACAACAAATAAAATCTAATTATCCATCACGTAATCGCTACTACACAGAAACCAGTAATATTGAGCTGGCTGTGCTACTTCAATCAATATTTAATCAGTTTATTACATGTAAAATACATAGAATTGTTGGTTATTACTGTACAGGTAGGAACATCAGAGTCAATTGAAGGGCAGTTTCAGGGGTCTGTTTTTAACTATAGCAGCTTGCTGAGATACAGGGAAAATATTGAATAAATACAAGTACAAATGGAGTACAAGAAATACATACAATAGATATTAAAAAAATACATATCAATACAACAAATCAGAATCATATTCATGAATTCAAGTATAACTGTTACCGTTTTGTAGATGATCGCAAACAGTTTATACAGATGAAATGATGTGGATGCTGTGATGGTATGAGGTAACGTGTTCCAGAGTTTTGATGCAATATAACAAAATGAGTGTGGTCCGCAGTTAGTCCTTATATGGGGTGTGCATAATGGTGTAGTTAAGTTAGAGCGTAATGAATATGTGGCCGTTTGATATGTCAGTGCTACTGACGAGCACTGAACAACGTTATGCAGAAGTTGGTAGGCAAGTAATAATACACGATAGCTCACACAAACTGTGATGGGTTGTATGTTTAGTAGTCTATAAGCATATGAAGTTGAGTTTGTTTTTGGTATGAAAAGAAGGGCACGTACTGCAGTGTTCTGCGCTATGAAGGTTTTCAGTGTTGTCGGGTAGGTTAATCTATAAATTACGGCAGCATATGTGGTGTGTGAATGTATGAAAGAATGGTATAATGTCACCATTGTCTTTATTGGGAAAAGGTAGCATGCCCTGTAAAATATAGGTATTTTTCTGTACATTTTAAGTGTCATCTCATGTACATGAGTGTGCCACGAAAGCTTAATTTGTGTTTTATGATGATTATTAGATTTAAAAGTGTTTTCTCAACAAAAATCAGTAAAACATTGACCGGTGTATTACCTTCACCCTAACATTGCATGTTTAACATGTATTTTTCCTGTAACCAGAAAACACAATTGACAATGTATTAATATTGTTACGGTGCGATGGATGCCTTTATTTACAGGAGATGATCAATACGAGAGTCCAGGGATCTGGCCGATCACCGCTCGTGCCAACCTCGTTTTTCTCTTCTTCCACGCGCATCCTCAGTATCGTAGCAATTCCCCCTTTGCAGACGATGCCCACCGGGCGAGTTAGGCTTCGTTGCGATGATGATAGCGTTTTAAACGGGCAACATGAACGATGTTGGTCTTGCTTGAGCGGCGGCCAGTTGACAACAGCTGAGATATCACGTACGTGACATCACTTAGACGTTCCAAGACAACAAACGGACCGGTGTAGTTGGCCAGAAACTTTTGGCAGAGGCCGCGCTTGCGAAGCGGCGTCCAAAGCCACACCAAATCCCCTTTCTCAAACCATACGTGCCGGTGACTTCTGTCGTAACGGTTTTTGGAGCGTTTCTGTGAGACGAAAGTTCGAAGACAGGCGATGCGCCGGGCCTCTTCTGCGCGGCAAATGGTTTCGGCGAGAGTAGGTTGATCAGTCTCGGAAAAAGGAAGAATAGTGTCAAGAGCTGTGCGGGGTTGGCGTGCGTAGAGCAGATAAAATGGACTGTATCTCGTTGTTTCGTGCTGTGCAGTGTTGTAGGCGAAAGTTATAAATGGCAAAATCGCGTCCCATGTTTTGTGTCCAGAATCAACATACATGGAAATCATGTTGACGAGAGTCCTATTTGTTCGTTCCGTCAAACCATTAGCCTGCGGGTGATACGGGGGTAGTGTGACGAAAATGGCATGAAGCAAGACGAAGGAGGTCTTCAACTACATCGGCAACAAATTGCCGCCCGCGATCACTGATGATGACTCGGGGGGATCCATGGCGTAATATAACGTGTGACAGCATGAACTGTGAAACTTGAGTGGCCGTTGCCGCAGGAATCGCCGCAGTTTCGGCGTAACGTGTGAGGTGGTCAACGCCCACAATAATCCATCGGTTGCCGTTCGTTGATCGCGGAAAAGGGCCAAGCAGGTCGACACCTACGACGTCAAATGGTGAACTCGGGGGTGCTATGGGATGAAGTAGTCCGGCTGGCGGAGTTGTAGGACGCTTGTGGCGTTGACATTGCTCACAGCTCGCAACGTATGCAGTCACACTTTTACGCATCTTCGGCCAGAAGAAGCGTTCTTGCGTGCGATAAAATGTCCTAGAAAAACCCATATGGCCAGATGTTGGGTCGTCGTGCATTGCTCGAAGTACGTGTTGTCGAAGACTTGTAGGCACAACTAGAAGTAGGCGAGGGCCTACGCCGGAATAATTCTTTTTGTAAAGAACGCCATCCTTTACGACGAAACCACGTTGACCGTTCGTTCCGGAAATAAAGAAAGAAGCGAGACTGTTGTCATTGCGTTGTTCTGCTCGAAAAGTTGTTAGGTCGGGGAACGGAGTATCCACTACAGCCAAATATTCATCAAAGTTGTCAGCGTCACACTCGGTTGTCGGAAGGGGAAGTCGTGAAAGGCAATCAGCGTCGGCATGACGACGACCGCTCTTGTAGCAGACTTCAAAGTCGTGTTCTTGCAATCGTAATGCCCAACGAGCAAGACGACCAGATGGGTCCCGTAGTCCAGTGAGCCAACATAAAGAATGGTGGTCCGTGACAATCGAGAATCGGCGTCCGTAGATATAAGGGCGAAACTTGTGCACGGCGAATATGACCGCGAGACATTCCTGCTCTGTCACAGTATAGTTTCGCTCCGGCTTACTTAAACAGCGACTGGCATAGGCAACGACGTGTTCAGCAGCTCCATGGCGTTTGTACCAAGACGGCGCCAATACCTACACCACTGGCGTCGGTATGAACTTCTGTGGCAGCAGATGGGTCATAGTGGCGAAGTACGGGCCCTGACGTAAGAGCAAACTTGAGTTGCGAAAAAGACGACTCGCATTCCGCTGACCACCGAAAAGGTGCGTTCTTGTTGAGTAGGGACGTCAAAGGGTAAGCGAGGTCGGCGAACCTGGGCACGAAGCGACGGAAGTACGAGCATAGGCCCAAAAAGCTTCGCAACTCTCGTACCGACTGAGGTTGTTTGAAACTGCTGACTGCTGCGACTTTCTGGGGATCGGGTCGAACGCCATGCTTGTCCACCAGGTGACCGAGAACGAGAGTCTCACGGCTGCCAAAGTAACACTTCTTAGAGTTCAGGGTGAGCTTAGCTCTCTCAAGGCAGGTGAGAACAATGTCTAGACGATGGTTGTGTTCATCGAATGTACGGCCAAATATTATAATGTCATCCAGGTAGCAAAGACAAACTTCCCACTTTAGTCCACGTAACACAGAGTCCATGAAGCGCTCAAACGTGGCTGGAGCGTTGCATAGGCCAAACGGCATTACATTGAATTCAAATAGACCATCTGGGGTTATGAAGGCCGTTTTCTCTTTGTCATTCGGGTGCATGGGTATTTGCCAATAACCAGATCTCAAATCCACGGATGAGAAGTACGATGCCGAATGTAAACAATCGATGACATCATCAATCCTGGGAAGCGGGTAGACATCCTTTTTAGTAACAGAGTTGAGCCTTCTGTAATCCACGCAGAATCGCCATGTACCATCCTTTTTTCGGACAAGAATCACAGGGGCAGCCCAAGGACTACACGACTCTTGGATAACCCTTTTCTTTAACATCTCTTCTACCTGTTGAGTAATGACCTTGCGCTCCGCAGATGAGACACGGTATGGTTTCTGTCGGATAGGGTGAGCGGATCCTGTGTCAATCCCATGGCGAGTACGCCACTCGGGTACACTTATTTGCTCTTCTTTCTGCGCAAAGTCAAATATAGTAGCGTGCTTCGCAAGGACTTCGACCAAAGCTTGACGTTTTTCTGATGATAGCGACTTGTTTACCATACTCAGAAAGTTGGCTTCTGTATGGTACGTTGCACAAATAGGATCTACTCTCTCGTCACTTAAAGATGCAATGAAACTGGTCGCATTTTGTTCGAAGCGGGCGAGTCGCATTCCGCCGGGTAGCATAACAGGTTCATTTGAATAGTTCGACACCCATAAGGCCGATCGCCTATCACTGATTGACAGAACACAATGTGGAATGAGCACATTTTTCTTGGCGCAATTAAGAGGAATGGGCTCCACAAGAACATCAAACTTTCCGGCGTCCGAGGCAGAGGCGTCAACGCGTACGGTCTTCATCGAGTTGGGCGGCAAGACAACATCCTCAATGATGGTGATAGATCCTTGACAGCACCTAGGATCGTCAGTAAATGCCGATAGCATAATCTCGCCAGCACCGCAATCTACAGTAGCCCCGCACTCGCGTAGAAAATCGATGCCCAAGATGATGTCATGGGTGGAGCTGGTCAGGACGACGAATTCAGCCTCGAAGACCTTGTCACCCAAAGTGACACTAACAACACACACACCGATCGGGCACAATGTCTCCCCGCTCACTGCACGAAATGATGCACAACTGTCCCAGCGAAACATCACTTTATGTCCTAGCCGCAATTTGAAGTCAAGACTCATCACTGAAACAGCTGCTCCAGTATCTATCAAAGCCATCGTAGGAAGTCCATCAATAAGCACGGGGACCCTATTTTGAGTCATAAAAACGGGTGGAGGCATAGGCGGATGTAGTGACAAATGTTCGGCGACCTCACCTCCATTGGCCGCACCACCTAGTTTCCCGGAGGCGGGGAGGTGACGCGTCGACCAGGAGATGGGGAACGGAACCGGCGTGTTGTGGGGGGCGTCAAGCTTCGCACGGAGGAAGGCGAGTCGTTGCGTAAATTCCGGTGAAAATTGCGTCCTACATGTGTATCACTGTGGGTCGTTTGCTGGAAGCCGTCCCCAACGTACGCGTCCCGCATTGAACGCATACCACCACGCCAGCGGTTTTGTCGAGAAGAAGGTGATGGTCCCTCGTAGTAGCGTTGCTGGGGGCGACGCCTTTGACCACAGAATCGAGCCACATGTCCACGGAAACCGCAGTTATAGCACACAGGGGCCTCACGCACGTCGCCAAACCTTCCACGAGGCGCCATGTGCCCATGATCGTCCCACGAAGACACCATTGTAGGTGGTTGGCGGGAGGCGTTCTGGAAACCACGGCGGTGATGTAAGTTGTCGTTTGGGGTCGCTGGTGCTCTTGATTGGGGCACATCATATAGCGTGGCATCAACGGCAGCACACATTGCGTCGTATGGCGGGGAGGTGTTGATAGCAGGTGCTCTCGGCGGGTTGACAGCATCACGTCGTCCAAGTTCTTCGCGTACGATTTGCCTGATCATTGAGGCAAGATCACAGGGGGATGTTGGAAGGACGTCAACACTTGCAACGGTGGTGACGTTGGCAAGTCTACCAAATTTCGGAGTGATGCGCCTAGCCTTCAGTGTCTCAAACGTGCGGCAGTGTTGTATTACGTCCGCTACAGACGCCAAGGTGTCCTTGCCGATGAGGAAATTGTAGACATCCTCAGCAACCCCTTTGAGAAGATGCCCCACCTTGTCATCTTCTTTCATGCGTGGGTCTACAGACTTGCACAATTTCAGGATCTCTTCGATGTACGTTGTGCATGTTTCACCGGGGACTTGAGCACGCTGCATCAAAGTTTGCTCAGCGCGCTTCTTCTTCATCAATGGGTCCCCGAAGCAGCTCGCTATTTCTTTCTCAAACGCTTCCCAGGTCATTATTGTTTCTTCGTGGTTTTCAAACCACACCAACGCCGTCCCTTGAAGAAACAATCCGACGTTGGACAACCGGGAGGCCGCATCCCAACAGTTGTATTTACTCACACGGTTGAAGTGTTTCAGCCATTCGTCGACGTCTTCTCCGACCCTCCCTGAGAAGCTTCGTGGTACCATGTGCCGGGGCCACGCAGCGCCAGACGAAGAGTGCGTGGTGTCGCCGTCAGCAATCGGATCCATAGAGAGCGGTGGTAGACCAGCCAGTCGGCGGCTTCGGCGTAGTTCTTGAGGTAGCGCTTCCGTGATCGTTGGCCTTGGATCGCTCCGCTGTACCCCGCACCTTCCACCAATCTTGTTACGGTGCGATGGATGCCTTTATTTACAGGAGATGATCAATGCGAGAGTCCAGGGATCTGGCCGATCACCGCTCGTGCCAACCTCGTTTTTCTCTTCTTCCACGCGCATCCTCAGTATCGTAGCAATATCAATAATTATAGGGATATAATGAAAGACACTGTAGTGGATAGCTCCACAAAATTTTGACCCCCTGGGGTTCTTTATCAAGCTGCTAAATTTAAGCGCATGGACTTGAAAAGATTTTCGCCTCCATCAAAAATGTGGCGGCCACCGCCAAGATTTGATGCTGCGACCTGCGAGTCAGAAGCCGAGTGCCTTAGCCAACAGACCTTCATGGCAGGGTAATCGACAGTGTGAAACTACATGTTATGATGCTGGTGTGGCATTCCTCATGTACATTTGTTTAATTGGAGCAACATCACTTTCACGAATTTAGCTTTGTCACTTTTTCCAGCACATGATCTCTTAACATTACAAAATGCATAGAGATATCATGTAAGATGAAAAAAAATACATGGCTTAGTTTCATACTGCTGTCCCTGCATATGCTTTCAGAGAAAGCCGAGTACTGCCATGCACCATGCCGTACTAGAAAGCCAACATGTATGATTGTGATGCTGACTTGTTTGCTGTAGTGCTTTTAAAACAGCAATCAGTTGTACTTTGATTATGCTGGAACCTAGAGTGACCCATGAAACGAGCTATTGCATTTCATGCTATCCAGACTTGGACAACCTATGACTGTGTCTCCTCATGGTACCACGCATGCGGGGCTACATGTTTTCACTGGGCACAAAGCAGTCCGATAGTCTTAGCTTTCCTACTGACAGTTTACACTGTCACAACATGTTAGTCTGTAATCATTATTCAATGGCCAAGTATGCCGTTACATGATCAAGATAGCAAAATACAGCCAAAAAAACTTAATGGCTGTCTGTGTGCTGTACGATCCATCCTGCAGTTCTTGAATGCAATTGGTTAAAATGATTGCCAGTAGCAGCACTCACAGTCCGTTGGTATGGCATGCACTCATGCTTTTTCTCCCTTTTTTTTACCCCATCAATCCCATTCCTGATTGTGCGCACACCATGAATGCTTGCCTTATTATTGATGCAACATCAATTTCTAGTGTTGCTTAGTTATGGTTAACGTTCACTTTGGTGCACATTCCTGTAACAGCCAAAGGTAACTTGGAAATAATGTTAAAGCTATATTTTTGCAGTGGTGCTTGGATGTCACTATAGTTCTTATAGCCTGTTTGAATGATGACATAAGTGCTACATACCTCAGCAATTATTTGCAAAGCTACATGAATGTTCCTACATCATCCAGATTTCAAGCAAATTGTAAAATATGCCAACATTCAGCCACATTCACATCTTGGCTTTGGTGTGGTCTCCTATGCGTAAGAAAGGTGAGGCTAAGGGTTTTACAGTTTTTTAAAGCATTCTGGCCACTCAGCAATGGGCACTTCAACTCTGTCACATCTACAGATCACAGTGAGAGACAGCGAGACGTAGGCAATGGCAGAGGAGAAAACGAAATATTGGTTGAACTTTAACTTATTGAAATTTACACGACAAATAATGATGTTTTAAATGCTCGCAAGCCCATTAAAGCCAAGACAAGAACTCAGCTTTTCCGAAATTGCCATAAAACCGGGACTACCTGAACGCTGTGCAGCATGCAAGACAACTTCTTCTGAGTGGGTTCTTGCTACAGCATAAATTTTTATGAAAAGATGCAAACAGTGCGCTCTTTATAAGCCCAACGTTTATCGCAGAGCAATAAGAACCCCATCTTCATGTCTCGTACACAATTAATCCACCTTAGTGCTTGCAATTTGCTGTCCACAAAATAACCTTGAAGAGCAGCTGCAGCTTAATTCACTATAGTTCTGATGACAGCTTCCTAATGGCATCGGAGGAAGTTAGGAGGTTTTTTGGCATATAACAACACAACTATGAAGGAACAGCATACAAATACCATAAGAACTTATTTAACAGAAAAATAAATGCGGGAGTTTCACATATACAAGGTTACAGAATCAAATCTTCACTTCTTCATAAGAAAACATTTTGGCACAGTGTTCCAAAATAAACACACATGCCCCGGACACAGTGAAAAAAAAAAGCATTCATAATTGCTTCAGAAATGAAATGTGTCAAATAAACGTAACTCAATTATAAGACACCCTATATACAATTTAGGAAATAAAAAGGAAGTAAAATGTTATTCTAGACAAGGGTTAGTAATTGATCCTGATTAGCCTTGACAAAGATATTTAGTTCTGCAGCCTGCAATGTTCTACTTCTATACAAAAATGCCGAACGAAGTTGGAGGCCAGCACTGCCTCTTGGAAGGAAAGAGAAAAAGGGACCCGCCAAGTGACTAGCTTCATTAACTCGAAAGCACTTGGCTATATTATATTCACTTTGAAGTTTTCTATGGGTATGACCCAAGCTACAATTGTGGTGAAAACCTCAGAAAAGCAGAAAACATAACAATAAGGTTACTAAAGAAGAGAAAGTCTTGTTCCCCTTTTTTTGATCAACATATTAAAAAATTCACAACTTCAAGCACAGTTTCATTGGTGACAAATTGATGTACAGTAGACTAGGTAAACGAAATTGCTTCTTAAATGGGAACAAGTGCCTCTGACAAAACTGGTTTTATTTCTGCACCTTTGTTCATGTTCCAGTAAATAAAACTTACGTTATATAAGACACATTTTCCTAGCCCCTTCAGTGTCATTTTAATGAGAGTCTACTGTATTGCCACACATGAGTACCGTTAAAATATGTCAACCATGAAAGATGCTGAAGAGTGGGGTCTCTAATTCTCACAACCTGAGCCCTAGCTTTATTGACTTGTTTTTATTGAGCTATTGCGACGCGGTAGTTGTGTTAAAAGGGTATTGACATGGAATTTTGCGGCCGAGATAGCCCGTGGGACCAATTTCCGTGAATATGTGGAAACCATCTACAAAATATCAACAGCAAATATAGCTTAAAGGTATTGCACAGCAATTTTAAAGCTTGAATTTTGAAGGTATTGACACCATCAAAAGCGACACCGCCAGTCAATAAAACGAGTTATGATGACGTCACAGCCTCAATTTTTTTTTCTGTCACGTTTGTTCCAGCAGCAGATACTTCTCGGTATGTGCTCGCTAGTCCGTGGTGCACGCATTGCAGGTTTTGTTTGGCGACACTGCTGTCCCATTTCATTTTCAAAAGGACTTCTTGATGCAGACCATGCCAAAGTGCGGCACAGTCTTGTGTTCCGACGTGGTCGAGAGCTGCACACGTATGCTAGGTGGCGATAGTTGCACCCGACATCTTGTCGTGTTTCCAGCTCTATCAAAGCGACATGAAATTGGTTGGTAATGAGGAGAGTGAAAGTAAACTAGTACAAAGTTCAGTTCTCTCGGCTTCAGCCCAATAATACCCTTGACATTAATTGATTGATTGATATGTGGGGTTCAATGTCCCAAAACCACTATATGATTATGAGAGACGCCGTAGTGGAGGGCTCCGGAAATTTCGACCACCTGGGGTTCTTTAACGTGCACCCAAACCTGAGCACACGGGCCTACAACATTTCCGCCTCCATCGGAAATGCAGCCGCCGCAGCCGGGATTCGAACCCGCGCCCTGCGGGTCAGCAGCCGAGTACCTTAGCCACTAGACCACCGCAGCGGGGCCCCTTGGCATTAAGGCCTGCAGCCTACTTCACATGTAAAATCCAAGTGTGAGCCACCAGTTGGTGACGTTTTTAACACATGTTTTTAAGTAGTGAGATAGTTTCCATACGCTTCTGCTCGGTTCCAAGCATAGGATAACAAACTGACTCGCGAGTCGACTCACTCAGACTCAGATCGAGCCACAAGTCTGAGTGAGGCTAAGTGAGCAATATTTTGGTGAGATTGAGTTCCAGCGAGTCCGGTTGAAAATTTTTGTGAGTGTGAGTCCAAACGAGTTAGGCTCAAGAAAATTTCGGCGAGCCTGAGTGAGTCCAAAGTACAAGGAATATTTCTGGAACAAGTTCCACGTTTCTTTTTTTGCCAACCTATAGCTGCAAGCCTTGTTGGGATACCTGGAAACGAAAAAGCTGATGCATGTAAAATTTATGTGTTGGCCATTACTTGGCGACATTATAAACTATGTTTTTAACTAGAGAGGTAGTTTCTGTCAGTTTCTTCAGAGTTTCAAGTTATGTTCGGATAGCTGGCAACTAAAATTAAGATTAATTAACCTCTTTAGCAGCACACAAACGCTTACACAAATAAAAATTCCCCTGAAAAACAGCCAGAGTGCGATTCGTCTAACACTGTTTAGCAAATAGGCAAACGGAAGTCCACCTGTCGGCAAGAACACCAACTCCACACTGGGCATACACGCACGACACACAACTTTCTACTCACAAATAAAGGCCCATCAACACATGAAAAAATTCCAAGAGGCACTAACGCTTATCCACAACGTTAATGTATGCCCAGATATTGTATCGAAGAGATAAAAACAGTTAAGAAAAATCATACGAACAATACTTACCTTTACACGAGGCTTGTTAAGTAAGCTTAAAAACTGCATCATTTTACTTTTCATAACCTAGCTAACACGTCGTGAATATCAGCATATTGTCGTGATATCAGCGATATCAGCACGCACGCATTATCAAAAGGCAGATTTTTTTCGCTTCTGGACGGAGACCTGAACTGTGCCGCAAGGAAAGCAGAAGCCAACGCTGCTTTTTTGCTCGCAAAGACGCCAGCGACACCGAAATTTCTGCGAAACGAACTTTCTTTGCACTTGTGACGCCGTGGACCGCGAAGGCCACCGCAACGCCTAGCAAACTACTTTAGGGGTGACCACTCAACTAAGATTATGCTATAGATTCACAAGAAGGTTTACCGCATCATTTCCAAGCCAATATGCGACACGATCTTTTGTGCACGCTGTGAAGACCAACGTTTATAGATACTATAAACATTGATGAGAACCCACAACACGCGCACATGTTTCAGCATCAGCGAGCAAAGGGAGAGACATGTCCATAAAGCCAATGGCACAGAAGAAGGAAAGGTAGGAAAGGTCCTGACTAGAGTGTACTAGAATAAGTTTTAGTACACTCAAGCCCTGACGTGACTAGTTGTGAAGCCGCGATAAAGACGGAAGTCGGCCATATTGACTGGGCAAATTCTCCTCTCTAGTTTACATTCAAATGTAAAGCAGAATGCACGACTCTCTCTTCGTCTCGGAAAGCACGTGAGCTGTGCAGCGCGCGTATCGTGACGATCCCAAACTAATGGAACGGGGCTCAACACTCTGGACCAGCGCGACACTTCGGCGAAATCATTTCATCCAAGTATTAACAGCGAGTAACAGCTCACCGACAATGAAGCAAGTACAAGAGAACGCGCCCTAGATGCACTGACAACGGCGAGTGTTTTCACGTCATTAATTCAGCAACTATACAGACAACACAATCGGTCGTGCGCCTTCAGCGGTTGCATTCCGCCACGCGGCCGACGCAGCGTACGGTCACTGTGTCCCGTGTGAAACTCACCGGCGTCAGCATTCTGCGACCGTGGTGACTTTGAGCACGGTGCAAGTGACAGTCGAACGCGGTTGCTGTTACGTTGAGATTACATGCAATGCTGGAAGAGAGTGGGCAAGGTTGATTGATTGACTTGTGGGGTTTAACGTCCCAAAACCACTATCTGATTATGAGAGACGCCGTAGTGGAGGGATCCAGAAATTTTGACCACCTGGGGTTCTTTAACGTGCACCCAAATCTGAGTACACAGGCCTACAACATTTTCGCCTCCATCAGAAATGCAGCCGTCACAGCCGGGATTTGATCCCGCGACCTGCGGGTCAGCAGCCGAGTACCTTAGCCACTAGACCACCGTGGCGGGGCTTGTGGGGAAGGTTCCGTGTGGCGTTGCATAAATCAGTTGCCAGACTTTGCGGTGGTTGTTGCCAGACAGCCGTTAAATTTGGCCGAAAATTTTTCTCCTGTAGTTGTGACTTTTTCGTAAGAGTTTGGTGCCATCCGCGGTGCGTATACGAAGCGGAAGAGAAAAGGTGTTTCAATAGGCACATGCAAGTTGTTACTGCACACACACAACACGAAACTAGTATGTGCACTGATGGTCCTCATTTGCGTCTTGCTGGGCTGAACAGCGTCGTCCGTTGTCACAAGCAGGAGCACTACCCAACCGTCACTGACCTGCAAGGCGTTCGTCGTCGTTGCGCTTCGTCATGGTGCCCAACGCTATTTCGCTGAACACTAATTGCTTCATCCGCGTCATCCACCGTACGACACATGGATATGCACTCGTTCTACGTACTGTTGAAACCCCGTGATGCACAAAAGGAATTGTAAACGTTGCTAAGAGTACAGCAACTACCAGGAGAACACTGCGTAATCAATAACGCGGCGCAGAGCACGGATATTGTCCGCCACGGCTCAGCACAAGACCTGGGGAGGCACACATGCCGCCGCCGCCAGCCGCGGCCGCTAACCAGCTTCATTGCGCAACACGTAATCACAGAACACCTATACACTACGTAATCATATCAACGCCGTCAGTGTGCCCAGTAAATATGGCCGCCATGATCTCATTTTCTCCACACATTTTACGTAGCGCCGGTTCTAGTACACTCTAGCGCCGGCTGGGCACGTTTTCCTTCCACGGAGGAAGGAAAGGTACCCTCCTCCATTCTTATTTTACCTTTCCTTCCTCCGTGGCCACACCGTGTCCGTGCAGCGCTTCCTAGTTCTAGGTGGCTTTAATCCGTGGTACACCACAGAACACCTACGCAACTAGGGAAGCCACCCTAACGCAACCGTTGGCCGCCGCGAACTTTGAAATGAGGATAATGATGGCAATAGGCTGCTGCTCACCTAAAGCCAGCTGGAGCAAAAACTATTATAAAAAACTAATAACGCAGCACTTGTTTAATAAAACTATTTGCTAGAAGAACAAGTTGTTTTTTATGTGTATCAGTACGCAAAGATGTAGTATTTGATCATTTTAAATTGAAACTTGGCCCCGACGAGGGCGCCCCTACAAAAAAGTGCAATAGCGCGAGTGCCAAGAGAGATTAGCAGATCTACTCTGGGTGTTTGAAGCAGAAACGTACCGCGGTTGATTTTTTTGCCTCCTACAGGTGATCACTTGAACTTGAGAGTTTCCGGGTACACAGTGACAGTAACCGTATGGTGGCTAGAAGGGAAAGGTGACGCCAAGGGCCGGTCAAAAGCGATGCGCCGTTTCATGCCTGGCGCACGATGGCGCTGCTTGTCGTAGTTCGATGCCCGCTCGGCCACTCGCTCTACGGCTGGGCGCGCAGCGGAAGCGCAAATTAGAAGTTCGCCGCACGCGCAAGTCTAATTTTACTAAGCACGCAAGTGGCCTTAAGTGGCATATACTTCGGAACTCGTACTGAGCACGTCGAAGTGTTCTATTCCGATACGCATGACCGATGCAATCCCGAACGGCACTGATCCCTCGTTTCCGACTTCCATGCTCTACTCCACACTTCCCATTTTGCACTTGACGTTAGTTTCGATAAAATACAAGGAAGAGACCATACCCGCTGTTTGCATGAGTACACAAAGCATAAAAAACGATTTATTTTTTCCAATCCGGACAACTGACAAGAAATCAATAACTGCACGTAAACAGAAAGCGTCTGTATCTGCGACTGCAGCACATCACTTTAACTAATAAAAGAAAGAAAAAAAAAGTCAGTCATGTTCATACATTTTCAACTATGGTGATCACTTTTGAACATATTTACACAACTCCTACAAAGGCTGCATTGAAAGTAGAGTGGGGAAAAGCAACTGATCCACTCAATTCACAGCACTCTTCTTAATTTTAGCATCTTCATCTTCTTACGCTTGTCACCTTGGCCGGCATTCTGAGTTTTCACAAGAAAATGCAGCCTGGTGAGGACGTAGAATTTGATGACCTTGTTTGTGAGTTCCGTGTTGTGGTCGGGGGCAGCCCACAACGGTCAACTTAGCCAACTGCAAAAATGAGATCAAGTCCAGGATACTGTCACTTTTGATCTCCTTGATGCTGAAGCAACGTGTGAATGCGTTCTCAAGCGAAGTCACCAGGTCATTCAGCTTGGCTGATGGATGCAGCAGGCCACCCCTGTTCACTGCATTGGTGAGGCATGCTGCGGCTGGCAGTGACCCATCGTTCTGTCGCAGGAGCTGTGCACAGCAGTCGGTGCACTTTGTGGTTGCGATGCTTTTCCTTGCCACATAGCCACCAATGTAATAGATGAGCCTTGAGTCACTGGCTTCCACTACCATGTCAGTGTGGTCAAGCCCACACCCGCTGAGGACTTCACGTGCTTCACAGAGGTTGCCTATGTCTAGCAGTTCATCGATCCTCCTATGAGACGTGGTGCCCATTGCACCCTCGGTGTCTATCAGGTTCCTTAGCACTCCTGAAGACACATTGGCATGTGACGGTGACTTGGCAAGATTTTGGAAGGTCAGAGTATTAATGGAAATGAGGAACTGGCTGGGCGACGGGTGATCATTAGACCCAGACATTTGCCTAACAATACCAAAGACCAGTCGCTTTGGCCTCAGCAGCAAAAAATTTGCTGCTGAGGCCAAAGCCATTTCTGAACTTCTTCAAGTAGCGCCGAAGACACGTACGTGATGGAAGAACCATGATCTTATGCTTTCTTATGTGCCCATAGAGCCGTGGACTCTTCATGCACATGACTGCACACTCAAGCACCCATTCAGAGTCATATTTCATTCCTTTGGTGCTTTTGCGCTTCGCCGCTGCTAGGCATGCTCTTACCTGCTGCTGCTGTTTTGAGGGCAGGGATTTGATGGCATCCACAAACACCGAGGAATCTTCGCTTGCATTTTTCCTTTTTAGTTTCTCGATGTTCAACTTCACTCTCAGAATTTTCGATTTCGTCCTCTTCAGTTGCATGCTCCGAATCTTCAGCTTGTATGAAAGGGGCCGGGTGCAAGCATGTGCCTTCCTTCGTTTGTAGGAGGCCTGGTTGAGCAGTAGCTTCCTTAGGTATCTACACTGTGGGCAGGCTTTGCCTAGTTCTTGTGCCACTCCGGGGCAAGACATGCTGAAAGTCTTCCCATTACAGGTCTTTTCTTGGCGTTTGGGTTTAGCAGCGAACTCGCCCTTTTCGCCGAATCCTTTGCACGGTATCAGAGAATCCGCTTCCGCAAGCAGCTCTTGCGCCATTGCAGTGCTACTGACCTGTACGTTCTTCACTACCGTGGCTTGAACGGAAACTTTCGCTTGAACGCTGCACTCGTTTGCAGTGAAGAGAACGACTTTTTCTAAGGCGAGGTTACCATTATTCATGGCACAAACTGTGAATGCTGTAGCACTGTCCGCCCCAGTGATCCTGTGCTTCGCCCAATAGGCACTTGGTGGTTCACAACTTGCGATATAAGCGCGGTTGGAGAGTTGGAAAAGCTTCCGTCTTCATGGGACTCGGCAGCGTTGTCGTGCACAAAGGCGCTTCCTTAACACCGTGGAATCTTTGCAGGTAGGCCCCCGTAGACGTCCTCGACGTTCTTTTCTGGGGCGGTTTCTTTGATAAATACGCAGGGACGTTCGGATAAACGGTGGGAATTGCATTATCCGTAAGCTTAGGTCGGTCACGAGGAATTCGCACTGTCTCACCGTTGATAGTGTGGGTGAAAAACCGCACGAGGTACTGTTCGTCGAAATGCAGCTCACAAAGAACTGAGGTTGCTTCCAGTGGTTGCTTCCCTTCTAGCCACCATAGTAACCGTACACTGTTTCGGACTAAGGTCCCTAGATGAAACAAGTTTCCAAGGTAGCGACACCTCCCTTTTCCTCCTCGCTTATTTGCCTGAAGCGCCTCCTAGAAGGTTTAAAACTTTCATCCAAAAGCGAATGTTTGGGTTCTGTTGCTACGGTGAATAGATGTAAATGAAACAAAATAGAACGAATTAAGACGTAGAATAAACAGTTACCTTTATGAACATAAACGGCACAACACAAGAGAAAGCGGGATGGGCGTTACTCAACCGGCAACGTTGTGCAGTTCTATACTTTACACCACTAGTCATGGCGTCTCGCGTAGTACATTTTAATTCCACGGCCGCGGTATTTCTTCCAGTTCTAACTAGTCCACTTCTCCGATTGTGTTTTGTTCGTGTTGTGACACTGTGAACGTGCTTCTTGCTGGATCCTGTAAGTGGCCACAGGCGTTACGTTGTGACGATTGATTACAACAGGCTTGTGCACACGCAAGAAAAAAAACTACGACCAGACTGGTATGAACACTCGTCCAGCAGCACTGCGATGACGTTTTTTTTAAATGTGCCCATTTGGAGAATCGTGATGCCAAGTGATTCTGATGCGGTGCTGGCAACTTCCTGAAAAGTGAGAGTTCTACTGGTGAGATGTCTCGAAGCAGCGCGTTTCGGCTCAAGCGGGAACTGGTCAAGAGTGAAATGTTTCTGAAGGTGCGTTGATTACAACCTACAGCTGCTCTGTATACGTGCATACCCACATGTATTTTTACCCACTGCATGCACTAGACACGCATTAGACGCGCGCCTGGCGTTTCAATAAAACCGACAAGTGAACTCGCTTCGCAGATCCGCGTCGACATACGTTGACGGAGTTGCACGAAAGCATTCGCGTGAAATGGTTCATAGTTGCAATTCATGGTGCGCTTCATCTCGGAAAGCACGAGGTAAGTTGAAGAGAGCGAAACCATTTATGTTGTTTACGGCAACGCAGCATTGCTGAAAAACGCAGATGTTGCATTGAACGAGCATGGCGAAACAATCTTGGTCGACTTGGCGCACACCAAAGCGCTCCTCCTCTTCAGTTTATGTTCTGGCTACGATTTTGTCTTCTGGTCACGGCAAGAATCCAGCTGGAGCCATATGCGCATGCGCACTCGTTTTGAACCTTTTGCATAATAATAAATAACACCACCAGCCATTTGCAAGATCACGTGCAAGTAATGCACATATTACAGACGCGGATGGCAGAGAAAAAGAGGAGTAATCGAGAGAGTGAGGGGGACGGCTCGAGAACAATGAGTGACGCTACCTTGTGTCATCTAGGGACCTTATTTCGGACGCGATGATGGTACCGTCTGCATTCTTGTGGGAGTTGTACAAAGATTGAAAAATTACTATTTAACTGACAAATGAAAAAGTTTTTATTATATTCTGCACCCAGCGAAGTAACAACTGAGACGCTGCCCCGCCGCGGTGGTCTAGTGGCTAAGGTACTCGGCTGCTGACCCGCAGCTCGAGGGATCAAATCTCGGCTACAGTGTACTAGAAGGGGTGTGTGGAGTGAACGAGGCGGCCGCGCCGCATCTTGGCTGATTCTCCGGCGGGTGAGAGTAGCGACGGCGCTATTGTCCCATGGTACTGAAGATCTCAAATGTCTGCATTGGGAGCGCGCGCGCAGTAGCCTGTGAAAGCCTGTAATCGCTCGTATTTAGCGCGTTTGATGCATTTGTGAGCCTTTATAAGTGGAGTCACCTGCTACGCACCCTGGTGCACGAGTGAATATGCAGGCACGCTGAAATTGCGTCGATACATTCACTGTTTCAAGAACCTGCCGACAAAAAAAAAAAAATGTCAATCGGGATTTGCACGGATCCGCCTAGCTTCTCACTCAAGCAGCGCTTTTAGCTGCATTACATCATAAGTGGCTACTGGCAAACTACAAAGAGAGGAGAAATATCAAAACTGTGATTTATTCATACGCTCGTTTGCTCGGCAGTCTCTACAATATGCGGAGCACAGTGTTTCTCACATGAGCCTACATGCACTCAATTCTTTCACGTGAAACACGAGTATAGGTAACGTTGTTACAACATTTATATCGGTGATGACTCAGTTTTATCATGCCAGTTTTGCAGAAGATAATAATTATTGTTTTCTGAAAGGCCTATTATTGAACATACTAAAAACAACACACAGACATTAAAGTACCACTTGTATACATAGCCCGTATTTTAATCTGCGTAAATTCATTGTAACCAGTTCTCATTTTGTATCAATAGCGTCAATTGTGCTGCTTTCCAAATGATATATTGTCATAACGCCATTGCAAGCCAGCAAATTTATGACGATGTTTTGTATTATAAGTGTAGTTCTATTATTACGTGCCATTTCATTCACACGTCACCGCTCCGTTAACAATATCCATGCAATGCCCCTTAGCACAGCTACTATATTTAGGCGGTGCATTTCTCGTCCGACTACGTTAAACTTGAACTAGTCTTAGGACGTCATATTGTCGGAAAGGCGAAATGTACAGTGCGCATTTGTACAGAGACACGCTCTATTCAGCTTCGCCAACTGTAAACCTTCGGCGCAAAGCTAGCACCCAGAAGTGTGTTGTGTGTGTGTGTGTGTGTGTGTTTTGAGGGGGCGGGGGTGCAGCAGAACGACTAACTTTGTCAATTGGTGGTCGCTGTGAAGACGTGTAAATATTTTAGTAAACCCTAAAAAGTTAAATTACGAAAACACTTCGTGGTGTAGGGAGCTCAGATCCCTTCCTCTCTCCTCTTTACTAACGGCCTCCTGGTTCTAGTGCGCTTGGAATGCAGGTTTTTTTTTAATCTCACAGCTTTGTGAGCACAGCTAACTTCCAATCATTCGGCTCAGTTATTCTGTATATTGTATACGCCCAACCAACGCAGAAAGAGTTAAGACAGAAGAAATCAGTATAAGACACGCCCTTTCTGAATTATTTTCGATCTCTCACAAGGGCTTTTATGAAAAGATTGGCGTGTCATACCTCAAAGGCTATGGTATCATGTGCTAGACATGAATAATGGGCAGGTATGAAGAAATATGCATCAAGAAAGCACGACGGAGGAGCCGTAGCGCACAGCAGTTTCTGCACGCGGCGTGCGGCTCTTTTAGTACTATTCAACTGCAGCGCCGCCGCTACGGGCAATGCAGAAGGGATCAGGCGGCGAGGCGCGGTCACGCCACTGAACACTTCTCGTTCACTCTATCCGGGCTGCGGCGGCTGCCTTTCGATGGAGGCGAAAATGTTGTAGGCCCGTGTGCTCAGAGTTGGATGCACATTCAGTTGGTCGAAATTTCCGGAGCCCTCCACTACGGCGTCTATCATAACCATATGGTGGTTTTGGGACGTTAAAACCCACATATAATCAATCAATGACTGCAATCGTTGCACAGTCTCCGTTAGCGAAAAGAGCGCGCTTTTAGACACAGCGAAGTAACAACTGAGATGCTTATTCGCGTTCATCTGTACTTGCGAGTAGGTTTCGTGCGTCATTTGTGCGTTAGAAACGCGGGGCACGTTTCGATCTGCTCGCCCTTCTGCGCGTGGATTTGCAATTTGTTGCTATCGCGTTCATTGCTCCGCCTTTGCGGCAAAGCTGTGATTTTTTTTAATGCGAAGCATTTCTTGGCGAACTTCGACAACTTAGGCCTATCTATCTATTCTATCTATCTATCTATCTATCTATCTATCTATATCTATCTATCTATCTATCTATCTATCTATCTATCTATCTATCTATCTATCTATCTATCTATCTATCTATCTATCTACTCTATCTATCATCTATCTATCTATCTAGCGATCTATCTATCTTCTATTCTATCTATCTATCTATCTATCTATCTATCTATCTATCTATCTATCTATCTATCTATCTATCTATCTATCTATCTATCTATCTATCTATCTATCTATCTATCTAGCCGCCTGCTACTTTAGCTCTCCTGGCCGTTTCAATAATGGTATCGATACCAAACTTGGTATGGCATAACATGACTGTATGAAGAACATATCTGACAAGTCATAACATTAAAATCATGACACGTACGTCATTAATGTGATGATTTACATTTCATGGTCCTGCAGCTCTTGCAGTGGCTTAGTTCACATGGCATGTTTGCAAAACTGGTACGGTATGACATGATTGCATGGCCAACAAAAGCGACAAAACCCTAACATGAAAATCATGACATGCGTGTCATGTAACTACATGACTACATGCCACGCTCATGATGTACTCGCAGCCGTTTCGATGGCGTCACATGTACCAAACTCGGTATTACGTGACGTCAATAGATGATGGAGGTATGTGACTGGTGCAAACATGATAATCATAAGATGAGTGTCATGTGAGAACATTACTACACGTCACAGTTCAGGCCGTCAATACACTTAGACGTGACGCGGTTTGCGTGCTCGCCGGCGTTCATTTCGTCGCGTCACGCCGGCGTTGCCACGCCAGGCGCCTATCCTGCCTTATACTCGCAGGTGCGTGCCGTGCTGCGTTGCGTTGACGCATGCGCGTTTCAGCACGTCCGGCGTCCCTCCGTCACGAAAAGAGGGAGACGCAGTGTTGTCTGGGTAACGCATCGGCGCGAAGTGCAGCATGTCGCATTTCGCGCCGGTCACCGTCGAGCCGCGCCGACGGACGCTGGTCGTGCCGGTCGCGCCTGGCGTCAGTTTATAAGAGTGCTCGCGTTTTGCTAACGTAGCGTCGCTGTACCCAGTGTGCGCGCGTGTCAACGTTCCATTAATCTCGCGGCCGTTTCGCTAGCTCCACATAAACCAACTTTTGTGTTACGTGGCGTCAATGAATGATGACTGGTGCAAACATGATAATCCTGACGCACGTGTCATGTAAGAACATGACAACGTATACCACGCTCATATAGCGTGCTCGCGGCCGTTTCGCCAGCTCCACATATACCAAATTTGTCATCTCGTGATGTGAATAGATGACGAAGGTAAACGAAACATTCAAACATGATAGTCGTGACAAGGAAGTCATGTACGTCATCATTTACCTCCACGTCGTAACGTTGTGCTGATTTTAAAGCGTCATATCAACCTTTCTCATTCGTGCTTCGCATATCATCGATTCCCACTGTAGGTGGGATCTGCCATTTTTATTTTTTGGTGTCCTACATCAGCGTGCATAAAGAATGAATCCAGTCACGCTACAGCCGTGCATAGTAGACGGGGCACAAGCTCTACACTTGAAATAAAAATACAAGAAACGCGATACAGTGCGAAAGTGCAAACAGTCGCCAAGCGTGAACATCCCTTTTACTGGTAGATTGCGATTCTATAACAAGTAATATTAACGTTCGGCGAGCTTCGTGCATCCATAGAGTTTCCTAATATACACTAGAGGGAACTCTGGCGCTAGGGTCTATGGGAGCTGCAACGCACGGCTCTTCAGCGAGCATGAGAATGATGGGTAGTACACACATTTGTCTAGTCTACATACTTCTGACCTGCTTTTGGCTCCGTGTGTGTTCGTGTGGCTCGGAGTTGTTTTCTCCAAAAAAAAAAAAAACAGCAAATGTTCAGCGGTTACGTTTCACCACCTTATTCTTTTTTAGACTTACCTTTCCAAATCAGGTCACGAAGTTCAAAAGGGTTGAATCTTTCTTTCAAAACTGAACCGCAAGTACAATTCGCCGCTTGCAAGTACGAAGACTAGACAAACGTGTGAACTACTATACCCATATTCTAGTACACTATAGTACTACCCATCATTTCCATGGTCGCTGAATGATCGCAGCAACAGAGTCCCCTCTAGTTAATTTTAGGAAACTCTATGCCTGCATCCATTCAGCAATGGACGAGTAGGCAGCAGCCAACGCATTTTATTCGCCGTCAGTCGGCTCACACCGCTCAGAAAACGCGCCGCTGCGTTCGACACTGGCACACTAGCGCAGCGCGTTGGCGGTATATAATGTAAAATAAACTGTAGTGTACAAAAATATCACTAGATGGCTGCACTGTATCTTTATGGCTATCCATTAAGCGAGTCTAGTCGTAAGTTAACGCACTCTGTATATTGGTTGCGACAATGGGAAAGAGTCACGGAGGAAGGAAAAGTAATGACCACGGAGGAAGGAAAGGGTAATGACCGTGGTAATGACGCTTTCAACTGAAAGATTCGAAACCCTGGAGCGAGCACTTGGATTGCACCAAGCCAGATCTGTCAGTGAAACACGCGGATGCCCCGCGGGAGGTCATTCGGGAAGTTATTTACGTATGCGTCACTACAGCAGTTCCGGTGTCACACATGTCCCGTTATTAGGGAGGCGATCGCCGGGCTAATTCCAAGAGCCGAAGTATCGGCCCCCCAAACCGCACCACGAAAGCGTGGACAATTTAGGAGTGGTCCTTATTGGCGCGCCAGCAGACGCCGGCTGTGGCCCAAAGAACAAGTCAGAGACGAGAGTTGATAAACAAACAAAATTGTATTCTCGATAATGGCAGATCGAAAACAATACACGAGTATGTACCCTCCACAATAGTTGGGTACAATATGTCACCAATCAACCAACGTACTACACAGTACAATCAGCCACACTCAAAACAACGGACACAGACAACAATTCACACTACAATGCAGTCGCATGCATTTAACAACCAAGACACTTAAAGACTAAAGAGATAGAAAACCTATTCAGTCCAAAGTCCTTGGAACAAAAGTCTGAATGATACTCGTCCGAGAATCACTCACTCAAAGTCCAGCTTTGTTGTCGTTCCGCTGCCCCCTGAAGTTTCTCTTCCAGAAAACCTCGCCGAAGTTTCTCTTCCAGGAAACCTCGCGTCCTCAAATGGCCACTCTCCAAGCTTCAAACTTCTTCGCCGGAAACACGTCGGCTTCACACACACGCAGCTGTTGCCACGCGTCTTCGCTCGATAGCGGTAAACACACACTCTTGCCTGTAGCTCGAGTCGTCACCCCTCAGGTGGAAATCATCTCCTTCTCCTGCTTTGTTTCTACGGACAAAACCTTCGCCGACTACACGGCGGAATCCCTACGCGCTCTGGCGTTAACTTCCGTCTTCTCCTGATCTCTCGTCTCGGCCGCTCGATTAAATACCTTCCGTGCGAGATTCCAGAAGGTTCTCGTCATTTCGTCGGCGCGATACGCAGCGAAGGCTGGGGAGAGGCGAGACGGTTCGACTGCCCTCCGCGTCGGATGACTCAACTCGGCGTGACCCACGCCTCCTTCGTTCTAGAAATATCGCGGGCTTGCTGGGCCGCCGATGTGGGGTGAGGAGGTTCGTCGGCGAAGCCACGCTTCCCAGGCGAGAGCGTGCGCCCGGGGAGCCTTAGATGTTCGTTTTCTTTTTTTTTTTCTTTTGACCTCGCGGCGTTTCTCCCGCCCGTTATCGCAAGAATTTGGCGGCGCGCCCATTTTTAGCGCTCGTTCTGTGACATCCGGAAATGATTCCTTTTCCCGCTCTGTACGTTTCCATGGCAACTTTGTCGCCACTGCAGAGCGCGCATTTCGACCAGGCTGTCGCGAGAGACAGGTGTGCAATTTTATTGTGTTGGCGCTGACATATACGGACGAGCAAATGGAAATCCCTCCGGCTGTGCGTCGTGCCACTACCCACCCCGATCACTACAGGGGTATTGATAGATTGATTGATATGTTGGGTTTAACGTCCCAAAACCACCATATGACTATGAGAGACGCCGTGGTGGAGGGCTCCGGAAATTTCGACCACCTGGGGTTCTTTAACGTGCACCCAAATCTGAGCACACGGGCCTACAACATTTCCGCCTCCATCGGAAATGCAGCCGGGATTCGAACCCGCGACCTGCGGGTCAGCAGACGAGTACCTTCACTGCAGGGGTAGTGGCACAACCCTTCAAACTCACGTATCAAGGTTTCCACGGCTCTCTTTAAGACTCCAAAGTCTCGACAGAACTTCATAGAAGCAAATAGTAATAAAAAGATGAAATGAGCTATTTGCAGAAGTAGTTTCCTCCACAGAAGCGAACGCAGCCATTCTGCAAAGCTGAGCTTGCGCACAATCACGGAAGTGACGTGTGCTGCTCGTGGTATTTTTACCCGAATCCGTGGCTTGGAGGAGCAGTGCAAGCAATCCACCTCGGAGCGAGTTGCTCTGAAACTGCCAGTGAAAAGCATGAACCCACTCCGAATCGACCAGAGAAATCCAGATTAGTCGCCACGCAGAGAAAAAAAAACTGCTACAAATATACCAGTGAGTGAGTGAGTAAAAACTTTATTGAACATGTCCGGCGTCATTGAGCGGGGTGGGGCTACAAGCACCCCGGCCTAGGTGACGGCCTCGAGTCCTTGGACCCGGGCGGCATCCTGGGCTTGCCGGACGGCCCACAGTTGATCAGCAAGGTCGTGGCTGAGCAGAGCCGCCTCCCATCGCGCCTCGCGGTTCGAGACTGCCATGTCTGCCGGGTTCGTAGGGGACTGCTGCGCGTTACCGGTACACTTCCACAGCATGTGCTGCAGCGTCGCTCTGGCTCCGCACGCCTTACACGCGTCGGACGTATAAATGCCTGGGTAGCAGAGGCGAAGGATCACCGGATTCGGGTACGTGTGTGTCTGTAGTTGTCTCCAGGCAACCTGCTGTTTCTTGTTTAGTTTGGCGTGGGGTGGTGGATATTTGCATCTGTTCAGTCTGTAGTGTTGCGTGATGTCTCTGAAAGTGGTCATGCGATCCCCCCACGTCCATTCCCGCATCGCTGTCGAAGTGTGCGAGACATCGGGACTGTCGGCAGTCGTCGCAGCTCGGCGTGTAAGTCCTCGAGCCGCGGCGTGGGCAGTCGCGTTGCCCGCAAGCGGAGGGTCCGTGTGGGCGGGGGTCCATACGAGGAAACTGTCGTTTTTGCGGCAGATGTTGCGTTCGTGAATTTGGAGAATGCGGGCCGCTTCGCGGGAGATCCGGCCGCTGGCGTAGTTGCGTATCGCCGCCTGCGAGTCGCCTATTATCACCTCGGCGTCCGTGGTGGCTATCGCGAGGGCTATGGCAGCTTCTTCGGCCGCCTCCGTGTCTTCCGTGCCTATCGTCGCACTCGTGACGCAAGTTCCTACATGATCCGTGATCGCGACCGCGAAGCCGCGGTGGCAGTCGTAACGGGCCGCGTCCACGTAAACTGTGTCTTTGCTATTGCCGAATTTCTTTTCAAGGTCTTGGGCGCGCCTGTTGCGCCGACCGATGTGATGTGTCGGGTGCATGTTTTTAGGCAACGGCATAACGACGATGCGCTCGCGAATACGTCTGGGTATCCCGACCTTTTCGCCGCGCTGCGTATGGTAGTTGATACCCAGTGTCTCGAGGATGTGTCGACCAGTTCTGGTCTTCGCCAGACGTTCGTACTGGGCGATGTTGTGTGCTTCGATTATCTCATCTAGAGTATTGTGCAACCCCAGCTCTAGAAATTTATCCGTGCTGGTATTGGCCGGTAATCCGATTGCGCGTTTGTACGCCTTGCGGATGAGACAATCTAGTTTGGTGCGTTCAGTCGCCTGCCACTTGAGGTAGGAGGCGACGTACGTTATATGGTTCATAGCGAAAGCATGTACCCGGCGAATGGTGTTGCTTTCCTTCATTCCGCTATGCCGATTTGTTATTCGTTTCAGCAACCGGATTGTTTCATTGACCGCGCCCTCTAGTCTGCGAACGGTTTCGCCGTTGTGGCCGTTGGCGGACAGCCGCAAGCCCAGTACCCTAATGGTGTTAACTTGTGGGATGACAGCGCCGTCTGATGTGCGTACATTAATTTCTCTATATGCGCACTCGAATGCGGAATCGGCGTTCTTGGGTTTACGGCCCCTGCGCGATGGTCTATAGAGCAGGAGCTCCGATTTAGCTGCGGAACATTCGAGGCCAGTGTCGCGAAGGTAGTCCTGCACCACGTCGACGGCTTCCTGCAGCGTTTGCTCTACGTGGCCGTCATTTCCCTCGGCAACCCAGAGGGTGATATCATCGGCGTACAAGCTATGGTGGAGGCCTTCTATCTCAGTGAGTTTCCGTGGTAATCCGACAAGCACGAGGTTAAAGAGCATGGGCGAGATTACGGAGCCCTGCGGCGTGCCCGTACAACCCATGTATATGTCCTGCGATTCTAGTTCGCCGATCGCTAATCGGGCCCGGCGGCCCGTAAGAAAATCCCGTACGTAGTGGTACGTTCTCTCGCCAAGTCCCAACGCTCGTATACTTTCAAGTATCGCAGCATGGCTAACGTTGTCGAACGCCTTTTTGAGGTCGAGCCCGAGTATCGCTTTGGTGGATCGTGTGGGATTGTCTACGATATCGTGCTTGAGTTGAAGCATAACGTCCTGTGTGGAAAGGTTACGACGGAACCCCAGCATCGTGTGTGGGAGCATGTTTCGGTCCTCGAGGTAGTTGGTAAGGCGAGCGAGAACCACATGTTCCATGACCTTACCAACGCAGGACGTCAGGGATATCGGTCGAAGGTTGTCAATCTGTACTCGTTTGCCCGGTTTGGGGATCATAATTATGCGCGCCGTTTTCCACGAGTTCGGTATAGCGCCCGAATTCCAGCACTCGTTCATGTAAGCCGTCAGTTGTTCTATCGACTCATCGTCCAAGTTACGTAGCGCTTTGTTGGTTATCCCGTCCGGGCCTGGCGCCGACTTTGTGTTGAGCCTGTGCAGCACCGCCCTCACCTCTGCAACGCTGAAGTCCTCGTCTAGCTCCGCGTTACCCTCACCCTCCCAGGCGTATGCCGAGTGCGCGAGGGGGCTACGTGACTGAAAGTAACGGCTTCGCACGTCATCTAGAAAGTCCGCGTGGGTGCCTTTGTAGTCGTGCAGCAACTTGTTGAGCTTATGTGCGTGCGATGTTTTCGTCTCCTCTGGATCCAAGAGGTGCCGGAGGAGATGCCACGTCTTGGCCCGTCCCAGCTGGTTCTCCATCCCATTGCAGATCTCTTCCCATTGAGTTTTGCATACCTGTAACGCGTGCTCTTCCATGTCCCTGCTTAGCCGTGCTATGCGTCTGCGCAGCGTTCGATTGTGGCGTTGACGCTTCCACCTGTCTTGCAGGCTGCGCTTGGCTTCCCACATGTGTAGGAGTTTGCTGTCTACCACTTCGAGCTGGGCTTCTGGCGGAACCTCCCGCGTCGCCGTTTCTAAATCCCCCTTGAGCGTCGCAGTCCAGCTATCTATATCCTCAATAGCCGCATTGCCACGATTCTGCTCTTTCCGGACTTTGCGAAACGCGTCCCAATCCACCAGCCGGTGGTTCTTGCCCTTGGTACCTTCCCGATGAACGCGGTGGTGAGGTTCAGCGTCGACCTGGATCTCGATCACTGAGTGATCGCTACCCAGGTCCTCCTGTGTATTGTGCCATCGCGCGCTAGCAACGTTCTTGGTAAATGTGAGGTCGGGTGAGGTGTCTGCACATACGCTGTTACCCCTGCGCGTGGGCGCGGAAGGGTCTGTGATGAGCTCGAGGCCCTCATTCTGCGCATCGTCCCAAAGGCGCTTACCTTTTGGCGTTTCGTAGCCGTACCCCCACGCCGCGTGGGGCGCGTTGAAGTCGCCTGCGATGAGCAAGGGCCCGTCGGCAGCTGCCTCGCGCGCCTCTCGCAGTAACGTGCTAAAGCGGTGTCTGGCTTTGGGTCTGCTATACACGTTCAGCACAAACAGGCTGGGGCCGCGCCCTTTCGTCGGAATGAGCTCTATGAATACATGCGGTATGCTAACGTTCATAAGTTCGCGTTGCGCCACGGTGAGGTTGCGTCGCACTAGCGTTGCAGCGGCCGGTGGGGCTCCCGCGGTCACAGCTTCGTCTATAGATTTGTACCCCGCCAGCTTGACCGGGTCATTGGTTTCCTGCAATAGTATTACGTCCGGTCGTTGCCGGCTACGTAAGAATTGTTGGAGAAGCGCCCGTTTCCTCCTGTACCCCCTGCAGTTCCACTGCCAGATAGTGAACGTGTTTCGTGTGTTATGCTGTTGTGGGCGTTGGGTTTGTGTGGTTTCGTGTCGAGCCATGGTGACTGTACGTGTTATGGTTTGCCGTCCGGCTGATCCTGCGCCTCTTCGTCGGGTAACGGCCTAAAGTACGGTTTCCCAGTCGTTCGTACTGGGCGACCCACTGCGGCCGGAAGTCGCATTTCCATATTGTCTATGCGCGTTTGCAGCGTCGCGACCATTTTTGTGAGCTGAGATATTGCAATGCTCAACTGTTCGGTTTGTGCGGTTTGCTGAGCGATTGCGTTGTTAAGTTGCGCGGTTTGCTGCGCGTGTTGGGTCATCATCGCGTCTACCTTGTCGTCGAGTCTATCGACTCGTTCGCGGAGTTTCTCCTCGCGTTTCTGCGATTTGACGTCGAATTGTTCCGGGTCAAGTGCCTTACGTTTGGTGGGTGCGGGGTGCGCGTCTCGAGCCTCCATGACTTCCTCCACTCTCTCGGCTGTACTAGCAGCCGCGTCGGCTGCGACGGGTTTAATTGGAGGAGGAGGAGGAAAGGGAGCTGTCGGGGCCTCCCCCTTCAACGTGGCAATTTCGTTTCTTAACCTTGAATTTTCCTGCTTTAGTTCTTGGATTAATGATTCGAATTGATCCAATCGTTTCTGCACTAGACTTTCTGGGTCGCTGTTGCGTTTGTAAGCAGAGCTGCCGCGTCTGTCTACATCTGGGTTTCTATCAATGGCAGTCTCGGTTCGCGTTAGCGGTGCGCTGGGCGCGCGTCCGGAGGCGACGTCCACCCACCTCAATTTATGGGGGTCAACCTCTCCTCCGCCTTTGGCTGCCGCTGTGTGGTTGGCTCGGGCCGTCGACGTGCTGCGAGGCTTCGCTGAACGGGGTCGGGAGACGCTGCGAGAGCGGGCTCGAGAACGAGTACGGGAGCGAGTGCGGCTCCGCGCGCGGGTCTCCCTCGAGGCCGATCGACTGTTGCCGCGACGTCGTCTCGGTGCGTGGCGTCGTCCGTAGCCCTCCTCCCCGTCGTTGACGGTGCTGCTCCTGCTGTAAGCAGCCTCAGCCTCCTCGCGCATTCTGCGTTCCCACTGTCGGCGCTTGACTAGGTAGGGCGTCTTGTACTTAGCTTTGCACTTGCGGTCTCCGGTGAGGTGACCCTTTCCGCACAGTTGGCACACCGGCTCGCACCGATGATCGTCGGGCGGATTACCGCATCCGCACCCACGGCACTTCTTGTCGTTCGGGTTGGGGCACACGTCGGCCCTGTGTCCCAGACGACCACACTCGTAGCACATATCGATATGTTTCTTGTAAAGAGTGCACCTTATCACCATCCCGCCGTAGTTCACGTAACGAGGCACGTAGTAGCCGTCGAAAAGGATTATCACGTTGGTCGTGTTTCCCATGCGCTTGGCATGCAGGACGTTCGGGTTGCGGTGGTTAACCAGACTTCTCAGGACGTCCGCCGGCTTTTCGTCTAGCGATATGCCCCTGATGAGGCCTTTGGACGTGTTCTCCGGAGCCGCTCTGTATGCACTCGCTTCGAACTCACGGTCGCCAATTCGCAGCTTGCAAATGCCTCCATATCGTCTAGCACGATCTTCTGACGGCGTGCTTACCACAATAACGTTTTGTCGCTCATTGAGACAGACGCTGTCTTCCTCGGCTACCTCGCGCCCCACCCCTGCAGCGTTGCGTATGCAGCAGTGGACGCGGTCCTTCTGGTAGTGGGATACGTTGAAGCCGTCCCGGGGTCGCACGATGATCTTGTAGTCATCCGTTGGCAGGTTGGGCATTCGGCTCGTCATGGTGATTTTCCGCACGTACTGCGTCGCTTTCTGTATAAACGCCGCCTTCTCAGTAGACGCTGGCGTTGCTTGCTGGTTCTTCGCCGGGTCGGCGTCTCCACCCGCCTTCTTGGTGTTTCGTTTGATCTCGCACCATCCCTGCTCTTTTCCGAACTCTGTCGGCGATATCTCCTCCCCTTCGACTTGCACGAATTCCATTTCGGGCGCCGGTGCAGCGGATGGGGCACCCGCTTGCTCCGACGACTTGTCAGGCCTACCGTGCCTTGTCTACTGGCTTGACTGTCGTGCCAGCGTGGCGGTACGGGCAATCTTCGAAAAGTGACCGAAACACGGGCTCACCTGCACAAATGGTATCGGGAGAGACCGCAGGACTTTCGCAGTCACTTGGGAATACTCTGAACTGAATGGCTGGAAAGAAATCGCCGAAAACCATAGAAAATCTGCGGAGCCGATGCGACGCGCGTCCGCACACCGTGGCCCCCTAGCGGCCAATACAAATATACCAGTAAAAAAAATTTAATCATATCCACGAAGTAAATGAGGATGAGTGGGGCGAAGCAACCGTCCGTGAAGTGAACACTCTAAGTACCACCATCTCGCATCTTTTCATCACATATTCATCATATACAAGTACCGCCACCCAGCGGACATTCTAAGGACTAAACGATAGGTGACCACTACGACGACGACACGGGACATATGACACACAGCGTATGGAGCTTCGCCCCTAAAAACACCATAACGCAGAGAAGACTCGGTTGCTCTTGTACGAACCAGACTGTTTCGACAGGGTGCGTCGCTGCGCAAGAGGCAACGGGGGCCCTTCGGAAGAGCAAGGGCTCGTAGGGTAAACCAGTGTCCATGCGCAAATCCGCTGGTCCGAACGTCAGGACCTCTGCACGAACTCAACCGAGAACCATTGGGCTATACTCGCGGAAAACACTTCTTGGCAATGCAGCGAATGCTAGAGAGCCAAATCACATGTATCTTACCGCTAATTAATGTAGTCCGACAACCGTGACCTTATTTTCTACGTGAGATATGAAAAATGCTGTCCTCATTTTTTGTTGCTGCACGTAGCTCTTTCACAGAGGCTGCAGCTCAGGCCAGCAAGATATCCGTACTTGTTTTAATTTATTCGTTGTCACTTCGCTTTTTGAACGCACGGACAACTTTTCTTAGCCAAATCACACGTACCCTACCGCTAATTAATGTAGTCTGACAACCGTGTCTGTATTTACTAAATGCATGAGATATGAAAGATGCTGTCCTCACTTTTCTAGATGCGGAGCATCTAATACTCGAGGCTTGTAGTGCGGCTCCGTCCGCAAGCTTCCTCCTCCTTCTTCCACCATCTGTGCATCCCTTCCTCCTCTACACACCGCGCGCGCTTCACTCCTCCACCATCTGTGCACCCTTCCTCCTCTACACACCGCGTTCGACAGCTGACGCGCGCATGCACCGTCACCCACCATCTGTGCCGCGCGCGCTTCTCCCCTTCGAGAACATTCTACAATTCTCCTGATTCTCCAGTGGACGCGCATGCGCCGTCGCGCTTCGAGAACATTCAACAGCTGACAGTGCATGCGCCGTCGCGCTGTATATATACTCAAGGTCGGCGCTCGCTCGCTCAGTTGCCGCTCGTCGGTTGGTTTGTACGGCGCGTCGACGTCCAAGGTCGCGGTGAAATGAATTCCAACGAGTCCACAAACACAATGATCGACGTCCCTTCGACCAGCGTCGTCCTTTCGCATACGTGTGTACGTGTTCACTCATTTAACACCCCCTCCTACAACCACGTTAACCAATTTAGCCATCGACCCAAGTAAGTCGCAATTTAACACCCCATTTCACAACCACGTTAACCAATTTAGCCATCGACCCAAGTAAGTCGCACTTTAACACCCCGTTAACCAATTATATGCTCCGCATCCTCCTCAGTGTTCCCCCGAGGGAAGCTGCGGGCAATTTTTTGTTGCATGTAGCTCTTTAACAGAGGCTGCAGCTCAGTCCAGAAATATATTTGTATTTGTTTTAGTTTATTCGTTGTCACTTCGCTTTTTGAACGCGCGAGAAAGCCGCGCCTTTTACTTGTACCTCGGAACGCCAAGTGGCGTCTTCGTCGATATGAAACGCTGTTTGCGCACAGCCATCTTTCCACAGCGGTACGGAACGAATGACATTCGGAACTACTTCGTGTAGTAGTACATGTCTGGGATCTCCGCGGCTGTATAGCTTTCAGTGCCAATTAAGAAAAGTTGTCTGAAAAGCTAATAAGAATAATGGGGAACGAGGTCTACACACTGCCAACGCTCGGGTGAGCCTATAAAATGTTGCGCCGACTTCTATTTTCGAGGTCATCTACCTTTCCGGCTAACTCGGGAACTAGTTTGTTCGTGCTACTGCAAGCTTTACCCATTTGCTCCAACATTTGCTCCCACTTCTCAATTCGGCATGGTTCTTTCTCCATATGGATAATCCTGGTTTGAATAGTTTCAGCTGCTGATCCTACCTGCTTCAACTTAGTACAGTGACGCCTGAGTCTTCTTTGTCCTTGCTTTCTCTTTCAAAAATTTCGGAAGCAATTGACTGTTTAATTGTGTCTCAGAATATGAGTCAGAATTAAGAGGGACCAGGTTTCAACTCTATGTCGCCTGCCTGGATTTAATAGCACTAACCTCATCACATGCAGTCACACAACAGACCAGACAAGCACTGAATTTCGCAACACCGTCAGTGTGACTGAATCATCTCTAATAGAAGAAACAAAGTCCTTGTTACCAACCTGGACAAAAATAATCGGGAGGAGCACATGTCTACAAAAGCGGTGTCACCAAATCAACTGAAAAAAATCTTGCAAGGGCCTCCCGTATTTATGCCTGAATAGGCCGCTACCTGATGATGTCAGCGCGCACTGATACGCTGATACGTCTGATGCACGTAGGGCGTAGTTTGTTGAAGAATCATGGCGGTGGCAGGATGGACAAGTCAGCCGGCGCATGCTCGTCCAACGCCTCTTAGAAAAACTATGCCTAGAACGTGGCTCTCTAGCTTGCTGCCATCACAAAATCTTGGCCATCCCTCCTACCGCGCGTTGCGACCGTCTGCCGTGTGGGACCGCTCGCCTCCATACCACTCTGCCACGTGACATTACCGTACCAATCTGTCACGTGACATCACAGCTGCTCGGAGGCAACTGTGAGAGCTGCGTTCGCAGGAAGCGACCGCCACAGCAACGCCGACTAAATTTCAAGGCCGAAAGGCTTCCGCAGTGACGTCAGAGGGTGGGGGCCCAGTTACGCCGCGAACGCGGCGGAAAGCCTGTGTTACGTTCACGTTTTAGGAGAACCAACGCTCCCGCTCTCGCAGCTGCTGCGGCTTGATTGGGCCGAATAAAAGATGTGGAAAAAAAGTCTTACTGAGCATGCTCAGTTGGGCAACTGGGCCCCCAACCTCTGACGTCACTGCGGCAGCCTTCCGGCCTTGAAATTTAGTCGGCGTTGGCCACAGGCGTTCGCCTCCGTACCGGAGGGGAGGGTAAATCCGAGGGTAGGGCGGCGCATTCGCGGCTCACCTTCCAGGCATAATTTCTCTAGGAGGCATTGGCTCGTCTGAAGTCCGCTCGATTGTGGGGTGAATTGATCGCTCGGCGAAATGCGCCCGCCAGGCGATCTGGCCAAAAAGAATCGGGATCAGCGTCCGTCTGCCACCGGTGTCACCATTCCCACTATGTAAAATTTTCAATTGGTAAAATCGGAAGTACGCAGTGTTCAGAGAGTGCCAGATGCTTAACACTAAAAGTTTCAGAAAACCTCGTCCATATGTCGCCAAAATAAGAAAAACACCCTTCGAAATTCATGACGTCACTCGGCAATGTGTTGGTGCGAAATTTAATATGAAACTTTGACTTCGATTTGCTCTTTTATAATCAAACCTACAATCGTTAAATTAACTTAACTTGAGTAATCACAGTAAACTTGATCAGTGTAAACAATTTGGGCGCACGTTAAAGAACCCCCGGTGGTCGAAATTTTCGGAGCCCTCTACTACGGCGTCTCTCATAATCACATGGTGGTTTTAAAACGTTAAACCCCACGTATGTAAGCATACTGCTTAGGTTTAGTGACCTTCTAAAGAGGCGCCATTCACCACTCCGCGTTCAGAGACCAGGGCTGGTTTTATCCTCTACTTCGCTACCCTTCGCAGAAGCGATGTGTCCTCCTCGCCCATTAGTTTTTAAAAGCAATGCCAGTACTAAGCGCTGGAGCCTATCGGGACATCGCGCTTCTCGGCTGCTCGCTCTTATCACCGCTTGCGTAGTTGTAAACACACACAATGAAGTGGGGTCGATTGATCGTGCACAATGTTCTTGCGAGACAAGGAAGAACGGATGGGCGGCCGAATGACAATGCTGTGCAGGAGACAAATCACATTTGATATTTCGCGCATATGAACCAATCGAGAGCCAGTACACTATATACGTCACGGGAGCTACTGCATCCGTCACAGAAGTGCGCAAGAAAGACAAGTATATCAGGAGAGAATACAGCGCTCATTGTTTTTTTTTAATTTTGAGAGCCTGGTGAGTAGCCCTTGAAGAAACAACACGAGAACACAAATATTCAACACAAAGCGTGGCCTTAGCAAACATTAAAATGAATGATCTAGCACCATGAATTTGCCCGTTTAAATTGAAGTATCGCTCCCTGTTATTCACAATACGTCACTGAACGTCCTTGTGTGCATGTATCGCTGTCAGAATAGATGAACAAGACTGCTAAGTATTTTGTTAAGACAACTGCGTCTACGTTTTCACGTTACCGTGCTTCGTCGCGTGCCTGCCGGCACGTGCATCGGCTAATTTGCATGCGTCGTTTGTAATCCATTGAACTACATGCCTTCTTTATCGACCGCGTCTTTCTCGCATTGCCTTGCGTGTATACACTTGAACGACGCAGAAGTGTAACAAAACGCCATTGCGAACGCGAAACATTCGCATTGATTGACCTGCAAGAGAAAAGAATCTACACTCTTGATCAGGTTCGGCTTAGCCAGCTAGATTTAACCAGTAAACCGGGATTTTTTTCGTGTGGTTTCCTAGATGTTGCTAGGATTTAGCCACGATCTGTGTAAGAGTGTACTTTAGGGAAGCAAGCCACCATATTTGCTTTTTATTGCTCGTATTTTGTTGCGTTCTCTCTGTTCAGCAACTCCTCACATTAGTAAAAAAAAAAACATACCGAAAACGTTTTCAACACACGTATCCCGAATGATCCCACTCGCAGGTTCATCAAAACAAAGACGATTTGTTCTACTGAGAAGCACCGATGATACGACACCCTTTCGTAGGCGGTGTACGTACTCAGTGCAAGCATTTCCCCCGACGAGGTAGGTGCGTGCCTCCAACGTGCTTATTTGATATATAGCGAATACCCGGGGGAAATTTGCGTCTAAAGCGAAGTGCGGGGTGACGTTTCATCAATTGCGAACTTAGCTGGCAGTTCGTTGACTACACAGGCGCGACAAAAGGCGTTTTATGCAAATCGTTAATGATTGGCAGTTGTACTGAAGTGCATATGCTCAGAAGACCCAATCGCGTGAGTAATTTCAGTGACTTCGAGAGATAAAAATTGATCCGGGAACAGGATATTTAGCTTCGAGTGACATGACTATACTTGCCATCAACCCTATAGCCCGGCATCAATCAAGAGTGTATCAATGCTTTTAGATCTAAAAATAAGCAAAACACACATATGCACAAACGTTACGACAAATATTTCAAGATTTGATGCACAAGCTCCACCGTGGTGGTTTGTGGCTAAGGTACTCGGCTGCTCACCTGCAGATCGCTGGTTTGAATCCCGGCTGCGCCATCTGCATTTTCGATGGAGGCAAAAATTCTATAGGCCCGTGCGCACGTTAGAGCGCCTTTCCTTCAATACAATTCCCCCCCTCTCTCTCTCTAGGTACAACCATTGACTTAGAGCAGTTTAAAACGAAGTACCAAAAACATTTTCCGCTCGTTACCGCTTCCGTTATGTATTCATCACCACATGTTAAATGAAGCACACAAATTCAACGCACCGAAACTAGGCCTGTAGAGTGCTTGCGAGTTATATACAATTTTAAGCGTCAAACGGCATTTTAAACTTGTCTCTTCTTTACGGCCGGAACGGAATGTTTGCGAAACTTCAGCCATTCACTGTGGCACAAAAAATGAGCCACATTACTTCCGGATACCGAATGTGCAGTCCACTCTATCTAGATGGACAACATAGGGAAAACAAGAGGTATTGCGATGAAGAAACAGCCGAGCTTCGGCTTTCCCCTAAAGGTTTGTGACTTGGAGCTCACACCAGCCATCACCCGACCACCAGAGTACCCTAATGTTGAGGGGCAGAAGGTGCCCACACAGAGGTTATTAAACGAGCGACCTCGATGTCCTAGTTCTCGTGGCAGTGGTCGGAGAAAGACTGGAACCAAGGGCAATTCACCACCGCTGCTGCCTGTTCAGCTGTTGTACAACAATCGACACGGCTGTGACGGTTGGTGCGAGAAATTGCACTGTTGTGTGCCTGTTTGTTGACAAGAACGAACAAAGGCATTTGCACAGCAGTGCAAAAAGCATGAACAAAAAAAAACACAATTACAAAGGTATGAACTGTATTTGTGTGTACTTGCACCTCCTTTGTCTGTACTTCCTGTGCAGTTCTTCAAAATGTCATAGTATGAGTCAACTGACCTAAACTGTTTTACTACAAATCCCGGAAATGAATCAGGGGCTTGTTTTCTTATCCAACACGACAACAAAACCACTAGCCACTGAAGCCAAAGGACCTAGCCATATTCACCTTGACATTCATTCATTCATTCATTCATTCATTCATTCATTCATTCATTCATTCATTCATTCATTCATTCATTTATTCATTCATTCATTCATTCATTCATTCATTCCCCGCCGCGGTGGTCTAGTGGCTAAGGTACTCGGCTGCTGACACGCGGGTCACGGGATCGAACCTCGACTGGGGCGGCTGCGTTTTCGATGGAGGTGAAAATGCTGTAGGCCCGTGTGCTCAGATTTGGGTGCACATTAAGGAACCCCAGGTGGTCAAAATTTCCTGAGCCATCCACTACCATATCATGGTAGTATAAACGTCAGTACACGGACGAGTGATCAATCATATGGTGGTTTTGGGACCTTAAACACAACTTATCAATCAATCAATCAATCAATCAATCAATCAATCAATCAACCAACCAATCAATTTATTCAGACGACTTTAAACATCATTATACAATGGTAGGGGCCAAGAAAAAAAATCACAGCATATCCATGGAGTGAATGATGATGATTGGTGCGAAGCGTCCATCAGTCCGTGCGCGCTTACGTCGTCACCCCCGGAAAGCTTCCGGGGGTGACGCTTACGTCCGTCCGCCGCCCATCTGTGCGGCGGACGGAACCAGTGCGTTCGGCCATCCATCCGCACGTTCATCCATCCGTACGTCTGATTGTCTGTCTGCCCATTCGTCCATTCGTCCGCCAATCTAGTGAATACTCCAAGTACCACCATCTCACATATTTTCATCACGATCGTAGTCGCGCAATCGTCTGTCTCCTTCCCCTGTGGCACATACCCGTCTGTCCCTTGTGGAACATATCCGCTTTCTCGGGTATGTGCCACCGGCGGTTACGAACAACGACGACAGGGGGCGCAGAAGCTACGCCATAAGAAGCTTCCATCCTAAAGAAAAGCTTCCATAGGCAGGTTGAGGAGATCTCAGCTCCCGTTCTCTATAGCGGCAGCAGGTGGCGGAAGTGACAAAAGTGAGGTGCTTGGGGGCTTTACTGACGATACCGCTTGTACTACAGAAAAAAAAAGTTGCTCTACTGACATCTACATCATGGTAGTATAAACACCAGTACACGGAAGAATGATAAGAAGAACACACTTAAAAGAAGGTACGTGCCCCTTGCAACAGAGAAGGTGGAGTTAGGAATGAAAGCGACGAACGCGAATGGCTATGAGCACAAGTGGTGTCGTTCGTCTCCTCTTCACTGGAGACCGTCTGAGGCGTTCTGCAGTTTAGCTGGGCTTATTTGTCTTCGCTCACGGCTGCCTCACTAACGCAGTACACGCTTGCTTTCTAGACCGTCAGTACATCGCATGGTCGCCGTAATAGCTCGGTGGTTCTTGGTGCGCTCAACTAAAAAAAAAAACAAAAAAAAAAACCCAGCGATGCCTCTCCAGTAGAAAGCAGCGCTGAATAACGGGTCAACAAAACAATACCAACCATGGCGCCATGTTTTGTGTCTTTTATTCGTCCAGTATTTTAGCGCTGTTTTCTACTGGAAATCATGGGCTAATTAACCAGCCCAAATGCGTACACCCTACGGCAAAGCTTTTTGGAAGGAGGCTTTTTCACATAAAGAAGCTTCATGCGGCAGAGCACGCTTGCGGGCACGCACTCTCTGTACTATGCACGGGGGTTGGGAGGGGTTGCAAAAGAGGTGCACAGGCCTCCTCAAACCACACCAACAATTGCACCCCACTCGAGCAACACCAGCGTTCCACCCATTTTACATCCACGATGCAACACGGATTCTCATAACCCTCCATCACAAACTCGTTGCGATGCCCATGATACTATAGCTGCGCTTGGTAGGGGCACTAAAGGAAAGAACGATTTCCGCGTATTAGTTAACTTCAATTTTACAACACCGAAAACACAACTTTTACCGCGAGAAGACGCACGTGGGCGAGAAAACGTACGAAAAGAAAATGCATGTGTCGAAGCCACCATCAAGTTCCCGCACCAAACGCCGCGATGTCACAGATTTTGACGGCGTCTACTTGGTCAGATTATGTTTTCACCGATAAAGACGAAGTACGCTCTCGTTTTTAGGGGCCTAAGCCTTAACATACAATCTTTTAAAAAATTTCATTGTGCCAGTGTTGTCTAAATATGAAAAATGCACCTTGAAATTCGTGACGACACGTGCGGAGATTCTGGCACGAAGTAAAAAAAAAATGATACTAGGACCTTGATTTTCTTCTCTTTTAATAAACCTATTATAGTTAAATTAACAATATTAGAGTTCTCAGAGTAAAACCTATGAGTATAAGCCATTTATCAACTCTAATTTAGTGTCCCTTCAAGCTTTAGATGCCTAATCAAATGTGAAAACTTATTAGCGTCCCACGTCGGCGTCATCAACAGAAATAACGCAAGTTATCCCCATAACGTGATGATATTATGAAGCGTGGAAACTTGAGAAAGTTGGTAGGACATAACTGAATATACCACCAGCGCAACTTAGAAGTAGTTACAGCGTAACTATGGAAGCGAAAAAAAAACAAGGATAGAAAAGTGATAGTTGAGTTTCCTCAATTGAAAGTCAGCGCTCTTTTCTATCCTTGTTTTTTTTTTCGCTTGTGTAGTTACGTTTCAACTACTTACAAGTTGCACTGTTCGTATATTCAGTATATTCACAATGTGATTAAGTTACCATATGACGTCACAGATTGCCAGAAATGAGTGGCATCATCGTTGCGTCACTGTGACTTCACATAACGTGAGGCAATATGGGGACGTCATCACATGGCACCATTTCGTGGTCAATGGTATGCCGATCCCGTAGGTGAGGTACGATGCCTCCGATCACGGAGGCCATGCAAGATCATGTTAGCTGCAGAAATTCTGGTAAAGGGACGCAGAGGTGTTTAATAAATTGCTTAGATTTGTTGGAAATTCAGGACGGTATACTAGCAGGGCGAGGACGCGCGGACAATACAGCTTAGTGTATCGTCCTTTTTCTTGTCCGTGTGTCCTCGCACTGGTAGCATACTGTTAATAAATCGACTTGGAAAAAGATAAGATGACTTCTAGTTCACAAAATTGGGTGTAGGAAGGAGTATGACGTGACGCAGCCAGCCTCGGCAAGTCAACTTCTTTAAGTCAGCAGTGTCTCCCAACACGTTACTCTTCGCGTCAAGATCACGCAAGAAACGAGACTGTGCGAGACTTCGGGGCATGGTGCCCGGTAGAAGTTAAATCGAAACGCGCTTGTTCGGCACCGACCGGCCTGCTCACGCAGAAGGTTCAAAAATGGAAAAACCACAGATAGTGCTGAAACCTACCGCATGCTCCGACGTTTTTGATCACGTGTTGGGCCGACACGGTTGAATTCATTCGTGTGACGTGATGTTCCCTCCCTTCTTTCGCCTTCCTCCATAGTTATATGCACAAGGGACCTTGTGAGCTTTCCGAAATGACGTAACGCGTTCTTGCTGTGCCATGACAGTCCTCCGCTTTCGTTTTAGTTTCTGCTCCATTCTTTCTTGCACGCTCATCTTGTTTGTACCTTGCAGCGATGCTCACTTTCTCTGTGCCTGTTTCGTTGCAGCCATCAAGTCGACATTTTCAGTGTTGCTTTTAGCTCGTCTCGTTTTCGACTGAGATGTCTTACATTTGTTCATCTGTTCTACCACGTCTTGTTTTCCGTCTGCTTGGTTGTTTGGCTACTTGTTTTGTTCCTAGACGCATCTCTAGTGTTTCTACTTGCCGTTAGAAGGCGACACCTCGAATCCGTAGTGAAGAGAAACTGCAGTCGAACTTACGTTTGGAGAAAAGAAGTCCCTTCCTTCAGTTTTCCGAGCGTCGCGGTAGTATGTGTTTGTCCCACGTAGTTCAGACGAGCCTCATTCTATTCCACTTCTACAGAGTCGTCAGCTGTTAAACTCCCTCGAAAGCTGTTTTCCAGACTCATCTGCCAAGCACCACTCCCTCCTTTCTTTTGTTCCTGTTTACTGTCTTTTTGCCCCCGTATCACGTGAGGTTCTTTTGGGACTTGGGAGATGCCCCCCGTTTTACCGGGAAGAGTTATACGGGACATCATCTTGAATGGGCGCCGCGCGGTACATCGCGCAACCCTTTATAGCAATCGGGGTACAAACCGTGCTGGCAGCGTTCGGAAAAATACGCTCGCTCAGGAACCCTATTACTGGATCTTCCCGGGTCTTGTACACGGGAGGCCGTTTGCTATGGTTGCGTCCCATGACTTTTGTTTTACGGCGCCGAGACAGAAGAGGACAACTCCATAGGCCGAACGTTCCTGACTCGACCTTGGGATGTCGTGCGTGTTTACTTATAGAGTCGATCTTGAAATCGTTGTAGTCCACCACGGTGGAACAGTGGCTAGGGTGTTCGGCTGCTGACCCGAAGGTCACGGGTTCAATCCCAGTCACGGCGGTCGCATTTCGATAGAGACGAAATGGCTCGTGTACTGTACGATGCCAGCGCGCGTTAAAGAACACCCGATGGCCAAAATTTCCCGAACCCTCCACTACGGTGTCTCCTACAATCATATGGTCGTTTTGGGATGTAAAACCCCAGATATTATCGTTATGAAATTGTTACGATTACGATAACATAGAGCTGAGCTACTTGTTAAGTTTTCACCCGGTGGGGGAGGGGGGGTACTTCCTATACCTTCTGTGGGACGTGACCTCGCATGGTGATTCGTTTCCGTCACTGGTTCAGGAACGATAAGGGCGCGAAGCGATGAGAAACCGCGTTGAACAGCGAATGCCACTGGAGATTATGTTTTGGCTAGTAGACTTGTTTTCGTCAAGGCATTGCCTTGAGGAAAAAAAAAAGTCCACTTTTCAAAACATGGGCTCCAGCGACATTCTCTGACCAACTATTTCTCAAAGCACCAGTGAGTCCATCACATCCATTTCGTTGACAGTATTAGAAGCAAAAGCACCAAAAGTTTCTAACTGACTATATGCATTTTCACGAACAGGAAGGAGGCTATAATTCTTTTCCTTCGTTTCAACAACGCGTCAAAAGTAAAAAAAAATAAACAAACTCTTTAACCGAGACAACACGCATTCAAGCCTTTCATGAAACATTTTATGAGCAGCAGGTATGTCGGCTTTCGTCAACACAAATTAGTCTAGTGACACTGCGCTTATGTCAGTCCAGTAAGGGAACGGGCTTTACTCGTGCACTCATCCAAAATCAATAACTGCTCAAATAACGGAATCAAATACATGCGCTCGCCCGCGGTCACCACGAAACCTCGAAGACCTTCGCGAAATTGGAAATCACTGTGTTAACACACTGCAGAACTGCGAAAAGCACACGGTGTCTTGATTTAGCCATATTCGTATGATTCGCCTGATGCATGGTTGAACTTCACCAGGTCTACTGCGGCTTCCGTTCGCTTCCCGCCACCTCAAACGTCTCATCTTTCCCGTGTTCATGCTTGGCCCGCTAACTGAGAGAGATAGCCGAATTGATACGACATTGATTATCGCTGAGCAAGTGGAAAGGAGGAGCGGAGGCAAGCGATAATTGATATGTGGGGTTTAACGCCCCAAAACCACCATTTGATTATGAGAGACGCCGTAGTGGAGGGCTCCGGAAATTTAGACCACCTGGGGTTCTTTAACGTGCACCCAAATCTGAGAACACGGGCCTACAGCATTTCCACCTCCATCGGAAATGCAGCCGCCGCAGCCGGGATTCGAACCCGCGACCTGCGGGTCAGCAGCCGAGTGCCTTAGCCACTAGACCACCGCGGTGAGGCGCGCGGAGGCAAGCGCTAAATGGAACGTTTCCCGCACTTTACCCGATTCAAAATTTATGAAATAAAAAAATAAAAAAGGCAAATAAACGAAAGATGAATTCTCTACAGCTCAATAAAATTTCTGTATGTGTAAAAACTGGTGAAAGGCAAGCAATGCGAACGTTACCGCGTTAGCCTGACTTCGTTCAAACAGATACTAGGATGCCCGACAACCGCCATGAACGCACATATTTCCTGAAACCGAAACTAGCGCCGAGTTTCAGGGGCCTGGCTGGTGCTCACTATAAAGATACAGGGAGTGCGGACACGGGCACAAGAAGGATATCAAGACCCCACAAATGCCTACTAACAACTGAAGAGACGTACGATGGCGTGGGGAAAGAAAGCAATATGCAAACTTATCAGTCGGGCGCACGTGGGGTCTACGTAAAAGACAACTGTTAAAGCGCTTGATTTCGTATTTGTTTTCAACTTAATCAATGATTGACTCATGAGTGTGCCACAACTGTTATCGATATGCCAATGGCGCGTATGTTACTGCTCCTCTTAACTCCCGCATGCTACCTCTGTGCTTCGCGATTTGGTGAGACGATGGTTCTTTCTTACAATTGATGTAACTTAACTGACTAAGCACAATAATAAATTAGCTTAATGAATTATTGAATAACAATAATAATATCCGAGGTTTCATGTCCTAAAAGCACAATATGATTACGAGAGACGTCGTAGTGAAAAGCTCTGGAAATTCGACCATCTTTAACATGCACTGATATCGCACAGTTCCGCCTCCATCTTAAAAAAAATCTCCACCTCTTCTCCAGGCTCTGAGTAAGTGCGGGGGGAGGGGATTTTTTATCATAATGTGTGTTGTGTGTGGTAGTCCTTGTGCGTTCACAAATACGCTCGCGAAATTTCGGTGCCCGTGGTCGAGGCAGCCCGAGAGTCGGGAAATATCGGTGCACTCGCCAGCCGTGACGTAGCAAGCAGCTTGCTATGAGAGCGCCTGCATTTCGCTGAACGACATTGTTGCGTGGTCAGTTGTGCTTGAAGTCGGGACATTTTTATCTTTCATTATCTTGGCACTGAAATTGAACGATTTCCAGCGCCTGAAACTTTGGTAGAAGACGACTGCTCAAAGTTTTTGATGCGCATGAGGTCAGGCGCACCATGGCAAATCGGTGATCGCCAGCTGTGTAGGCGGGTTTGCATCCACAGCCAAGAGAGAGCTCTTAATTTTTGCGCGTGATTTTTTAAATAACAAAACATATAAGCAATAATTATAAATAATACTTGCGGTTTAACGTCTCAAAATCACGCTACAAATACAAGGGACGCCGTAGTGAAGGGCTTCAGAAATTTTTGACCGTCTGGTGTTCTGCAACATGCACTGAGATTACACGCGACACGGGCTTTTAGCATTTTGCCTGCAATCAAATGCTACCGTCGCGGCCGGGAATATACACGCGACCTTCGGATCGGCAGCCGAGCAGTGTCAACTGCTACACCACCACGTATGAGAGAGAGAGAAACATTTATTTAAGCAGACTGAAAAGATAGTCCTCATTAGTTGGAGCCCTTAGTTCAGGCAGCACCTACTCTATTTGACCAATTCCAGCAAGATGCACCCTATCCAGCCGTTTGCCACCCTCTCCTCTCGCCCTTTCCCTGCTCTTACCCATTGCCTAGCCTTACCTAACCTAACACCGGTTACTGACCGGCCTGCCGTGGTCGAGCGAAGCCTACTTCGAACCGCTTCGAAGTTTTACGGTGCAATCGCTGACGATCGTACTCTGCCTCGTTCGGCGCTCGCCTTGTAGTTAGTCATTGACAGCTGCGGTCGCAAGGAGCAGAAGACTGTTATACATGCCAGCAGCCTTCATTTTTTGTGAAACACATTCTTTGCCTCGCCGGTGGTCGGTGCTAGCTCGTAGCACTTGCCGCGGGGGCCGGCGCGCAGTGCGAGTTCGATACGATGCCGGCTTGATACCGACGGCATAGCGAGGCCTTCTTGCCACTTAGATGTTACAGCCGGTGAAATACCGGTGACACTCCGAGAAGCCACTATCGGCGGAGACGGGGCGAGCGCGTCGCCGGCGCAACTCAGATCGGTTGCCGGCCAGCCCGCCGTAGTCGAGCGAAGCCTACTTCAGACCGCTTCGAAGTTTTGATGGTGAAACTCCAGGAGCATTGATTGATATGTGGGGTTTAACGTCCCAAAACCACCATATGATTATGAGAGACGCCGTAGTGGAGGGCTCCGGAAATTTCGACCACCTGGGGTTCTTTAACGCGCATAAAAAAAACTCCAGGAGCAGCCGCTGACGATCGTAACAGCTTACTTTTGCTACCGTTAATTTATTCTTCGAAGTTTTTTGTTACTCTGCCCTTTGAAGCGTGGCATTCACGGCGTTTCGTTGAGGAATAGGACCTATGTGCATCGTGGTTTAACGGTGCGAAATATATTGAAATGTTCACAGTAAATACCAACCAATCGTTGCTATTCTTCGCTGCACTTATAATTTCGTTGCCTGTTGGCAGATGCTCACACGGTTAGCCACACAAAGCACATGTGTTTCACACCAACGTGCAAACATATGCCTGCACACACACACACACACACACACACACACACACACACACACACACACACACACACACACACACACACACACACACACACACACACACACACACACACACACACACACACACACACACACACACACACACACACACACACACATCACAACCAAAGAGGGTTTTTAAAGCTCCTATAGGGAGTTTGTAACCACGTGACCTGAAGCTCCCCGGGGAGCTTAACAAGGTCATGTCGTTCATAAACTCTGTGATTAAGCAGGGGGCGTTTTAAGACGACATGTGCCGAGTTCACTCCCTACCAGGGAGTTAATGATTGGGGCAGGGGAGTTGCTGCTCTTGCGGCTATAAGTTGCGGCGGGTAGAACTAAGAAATCTCTCACGTTTTGTACTACACTATACTGTAGTACATACTGGCAGGGGCACTTGAATTCGCGATCTTGGTTTGTATGTAGCTCTGCCTCAATTTTACGGCCCAAAATCACGATATTATTGTGAGGGACGCCGTAGTGGGGGGCTCTAGTAGTTTTCACCATCCGGTGTTTTCTAAGTCTACGTTGAGACTACGCTGTCACCGCTAAACGTTCCTATACGAAACGTATCTCCATTTCACCTAAAAAAACAAAACAAAAAACCACTACACGCATCTTTGCTCACTCTGTTATGACGCCACGTATACTTTTCTGCTGCATTGCTACATTTCTGATGAGGTGGACGGAAATCTACCGAGCCCTCCACTACGGAGTCCGTCATAGCCACATCATGGTGTCGGCACGTAAAAACCTATATATTACAATACTATCTATTAGCACGCAGAATCGATTAATCTCAAGAAACACCACAATAAATAATGAAAGCCCACGTGGCACTCACGATGTAGGTCCACGAGGAGTTGGTCCTTCACCGCTCGCCACGCTTCACGCACACCAGCCCCGTATATGCTCTTCGGGTCTCTGGAACTATGAACACTCGAATCGTTTCACGTGTGCTTGGAGCACCGTAGAAAGCAACATCCAGGCATTCCACGTCGAAGATAGCCACGTATACAGTCAGCGTATCGCTTATCAGGGACGAATGCGTTTCCTTGCCGAGTGCCACCGTCGAAAACGCTGACGCACTCGGGGACCAATGCCTAGATCCGCGGCCGCTCTCTTAGTCATGGTTCGCGTGCACGTCGTTTTCGGTTGAAGCACGCTTGATAGCGCTGTAACACGGCAGTGCCGAGCAGGCATGTATAGCCTTATTTCACATTTCGCGGGTGTCTTTGTCGCCGTATTCGGCTGTTGTCTGGCCGTTTTGTGTTATCTCTCCGAGTAACCCTGCACACCGCTTGTTTTAAATGCGAAGCATGTCCTTGCCTACTGCAAGCACTTTCGGCGACTAAATATCTATATATCTGTCGAGCCGATTAGGTTTGCGGGCTCTCGTGGTCACCCCCTTGGCGTGAACCAAAATTAGCATGGGAGGGTAGGATGGTTTAACGAATGTGACGCGCTGGTCAAGACATGAGTAATGTCACAATCCCGTCACGTACGTCGTCAAACACTACGTCGTCAGACAGTGGCACATATCAACGAGTGGGTATGTGTCACAGGGGATGGACACTTGGTATCTACACAGGAACGATGAGAGCACACATGGACAATTTTAACGCGCGAGCGTTAAGAAATAACCGACATCGGTAGTGTCGACCCGACGAATGCAAATAATAAATGTCAAGGTCTGAGCTGGAATCGAATTTAAACATTCTGCGTGGCAATGAAGCATTTTACCACAGAGCTACGCCAGGTCTCAGAACTACTTTTCAAATTGACGCTAATCTTCGTGAAACGTCAATAGTGGTTGCAGTGCTGCCTACCTAATTTTAGAAACATTACACATGTACTCCTTTAATACAGCCGTCTCGTCGAGTCAACGTCGATTATGGTTAGATGCCATGCGCTGAAGTTGATTTATGTAGCAGTGTCCACGGCCATGGTTCATCCTGATGTATCTTGTAGTATCCTATAGGCTTACAACTGGGTGCTCTCGTGATAACCCCTCTGAGTTGGCGCAAACCAAAATTAGTATGCGAGGGTAAGATGGTTTGACAAATATTACCTGCTAGTCAAGACTAAAATAATGTCTTGATCCCGTCGCGTACGTCGTCCAACACTTTACCGTTAAACAGCGGCACATACCTGCGGACAAGTATGTGCCACTGGTGATTGAAACATCTACCCAGGAACGGTGAGAACACATATGGGTGGCATAAACGCGATGGTGCTAAGAAAAAGCTGAGATTAACAGCGTTCACCCAATGAACGCATCCAATAAAGATCATGGTCGCAGCAGGAATTAGCTCAAACGTTTTGCGTCGCAATGATGTATTCTACCACAGAGCCACACCGGGTCTCCGAACTATTTTTTTAAATAGACCATAATGTTTGTGAAACGTCAAATGTGGTTGCAGTGCTCGTTATCCAATTTTATAACAATTACATATGTACTCCTATCATACAGCTGTCACGTTGGACTAATTGCAGTTTGGTGACATTCGCTGAAGTTGATCAGTCCCCAGGGCTACCATCTTCGCGAGCACCAGCGCTTATTTATCACCTTATCGCTTCTGAGGCTGCTAATAATGATGCTTCCGTTGGCACCAATGCGAAAATGCAACCAACTGGTCATTTAAGATGCCGACTGTTATATCGCGAGATCCGAACGACAACGAAGAGACAAGAGCACCCGTCTTCTTGTCCCTTTGTCGTCGTTCTGATCTCGCGCTATAACAATCGTCATGATAGGCCAAACCGCCACGCTTCTAAGTTATTTAGGCTTCTGCAACTGTTCAACATATGTCTATGCATGCAACATTTGCACACATGTTTAGCGTCATTTGATGATGAGTCGTTCCATAAAAAAATTACAACACGTTCACCTTCTCTCCGCATGCTTCGCACAACGTCGATTCCCAAGGTATACAGCCGTCAGCAGCCTTGACTAGAACGCTCCGATGCGTGGCCTTGGCTCGCTCCAACCAAAGTTTTAATCACTGGCTCGAACTGAGGTCAGCGCCACAAAGCGATGAACATGATATGCTTGCTGCAGCTAACAATAGATGTAGCGCACATCGGTTTCAATGTAAATTTCTGTTTCCAGTCTGCCTGACTGGCGGGTCAAACGCATTCACTTCGCATCCCGTTTTCGCCACGTTTTGCTCGTGGTTACGTCATCGCGCATGCCCATGACGTTCGTTGTTGTATGCTTATCTTAACAATGAACTATTGCGTGTGACAGCTTACGCACCTTACGGGTTTGAATTCGCAGCAAGGAATTACATGTATAAATAGCAGAGCAAACGCATGTACTATCGGCGTCAAATGAAACCCGAACAGCGGAGCACGTGTTTCAAGCATTAGAAACAGTATAGTGTTGGCCGTCCAGTTATCACCATTGACAGGCGTGCACAATCGGTTTGGCAGCACTGCGCGATCCACCTAGAGTGCGTTATCTCCATTTATGCTCTACACTCTAAAAAAGAGCGAGTAAAAAGGGTGTCTTTATGTCCCACAACAATAATCGTTATCTATATTGCGTTCCATCCTTGCGCTTCGCCCCGCGCCCGGTACATTCCGGTCACGATCGACATGCCCATTATCAGGGTTGCATTGCATTCTCGATAAGAAAGTGGCCAGCGCCGAGTTTTCAAGAAAGGAAGCGCACGCAAGCCTGATGACGATTATTGTTGTGGGACAAAAGGCACCCTTTTTACTCGTTATTTTTTTTAGAGTGTAGTTTTTGTATGGTGACAATGGTGGAAATCGTGGGCGTGCCGAGCGCTTTTGATCATATCACTCGCAATTCCTTGCTTTTACTGCAGCGTCGCAGAGCAATCGGTGTCTTGGCACGATAAAATGAAAAGAGAAATATAATCGGTTTGCGGTTGATATTCAAACGACTGTCGCACCTAGTTCGCCAGTGCTACTTCACTTACACCTTTCTTTCAGAGAACGACCCGAAAAGGCTTCATTTTAACTGGAAATTCCGAGTGTTTCTTCGGAAGAGAGCACGCGAATTGTTTCGCTTTACCGCCACGAAGTGAAACAGCGTGAAATTGCCAGCATTATGAACTTACCATTGTCTACTATAAATAGAATTTGCGAGGCATTCCGTGATGATTGAATCCGTTAATACAAACCGTGCTATACAATACTCGCCTTCGGCTGAGGTATAGTGTAACCTCTGTATTTTTTTAAACTTTTCTTCCTTTGAAATACCATACCTGGAACACAAGCAGAAATATTGAAATATAGAGGGACTGTGCAGAGCTGCCACACCGGATGTGCGGGCCTGTCTGTGTCAATGACTGGTGGACGGCGCGCACTATGCCATTGATAAGGCTTGTGCCACACGCTCCGCTGTTCACGTTTCATTTGATGCCGATAGTACATGGCGTTTGCAAAAGTTGCACACTAAATAAATCTCAAATGCAGTTCTGAATCAATAATTTTCAGACAACGTCAACTGAACTGTTCTCACAATTTAGAGAGTGCCTTTCTGATCAGTTCCTGCTGCACGGAAGATGTCGTATGGAGCTCAATTTTTTTACGTGTTCTCACAAAGAAAGACGCATGGATACAACACAGGCAAAGCAATTTTTGTGCATAGTTATTGCATGGAAGCCTAAACTGCAATCTTATAATCAAGTCGTGGTTTTGGGACGCTACACCCCAAATATTGTTAGCCGAACAAAGGCTGTGCTCTAAAAACACATCTTTCGTGCATCGCGAACCAAGCAAGAAGGCACGCTCTAAATTGCGAGAGCAGTTCGATTCACGCTGTCTGAACATTATTGAATCAGAACATGAACAAAGCGACTGCATTTCAAATTTATTGCGCGACTTTTACAAACGCCCTTAGCATGCGTTTGCTCTGCTTTTTATACATGTGATTCCTTTTGAGCAGCAGCTGCTGGTTGATTGATCGATATGTGAGGTTTAACGTCCCAAAACCACGATATGATTATGGGAGACGCCGTAGTGGAGGGCTCCGGAAATTTTGACCACCTGGGATTCTTTAAAGTGCACCCAAATTTGAGCACACGGGCCACACCATTTTTGCCTCCATCGAAAATGCAGCCGCTGCAGCCGGGATTGGATCCCGCGACCTGTGGGTCAACAGCCGAGTACGTTCGCCACAAGACCACCGCGGGGGGTGGTCTTGTGGCGAACGTAGTAGCAGCAGACCACCCCCCGCGGGGTGGTCTGCTGTGTTATGTGTTATGCACCTTCTGTGTTTGAATTGTAGCAGCAGCTACAAATTCAAACACGGAAGGTGCATAAGCTGTCACACGCAATTGACTATTGAAACCGACGTGTGCTACATCTATCCTCAACTGCAGCAAGCATATCATTTTCAACGCTTGGTGGCGCTGACCCCAGTCCAAGCGAGCGAGGCCATGCGTCGGAGCGTTCAAGTTGAAGGTGTTGACGGCTGTACGTGGGATCTGCTGAATCTTATTGAGATAGCAAATATACGTACAGTCTCGGCTGATCTTTTTACGTCGCCGCCGCCACCACCGTCATTCCCCGTATACGTATCTATATACATGATCACCCAAGAAAGAAAAAAGCTACCCGCGCTCGTGCGGCAAACTACGTGCGAGAGATAAGCGCGCGCCGGGCGATGCGCCGACGCGCGCTTATCTGCTTTTGGTACCCGACATTTCAGGAGTAAATATGAGGAGTAAACTGTTATTGGAATGCAACTTATCAAAGGCCTTCGGCCGCCCCGATTGAAAAAAGAAGGGAAGAAATATTGGGCGCTTCTCTGCGTGCTTTACTGCAAATGTCGAAAGACTATATAGTCTTCTGTCCGGAGGCGATGCGTGAGATATGGACGCCATCTGTCAGTAATGTCGGAAAATGAAAGCTTGTGTAGGACGCAGAGCCACTGGTAGGTGGCAGCACTATGTTTTCTAGTGAAGTGAAGAAAACCGCTTTTTTGTTCCTAGCGTCGCATTATCAGCGCAACGTAAGAAACACACTACCTAATACTTATGTATTGATGCTGCGCCTCAGATATGCGTAATACTTGAATTTTGATCGACCATGTTCACAAGTATGAACTCAGCCACCAGATCAAGATGGCTGGGCGTCGATAATTGGCTTAAACTTTTGCTGGGTGGCTGAATTGTGCGACCGACAGACGCAAACATGCGGGTACCCGGACCAAATATCTGATTGGTACCACCTCCCAAGAAAAAAGATGCTAGTCTTTCTTGGGAGGCGGTGTTACCCAGCTCAGACCCAGTCACAACGGCCCTGGAGCGGGCCGCCTAGGTCGCCGTCAACGTTGGGCCAATGGCCATCCAGCACGGTATCCGCAACTTCTTTCTGACAAAATGAAGCATTTTCCATCTATCCCTCCGTGCGTGTCACTTCCTCTCCAGATGAGAGGACCTGCACCGACAATGAGTCTACAATGATCAGACATGAGATCATGGATAAAAATAACACTTTTTAATGTAACACGTTACAAATGAACAACAGAGCGGGGAGCCGCACGTGCGGATCGTCAGGCACCCCGTTTGTGGTTGTTTTTGTTTTTTGATATTATTACGACCCTTCTCTCCACCAACATGGCGCTGAATTCACGCTTACACAATAGACAACGCGTGTCTAAAAACTTCGTCAGAGGGAGGACTCGAAAAGAGCGAGCGTGTACCAAAAAGAAAAGTGTTTGACCACCTTACTGGTTGTGGACGCTATGGAAACAACACACATGGTAGTGACGTGGTGCACGTTTGTAAACGAGGGGTAGGCGCCGTCGACATAGTGAGGCGCTTGCACCGACGTCGCGGTACGTAGGGCTCCTCCGAGGCTCACTACTGCCATCTGTTGTCACGCAACAACTAGCACAGAACCTGCAAAGCTGCCTCCGAGATCGCGTGGGAGGTTCCCGACGCGCTGTGCTCGGGAGGCAGCGTTGCAGCCACTGTGCTAGTTGTCACGTGATCATTGAGGGCGGTAGCGAGCTTTGGGCTGGGCGGAGCCTACGTGCCGGGACGTCGCTGCAGACGCCTCACTATGTAGACGGCGCCTACCCTAGTTTACAAACATGCAACAGGTCTATATGATATACAAAACAAGCGGGGCCACATAAACTGTATACAACACCAGTCACGTGCACACACTCTTCCGAGCACATACGAGTTCGCACGGAGCTTCGCTGACAGAGTTAGTTGTGTTCACTGTAGGCAGTCGAAGTGGCACGTTGTCTTGTCTTGGCTTGGTTTTGGCTTGGGTAGTTGTGGAGATCATGGTATGCCGAGGGTTTAGAAGTCTCTCTCGCTACTACGTTCCCAAAGATGGCAGGTTTTCTTGAAGACGACTTTCGGGCCACGCATTTCGTCCGACGGCGCTTTAGTTCATGTTGTGTTCAGTAGAATAGACTGTTGGAGGTGGCGCTGTGCGTCGGGTTGCCTTCTTTGACTCCCTTAAGATTGATGATGAAAAAAAAATTGACTCCTCTTATTTTTGTTATTTAGTGTAACTGAAAGTTAAAGGACCTGAAGCAAGGTCATTACGCGAAACAGCGTCTGGTCGTACTGCCTGTTGTAGCGAGTTTCCAATACACATTATTAGGTTCCAAGTAATCAGACCCAGAAACAAATTGTAACGTTACAAGTTTTTGTTTGCCCACAGCATCTGATTTCTCCCATGCAAATGCATGGAAAACGAACAAAATTAAAGCTTTTCTTCGAAATCATGTTCATTGAGTTCCGCTAAGTTATGGCATCTGTTGGTTATGAACAGATGTAATGAGCTGTAGCTTGTAATGAAAACCCGCCACTAGGCAGATAATGAAATGTGAGCAGTACTGTTCTGTTATGAATATCTACAGAATGAAACTTGAGATGCAAGTGAAGAAGATATGAAACACTGCTCTGTGCGCATAGTTTACAATCAACCATTTAGCACATGCAGGAGCGTCTTTGGTAGTAGGCAAGGAGTGTTGTTTGACTCATGTGTTAATTTCATTGACAGATATTTCAGGATGGAGGAGGACATTCGTACGCTATGCTGGTTGCAGAAGTAATGTTAGTACCCGGTCCCAATGGACAGTGTTCTTAAAAAGAAAAAAAAAACACCACGATTTAAGGAACATGCCTCTCGTTTCAACAAAATAACGCTGAAATTAGTTGCAATGGCTCGGCTAGAACTTACCTACTTTGCCGCCTTCACTTCATACATTTCGAGACTTGTCGCTACTGTATTACACACGCGTTCACAGTTAAACCGTTAGCCATTCATTTTTTATCGGGTCGTGTCTGTTTAACCAAATACGTTTTTGTAGAAGCGATAGTGCTGCTTACGACTCCTTATCTTAGAAGATCTATTTCTTGAAAACAATACTGCTGTACACATTGCTGCTAACAGGATCCCGTGACCCGGAATGGAGGGTCACGTGGTTCTGCGTGGCCACTGGAGAAGCTCTGGGAACACAACTAGCTACTAAACAGTGCTTCTGTTAAAACACATTATTTTTCTTTACAATTCAATAAAAATTCATTACTGCTTTCAGGAGCTCAGTCTGCGAAAGTGTGTCGGCTGTGCTGGTAGTGCGACGCTAATTTTGGCTGTTGTAGGCCCGTGTGCTCAGATTTGGGTGCACGTTAAAGAACCCCAGGTGGTCGAAATTTCTCGGAGCCCTCCACTACGGCGTCTCTCATAATCATATGGTGGTTTTGGGACGTGAAACCCCACATATCAATCAATCATTAGTTTTTGGCTGAGACCTAGCAGCAATATTTCTAATAAGCTAGATGCCGAACCATAATACTAGAAGAAAGAACACAGAGTGGTAGTTCGGTGTCTAGTTTACTTAAATTATTACCAACTAGCCTAGCTACGAGTTCTGCTATGAAGCAATGTACAGCTTGATACTTGATCATGGAGAAAAAACAATGATAGCAAACGTCACGTGACCATGCTGTTGACACGTCATAAAAAAATTGAGGGAGAAATGAGCTTTAGTTATGCGATAGGCCGGGGCTACTATTGCTCGCGTTGCATTGGTTGCGACTGCGGAAGGCTGATGATGATCTGCAGTGTTTAACGTCCCAAAACCACCATATGCTTAGGACAAACACCTTAGTGGAGGAATTTGGAAATTTTGACCATCTAGGGCTCTTTAACGTGCACCGAAATCTGCATATGCTGAAGGCAAGCTTACGTTTTTTTATATATTACGCTGTATTTGAGCGTAGGACTATAGTTCGGCTTGAATACACGAAAAGAGGTTAGCTTGGAGAGGCTATAGCAAAATCATGTGACGCTTTCCCTGAATCTTTTCTTCCTGTCTAAATGATGACAATGTGATACATCAGTGACTAGTCCCCCTATGAAAAATGTTTCACAGTCATGAATTGTGAAAACACAAAAGTACACGCGAGGAGCAACCCTTCTGGTGACACCTTATGGCACCGTGTCTTGTTTCAGGAAAGTTACAAAGTATTAAGCATTATTGCAACGACTCATCGTATGAATTTCCCTAGCGTGATGACGTATTGGTATCAGCAGCGGCAAAGAGATTTTGGCGAGGACATACTTGACTGTCCTTTTGTTCTTTTGATACAACGATGGAACGCACCTAAGGTTTCTAACGCCGTAATCGCCGAGACACAGTTACACACATGAATCGTCCCGGTCTCCGAGACTCTAATAACGCAACCAAAGTGATTGTGGCCTCCCCGATTAGCTTCGGAAGCTGCCAGAGCTGATCGCGGAGGCCTCAGACTGATCACAGTGCTACACGATGTCGCCACTAGTGGTGCTGCTCTCGTTAGAGGCGTTCGTGTACTTCGGTGCCCGAAATCGTCACCGTACGCTGCCCTTTTTCGGTTACGCTACGAACTGTACGTTATGGCTATCGAAATTCACCGAGGAGGTCCCCACGCACCACAACGCTCGCCTACCGTTTCTTCCTGAAAAAAAAAACACACAGTTTTTTTCAGGAAGAAACTAAAGAAAGAAATCAAAGCTCGTCTCAGTACAAGGTCACTCGAGGTGTAAGAGTCTTTCCGCACACAACACCTCCGCACCATACGCAGGTTCACTCTGTTCGCAACGAGGTGGCCCTGCTGTGTCGCCTAGTAGAAGTCCAGAAGCCTGCAGCACAAAAGGCCAGCACAGCCCACCTCGTCTTCGGGCTGTCCCCGCGCAGATCGTGTCCGTGCTGCTGGTGCCAGCGCTGCACGTGCCTGCCGAGTCCCGGCATGTGCTGACGCCTTCGCACGGGCGGGCTCTCGGGAGGACTTCGGCCCGGCGCCGATCGGCTCCTGCCGCCGACCCCTCCGCCTGCACTGAGAAAACGGGAGTCCCTGGAGTGGACTCGAGGCACCTCCGTAGCCACACTGACCTCGCCCGGAGCAGGAGGAGGTTTTCACCGCTGATAACTGAATGGTTGCTCGTGCATTATGTGTGACCCTTTCTTCATAGACAGTGACACTATATAATACCGCATATAAGTTATGAGCGCATCCTTTTTCTAAAAAAAGAATTGTCGAAATAATTCCGGGATCTTGCTTACCGAATGATAGTAAAATTCAAAGAATAATTTCAGGGCACAGTGTTTGTAATGCTTATAGTATTTGTAACTCCCTTAA
>WOVY01000855.1:0-192500 GCA_013436015.1 Rhipicephalus annulatus
AACACCTCGTCTACAGACCTAGAACCTACACGGCGCTGGCGGCAATCAAACCTCGTGAGGACACGCTGCTGGGGCGTTCGAATTAGGCATGGTGACGCTGTGCTATACGTAATAGTTTGTGACGGTGAAGCATTAGCGCTTACTCCAATGGTACCATCCAGTTTATATAGCATGGTAACATTATACATTAGCTGCAGCTCTCATAAAATTCTCTTTCAGTAAATACGTTTACACCAGAAATAGTTTAAACAATTTTACTACCCGTAATGTTTCATTTCCTTTTGTTTTTCAGACTGTGTAAATAATGAAAATGCCTCGTGTCTTATCATAAAAAAGCTCGTGATACGTACGGCTCTCAGCAGGTTGTTTCAATACTGCTTAGCATGTCTTTGTTTCTTTCTGCATCACACGCCTCTGGGATTAGTTCCATAGCACCGCAGCCACAAGCCAGTTTCAAGGACTCATATATACAAGATCGAATCTAAATGCCGATACGCGCGGGCTTTTACATTTTCTTGAGTGACATTCTCACGCATCTTGAGAGGGTTGGCCCTAGCACCTGACGCATGTGAAAGTTGCGTATTTCGTTTCGAAGAGCAAAAACAAACAAAAAGTATAAAAACTCTGTTGGACGCGTATTTTTTTATGTCTCTATGGGTGAGTGTCACTATGTCTAGATATTGTTTACTTTAGGTCGGTACATTTCGACCTGCTGGTCATGTGGGGGAAAGACACCCCAAGTTATGCACGCGTGGAGACTGTTGAGCTAGGCAATGTTTTTTGTCCTCTCTCACAGCGGCGCTAATGCCCTTGGGTGTACTTCATTGCTGGAACACGCAAACGTGTCACCATCTGTGTGTTTGCACACATGTCACTATGCATGACCGGGTGTCCTCGACGTGGTGCTGGTGCCATGTTACCGTACAAAATAGACAAAAGACGATATCGCACATCTCTTTCGACCATGACCTACTACACTCCTGACCTGTTCAGATAGCGGGGTTCCTATGGGAGCGCGTGTCCCCGCTCTCGTTCAATCGCTCGCCGTAGGTGGCGCTACCTATAACCTGTTCGTCTGCTACTGTGCGGCCGGCAGGAGGGCGACGGACTGATACCATGCGTCTGCTTCTGTGACAAACTGCCTATACGTGTGATTGTTTTTTGCTGAAAAGGCTAACGTGTGCTATGTGTTACATTTTAGTAGTTAGGCTATACTGGTTGATTGACTTCTAAAGCTGTATATTTGCGTAGAAATGTCTTGCTGCATGGTTGTTTTTGCCATTCCAGCCTAAAAAAACTTCAATTTAGTATTCATAAAGCTTTTGACTAATAATGTACTCATTGGTAATAGAATATCAAACTGATTTTAGGTTGTTTAGGACGCGTCAGGTGAAACGCAGTGCCCCTGTTGAGCACTTACCTTGGACACTCGCCCTCGACAGGTGTTACACTTGTAGTCAATTGATAGAAGAGAATAATGCACATACGCCAACGGACGCATATCAAGGAGAGACACAGGAATTGAAGCTTTAACTCTTACTGTGACCTACACAACAAAAATTGTGCGTCAAATTTCGCTACGGGAGTTTGTCTGCTGGAACGGGGAGCGCTGGCCGATGCGCGTTTCTATGATTTTATATGTCCGTGCGATGAGACGATATGGTAAAGGCAGTGATGTGCCTATCGAGGGCAACACATTGCGACCCCAATAAAGTTTTTATCGTCATCATTATCATCATCTTGTCGAGCATAGTTAATAATAATAATAATAATAATAATAATAATAATAATAATAATAATAATAATAATAATAATAATAATAATAATAATAATAATAATAATAATAATAATAATAATAATTGTTTATTTTTCATCAATAGTTTGATGAAGGACAGCGGCAGGTAAAAGCTGCTCTTCGAAAGAGGCAGCTTGACATAGGCCCACAGACGCCTTTAGCACGACAGCACTGGCAAACAGTTAGCAATGTTATCTAAGCAACAATTACAAAAATATCAAGTTTCAAATTCTAAAAATAAAAATAGCAACCATGATAACAATGTAGCAACTGCAAAGAAATCTTGAAAACTATACATGTGTATATCGTGCAATTGAGTTCGGGTACAGAGTAAGAAATCTATGCCAGCTTTCACATATTTATCAATTAACGTAGAAACTGTGTAGAACAACCTATCTGTGGAGTAGTTTGTTCTCGAAGTTTTTATTTTCCATGTTTTCTTTATGTCATGTTTCGAAACAAATTATTTGGCTGCAGTTTCGAGAGGTCGTACAAATAATGTCGACTTTCTTGAAATTGACGCCTGACCACCAATGCTAACTTAAAATCGTAGAGACGATGTAGGGGTGGTATTCCAGCCTGTTTGAAACAATTCACTTCTGCGAGCATCATACGACCAGTAAAAAATTATTCTAATATACGTCTTTTGCATCAGGTACAGTTTTTGTAAGCGCGTGTTAGTCGTAGTCCTTCATACCAAGAAACAATAAGCAAGATGCCAACAGAACAGTCATTTATAAAGTAAGAATTTTACCTGTATAGTAGAACAGTTTTGCCACTGTACACCGTGCCCTCTACGCGAGATAACTGACCCAGCACACTGTAAATGCGATCGTTTCAAAGCATATTGCCTCGAAAATGTAACTCCAAGAATTTTTATACAATTTACTAACTCAATAATAGTATCGCCATACTTGAAATGCATGTTTTCATTAACAGACTTATTTTTTAGGGCGGAATAGTACCGCCTTGTTTGTACTAGTGGTTATGTTTGATTGATAGCGCCCAAGGGCGGACACCCGCAGTTGGGGCGCGTACACATGCTGAAAATGTGCCATTATACTCGTTTGTCAATGAAAAGCAGATCCCTCAAAGTGATATCAAGGTTTCTGCTAAAAGAATTTGGCGAGTGTATGCGTGTGATTCGAGCAATGTTACAGCACTTCAAAATGAAACAAAACACATTTGTCGCTTTACTTATGCGTTGCCACAATATGCAGTTTAAAGCTGATGTTTCAAACAAAGTTTTCTGCACTTTCGAAGAATATCCTACTTGCTGGCAACACAGTGACGGCTTGTGTCTGCAATAAGAAAAACATATGTACGCGTACAGAGCTGCGTGCATTTGGGTCATAGTTCAATAAAATGTGCTAGCAAGGTTCTGGGCGCGTACATGATACATGGATGCATGCAACTAAACTTTTAAAATCTTGCGAGATTTTGGCTTTTCGGCTATTCTCTTTCTCTTTCCTTCTTGGCTGTTTTGTCCCGCACGTAGTTTGAGAAGAAAGGACGGCTAAATTTTTTGCAACACTAGCCGCGCCATGGCTTCTCGGTGCTCGCTAGTAGCGCCCTTTATGGCTGAAAAGAGGGTTCCAAGGCCACTGCAGGTAGCACAGTTTGCACAAAAAGTGCCATCGGCCTCTTTTTGGAAATGGCCAATGGCGCAAATGCTTCCGCGGCCCTTTCTAGAGTGCTCACAAAGGAAAGAAATGAGATCGTTGGGTATGAAAGGGCCCTACCCTGTCTAAATTAAATATCACAGCAGTAGCTGGTCCAGATGAGGCTGGGGAGCCTTGATTTTCGCCGATTGCAGTCGTCATCCGCAAGTAATGACAATCCTCAGCTGCTTTCACCAGGAAGCCCGCCTCTACGGCCCCCCCCCCGCGCTGGCTGGCCCTTATTGCCTGGCTGTGAGGGCACCTGTGGGAAGGTAGATAGTTAGAAAAGTGTGCAAGCATTTTATCAGTATATAGATAAGCAATGCATGATTAAACCGACACTTGTCCGTATACAAAATATGAGAATATATATATATATATATATATATCTATATATATATATATATATATATATATATATATATATATATATATATATAATAATAATATAATATATATATATATGGATGTTAATGCGCTTTCAGATAACAACTGTTGCCCCACACGCTGGTTGGTCTAGCTGGCTAAGGTACTCGGCTGCCTGACCAGCAGGTTCGCGGGACCGAATCCCGGCTTCGCGGCTGCACTTTCGAGGAGGTGAAAATGCCGTAGGCCCGCGTTCTCAGATTGGGCGCACGTTAAAGAACCCCAGGTGGTCGAAATTCTGGAGCCCTTCACTACGGGTCTCTCATAATAATATGGTGGTTTTTGAACGTTAAACCCCACATATTCATCAAGATAACTGTTCATTCAGCCGACGTTGCGTCCGGGAGAGCCCCGTCTTTTTCAGGATAATAATATTTACACAATTTTCCGCGTCGTATTATAGCTTGTCACGACAGGAGGGAAGAAAGTCCGGAGAATAGTATAAGAAAAACCAACATAAAAAAAAACTGAGGGAAGAAACGTTAAAAATAAAAAAAATCTAGGAGAAGAAGCAAGAGAAAGACGACGGGATTCGGAAGGGACAGCATCTCAAGAGAGTAAGAGGCGAACGCAACGACTGAGCCATGCCATCATCGTGTGCCAGTTATGACAGTGATTCAAACCCCCGCCCCCTAAAATTTCGTCCCCGATTTGCAGGGAAAGGGACGTCGGTTTTAGTCCGAGTATCGAGTGGTGGGCGCCTTGGTGAAAGCATGTTATATTTTTAAATGTAGCCATAGTCACCTGCTTGTACCATGGACTTATCGTTACATACATACACAGTATAACTGATTGAGAAGCATGTTTTCATCTACATCGTGCACTGACGCAAACGCTGCCTCACGCGGCTTGCATGTAACACAGTAAGCAGCGCAGAGTTTATAATATATGCATAATATCGTATAGTGGGGAATTGTTGGACGGTGTGTAATAATTTTTAAATAATGTAAATCATTCCATTACACGGAATCAACGAGATATGAAAAGCGCACCACGGCAAGTCTGCAGGGCTTCTAGATGTGGCCGCATCGTCTGGGTTATAGTAGCAGATGTCGATGCCGCGCACTCGCCTGACGACCCTTGATTCTGGTTTACTAGCGAGTGCATTTCCAGAGGTTGTCCGGCTGCTTTACTGCTGTGGAGCACGACGCCTGCCTTGCACTGGGCGATCCAAGAGGAGACGTTGTTTGCTCTGTACTGCCGCTTGGTGATGAGTGCATCATTCCCATCACGAGGACTTTCTGCAGTGATGAAAGCGCAGCACGGGCGTCTGTCTGATCGTTGCTTCCTTGAAGCTGTCTGATGGTGGAAAAAAGTGCTTCGACAGGGTCACTGGAGAATTTGGCAGTCAACACGTATAGGAAACCTGAACGGATGAGAAATTGTGTGCACTGTACTGTGGACATTGTGGTCAGTTGGAGAGCTTCGTATGTTTCAAGAGATATGAATGCCCTCTTATGTGGTGCCGCGGCTTTCCATGCTGCGAAAAAGGGCAGAAATTCCTGCTCCAGCCATATCAACCTGAAAATAAAGCAGTTTATTGTAGAAAATATGAAACCTAGCGGGATAAATGGAATGTACCTGTCATCATCTGGGGAACTGAACGGCATCCTGTTTTGGTCCCGGCTTACTACGTGGAAGGTTGTATTTCTTATGTTGTGTATGGTGAACCATTTAAATATCATTTCCATCAGCTCGATGGTTGGCAGGCAGTCTTCAAACCCGAAAAATGCCAAATCTGCGGCCGTATTGTAAGAGGTATCGTAAGGCCGATGTCACCTAGAAACCAAGGAGACGCGACATATTAAAAATGATCGGAATTATTTAGAGAGAGGTTTCTAAGCTTGGACGTTCGTATACAGCAAGTGAGACGAGTTACAAGTGGCACTGCAGTCATCAATAACGTGCACTTTTAAGTGAGTTTGTGTTAGTGAACATATATTTATAGAAGCTCTAATGATACGTAATTATTGTGTGGTAAGCAATACGCGCAGGTACATTCGTTAAGAAAGGGAAATTGTATGTTCAGATAACCATGCGCTGTTAGCAGCAGCAGTAGCAGCAGCTCATGTGCATGTTTTTATGTGACCATACTGATAAATATGTTAGCAGTTATATACGTATTGAATTACATTTTCACCATTTGCTTCCGTTTGGGTTCTACAAACAAATAAACCAGAAACTAACATGAATATTCACGTATCGTTTGCGGTGAATTACTATTAAAAGGCAGTTTTTGTACTGCTTCATTTGAACGAAAAGCTGCAAAATTTTTTCTGCTTCTGCATGAACATTCACTTGACGTAATATGATGTAAAATGAGTTGTGGCGTAATATTAGCGCATAAAAGTTTGCCCGAGCGCGCCAAAGAATTTGAGAAGTATAAACGTCACTACTGATAGAAAACTGCGAGCATGATTCTAGCTCAATTAGATGTATTTTTTTGTGTAATACAGGTTGCAGGAAGCATACATAATTTACAGCTAACGAAAAGGCATTTCCTGCATGACCTGTGTGCGTCACGCATTGTGATGTCTACAAGGAATACAGAGAATCTGGGAGTGTGTGACACTAACGCTAAATGGGTTTACACCTTTTCTTATACATGCCTGTGGAGAGAACACTTCAACGGCCCTCTTCACGCTTAATTTCTCGAAGTTCGTCGGGTAAACGTGCTTCTGCGTAAGGTTCCGAACAAGCTTGAACGACGACTGTTTTTCTGTTATGTCCAGCAACTTTCTCAAATACGTGGGGCTGTAGTAATGCCCATTGTTGAACAGAACGCGTTTGGTGGACAACATCTGGTTGCGGAGATTTTCAGGATGTGGCAGTGGTCAAAAGAAAGGAAGAGCCTCCGATTCATATCCATTGGATGTCTGCAACAACAACAAAAAAAAAATGAATAAATAAATTGGAGAAAGGCGGCGTTTGCGGTGTGAATAATTAGTTGCATATACGGTTTTCTGTTTTTTACCAAAGTAATGTAAATGTTAGCCATTCGAAGGACGTGTGCGTTGTTAATTATTACCTTATTATAAAATTTCTCCACTCATGCCATGATCCTGCAGGTCTGTGTGTGTGTTTTATTGAGATTACCTACACCTTAAATCTTCCGAAACTTTAAGTATACTCACCCATTCATACAGTCGCATGCAGGTGCGCATACATTACGCAAACGCGTAACGTCAATTGATTTGTAAAGACGGGCTATTTACAGCGATTGTACTGTTGATAGCAATCTTGTTATGGACACGGCTTTCTTATATGGCAGCGCTGATTAAAAAAAAGAAGGGGGGGGGGGGGGGCTCTGATGCTGATACAGGCTTTTTTTTTGTGCGACCAAGTCTTTTTTTTTTTTTTTTCACTCAAACACGGCATGCATGCGCGTGCATACATTGATTGATAGATATGTGGGGTTTAACGTCCCAAAACCACCATATTATTATGAGAGACGCCGTAGTGAAGGGCTCCGGAAATTTCGACCACCTGGGGTTCTTTAACGTGCACCCAAATCTGAGAACGCGGGCCTACAACATTTCCGCCTCCATCGGAAAAGCAGCAGCCGCAGCTGGGATTCGATCCATGCATACATTGAGGGCACACTGCGAATACATATAAAAAAATATTTACACTAGGCATTGCGCACAGCTTAATGCGAGCTGAGAGCAAAAATATATACTTAGCAACTTACGGCACAACTGGCATCATACGACCATTCCCTAACATGGTGAACATCTTTTTGTTCGAAGCGTGGTTGTCAGCTACAAGTCGGACCACTTGGAATCCTGCTTCTTCGATGGACTTAATTACTTCAAGTGTTAGTTGATGCAGGTGGTCTCCTTTTACTGACTGCGTGAAATAATATCCCACGGGTAGCCTGAAAAAGATAAAAATTAGCAGTATTCTGTAGCGTCGGTGTCAGCTGGGCTTAAAATCTCACTCCGTTGGAGAGAGGAGGAGAGCCAATTGCTCATCTCGAGCGCTTGTCAAATAAGTGCACAATGCTAAAGTTGACTTGCCGGGGGAAAGGGGGGGGGGGAGCCCTCCTTAAAAAATAGAAGACGACTCCCCCTGCCCCTCCCCAGACTTTCAGCCCTGGTCGCGGAATAGCACATCATTGGTTAATTAAAGACAACGTTTTCTTTTTATATCTATAGGTGGGGTTAGTCTTTCAGTCACAGCGAAACGTATAGTGATAGACAAAGTGATGATTCACTTACGTGTAGTGCGTTGATAAGCCTACAAATACAAAGGCGAGAAGGTGTGTGGCCAGCTCGTTCTGAATGCCCACTTCTTTTTCTAGGCCTCCCATTTCGACTAGGCCATGGACTTTGTCTCCTTTTTTTTCGTACGTCAGTGCTTGCTTTAAAGACATTTCATCCACAATCAAAGAGCCCATTTTTTTCCTAACAAAAAAAATGGGGGGGGGGGAATTCACTGTTAACAGACATGCGTTATATATCGGCGGAGACAGTTAATTATATAAATAACCTTCTTTGTTGTTCCGTACATGACCCATAATTTAACAGAAATGATTAGGGTTTAGAGCAAACATAGCGCACTGCCGTATACTCTTAAACAATACATCTTACGTTCGAGTAATCCTTGCCACAGGTCTGGTCCCTGTTTATTCACTTTAAATCACTTTTCATTCGGCTATACTAGCATGTATTTTGATCAGTCAAACACTGCCGCGTGCGCTGCTTCCTTCGTTATTCGCGTGCATATTGTAAATAATTCTGATCGAAGTAACGTACCCGTTCGGACAAGTGTGTGCTTTCCGTGTGCAGCCTTTGCTTCATTAGCGACGAAACAACTGCTCCAGTACAGTAGCCAATGTAACGCTTCAGTGTCATGCGACTTGGAAGGGTGAGGCACCCAGACCTCCGCAACATTTCGTACCCGCAGGGTGATTTAGCTTGCCACATTATGGCCTGCCTGATGGTCACCTCTTTCCAACGGTGATTTTTCTCACGCAGGCATTGCAATTGCTCCTTCAAAAATTCAGCCTTCTTGTCGTTCTCGTCCAGCATTTCCTGATGATGAAAGGGCAGTTGAAATGCGTAAATCACGCGCAAGATAACATACTGGAAGAAAGCGGAAGTGCAGGGGAGAATGGAAGCTTGACCCGCTGAAACATCGTAGAGCAGGGAATGCCGGCGCATCCAACAATTCGACATTTACGTACTGGACTTGCCCTTGTCAAGACAAGTTTAGATGTTGTGGGAGAGTGAGCAAACGTTCACACACACGCTACTAAAGGAGGCTGTTGCTGTCCTGACAAAGAATAGTGCACCTGATTGTCGAAACCTTGCATTTGGCATCATTCCTTATTCAACAATTCATAATCGCGAGAAAAGATATGCGTTTACTCTTAAGACAATAATAGATGTTTCATGTCACCACGTGGACATTCAATTGCAGCTATGCTACATTAATGAATTGCGCAACTTCAGACTTGCGTCATGTTCAGTAACCGGCCACCGACTCACACATACGGACTAGCGGAAACTGTTCACTTACACTTTCCAAACCATTCCTTCCTTTTTGAATGCAATGCTGCTCGCTCAAGTTTATAAGGCAGACATCACATGTGCGTCAAGCGTGGCTTCCTGTACGAGCATAAACCGATCGGCCCATAGCACCAACACAACACAGCTTGCAAATTACTGTCTTTCCAGTTGTCAGTCCAATGTCCTTAATTGTTTGCGACGACAGAAATTTGAACTCGTTGTTCGCAGGATAAAGGAATAAACTCGGGGTGCGCCAATCACGCAAGGGGGTACACACCGACCTTCGTATCTTAAACACTTGCTCATGTGCGCGCTTACCCACCAACCTTCTTTTATTCCGTGTCCTTATGTCAGGCCTACACCTTCGTATGACCAGAAAGATTGCCAGCATCGGCGTACACTAAAATGTCACGTAAATTTATATGAAGAAGAAAATCTATAAACAGAGTTTCTCTCGAGCAGACATCATGACAGCGGACTTGTCATCCTTAAGGCTATAATTGTATTTCAGTCTTTCAGAAAACAAGCCTGCTTGTCGAAACGCCGGCTCGAAACAACTTTGCTAAAACTACTGATTAAGCGAGTTGGTTCATGATTATTTTCAGTGTTTGTGTGTGTGTAAACAGCGATTAAAGAATGGGAACAACCCCTGTTCACAGGTTTTTTACTGCAAGCTTCCATCCTCCCCTTTCTGACGTTTCTTACAAAAAAGTATAGGGACACTAAGTTAATAGACTGATAAATGAGTACCTGATAATTCTCTATCGTTCCTGTTCCGATCATACGACTATTAGAACAGAAAAAATTAAGACTAGGTTTAATGTTCTGAGTTTGGCGAACAATCTTCGACACGTGCACGTCGCTTTATGTTGCGTCGCTCCTTGTGTACTTGGCCGCATTGGCTGAGAACATTTCTTTGAAACTTGCTACTTCAGACCTTGCATCTACTAACACAGCAGTCTTAGACATTACCTGAGGCCGTCAAAGTATGACGTCACTGCTAGCCGATGCGCGAGAACTTAAGGGTAGCATCGCCACCTTTACAATCTCTTATAGTTTCGAGAATTCCTTCGCTCACCGGACGTCCTCTCGTAGTACGGGTGATGTTGATAGAATTGACTTACTCCTAAATTGTTATTATGTTCAGAGTCATTTAAAATTAAGTGCGAATATAAAAGGATTAATATAACATTCGTCCACTGACGTAACTGCGTACCTGCAGCGTTAGAGCGCCATTCGCCTCGGCGAGGGCTTTCATCTCGAAAAAATCTTTCTTTAGCTTCTCTAGCTGTGAATGCAAATTACTGTTCATTTCTTTCAGCCTGCTGCACTTCCGCCGCAACGTCTTAGTTGCCGCGACCAGGGAGCGCATCTTCTTCAAACCGATCGACGTTTGCGACGTCATGGAGCGCCGCACTGGCCTCTTCTGGTGTTCCCCTTGTATAACTGAACTACAGTCCTCCATGTTGTCCTGACTTGATGGAAAATGCAACCACTCGGCCTCTTGTGCAGTTTCAATTGGGTTTTCAGAACTATATACTTCCCCAGGCTCCGCTGATGCTCGCTCTTCTTGAGAAGAATCTGCGTTGGACGTTCCCCTGTTAAGCCGAAAAAATAGCGAAGCATGACAGATATATTGTCCCGCTAAACGCATAAGGGAATACTGCTAACATTATTCTTATCCGTTGTTGTGTTAGACTTCAAGTTTTACTTACAGTATTTTTACTTGTATGGGTGCCAGCGTTGTTTCCCCCTGCGTTCGTTTTAGCCGCTTTTTCCGCGGCATTGGATCTTGCCCACGTGGATCAGGAGAAGCGGGAAATAAGGAAGGCACGGCTGTGGGCTTCAACATCTTCCTTTTCGTCACTGTTCTGTAATCTTCAGCGGTAAAATGCAGGCTGCATACCTTCGACCGGTCGCTGGGCTCCCAGCGATGCTTTCCTGAACCTTCATCAAAGGTAAAGGCGTATACGCATGGCTAGCAAGATTGCAAAATAACAGTCCATAACACCTTTTTTGTAATTAATTTTTCCAAAATGTAACAAGCCAAATGGGGAGGTTAAGAAAAAGCATAGCCACGATTTTATTCTGGGGAAGTACCTGTATACCCATTTAGTGCATTTTCATATTTTCTCGCAGCCTTTGTAAATGTCTTTTTAGATGACTACATTCGTCGATTGATGTTTAGTGATGGTACGTGGTCGAGTCCAGTGGCATACTTGAAGCCCTTTATTCGAAGAGCTCATTGGCTATACAAGGTTTCATAACAAAGCTGAATTTCCTAATGGCTGCTCAGTAACGAAGCGCGACCCAATACGACAGAGCCGAAACCGAGGCGCACTTGAGCGCCTTGGTCTTGGTTTAGAGCGCAAACCTCTAACCTGTACAATGACTCCGCCGTTGACGACGATGACTTCAGTGGTTTTTGTTCTTTTGCATTCTCCAAAACGAATCTTTGTCATGCATGATGTAATCTCAGATGCAGCACGCACATAAATAGAGTATCTGTCGCTGATTATTCCAGGTTCCTCATTTCGGTTTCACCGGCTGGGTCTCTTAACCCTCACAGAGCCGATGGGCTCATTGCACGAAGGACTTCAATTATGTCATTATACCCGACCGCCTGCCAGCCCTATATAGAGTGAACAGTTAATCGCCACATTTCGTTACCGGCGTAACGTTTCTAATTACCTTAAGTAAGCTTATACAGAAACGAACAAAGCTGTATGGGAAGATAGAAGTTTGAGATGAGAAATACATTTGACCAAATTCGGTCGCTAACTTCAGTGACACCCAGTGTTCAAGAGTTGTCCATCGCTAAACACACACACACACACACACACACACACACACACACACACACACACACACACACACACACACACACACACACACACACACACACACACACACACACACACACACACACACACACACACACACACACACACACACACACACAGAGAGAGACAAACTGTGGAGGCAGCACGTAAATATTTCATATCATTAATTTTTTTATGGATTTCGGCGGCATTTGTTGAGGCAGCCTTCGGGAAGGGTGCTCGAACCCCTCGCAACCCACCGCTACGCATTTTTACATAATTTACAGATTTCGTATATTTACTTTTTTCTTGTGTGCTATATTTAAATTTCTTGGCACTATTTGTGGAGCCTGCCATATTAGCCGCGGTACTTTAAAAAAGCTTTCATGTTTTTTAGCTCAGTGAATTAGCATAACACACGGAAATAAAGTTTACTAAAGCACCCTGGTGCTTCTTGCTAGCTTGCAACTCGTTCTGAATTGAAACGACTCTCAAAAACACAAGACTCACCTTTTCTTCCAATTGCCTCGATCCATTCTTCCCGTATGTCTGTGGCAGGAAACTCGTGAAAACTTACTTTACTTTGTTTGCCTTGTTCCGATTTGCAATATGGCACGCAGCAATACACCATACTTACATTTGAGGTGTCAGCTCATCTAAAAAAAAAAAAACTGCACGCGGCCACTATTAGAGCTGACTACTGCAGCTATCTGCCGTCTGCAAGTTTCTGCACACGACCTACTGTGTTTCTGCGTATCTTCTGCAATTTGTGTATGCGTATCGTCTGGAACCATCGTGATTCAGTGTGAACAATGAATGCCTAACAATAGTTTTTTTATCTCGTTGGACTACGTTTTCATTCAAGAAATATTTTCATAATAAATTTTCCTTCATTTGTAGAAAAGTTCCCGTCTGCTTGCCACTGTGACCCTTTGTGTGCTTTTTTTACGGTTCTATTTCTGCTTCAAACGTCCACACGAATGCAGCCAACTCTGACGAGGAATCATATCACTTTATTTGCCATATTTTACACATTCATACACAATTCATGCACAATAAGAACGATTTGCACTGCCACAGCGATGGCTGAAGCAGACGACAGCGAACAGGTGCTGCCTAGCGCCACGCCGCTCGTAGGTGACGGCCCTAGCGGCAGAAGGTATGAACTAGAACGTGGGCGCTGGAAGAGGTGCTCTCTGGGCAGGTCAGGAGTGTAGTAGGTCATGCTTTCGACTGTGGTGGTTTGTGCGTTTACCGCTGCACGACACATAGATGACCTTAGGAAACGGATAATCCCGACATATTGCCTCGGGTGCTTGTTTCACCATACCATCAGATTTAATCATTAAATATGGAGAAAATGTACCACTGGCAATGACAATGCAACCTGGCGCGTCGACCCATTACCCAATAGATATAGCAATACTAGACGCAATAACGTCGCTGATGGTTGCACGTGTCAAAACAGAAAGCCGCAGTATCGGCGGGTTGCACAAAGAACCGAGTTGGGACAGCGCCACGGTTGAAATTGCATCGCACCTGCCAACCAGAACTTTTTCGTGCGCCCGCCCTTCTCATATAAAAGTTACTCACCAAAACCATAGTAGTAAATACTCACTTTTTATGGGGCGAAACACGCCAAACCTGCGGCTTTGGCCAAAGAACGATAGTATTAGCGGGACGGCTCAATGCTCTCCCTTTGTTGAGTACGAAGTACTCAAAATCGTTAAACATTTTTTCTGAAAACAACACAGTTCTGTTGGGGCTTAAGTAAGTGTGAGTCCCACGGGACGGATTTAGGCTCTCCCATAGTAGACTATCATGTACTCAAAATTGTTAACCACTTTAAACAATTTACCTTCGCAGCCAATTTACTTTTCCAAAAGACGGCTTTCAAATCTCCCACAGTAGAATACCGAGTACTCTAAATCGTCAAGCACTTCTTCTAAACACACTGGTAAACCTCACTGTAAGATCTTCGGGTAAATTTTTCACCTCTTTATATTCTATAGCCTGTACCTAAATCTATGCACCTAGTCGTTCATCCCATTATGATTTCAACGAAATACGCCCGCAGTGACGGATGGTTAGAGGCCAAAGTGTTTTCGTTGAGATGAACCAAAGTTGTGCATAACTCATGAATATTGCTTTCAAAAGAAGTACAGTATATTTGTAGTGCAAAGGTGGCCGTTAATAGCGTAGTCGTTGCAGTTGGCGCTGTACTCTACACCTTTATAAACGAGCATGCATTGGCGGATGCAACGCCCTGGCGTGGATGATGTGGCAAGCGTTTTGACGTGGTTTTAACGCATGTTTCAGACCGAAATTTTTTTGAACCTAGTTATGCAGTAGGCATGTTACTCATTTGGGACGTCCTCTGTACCTCTGGTCTGCAGCAACAGAAATCTCCGTGAAAGGACGTTTTCATGTATTTACACGAAACTAAGTTTTCGAATTTCGATACGCTTTGTCCTCCATACGCTGATTCCTCTATAGCCCATAAGTTCACGCGCAGTTTGCTGGCATACATATAAAAATTGCTTAGTCCTTTATGTACAGATAAGGCTGCTTAGGTAGAAGTTTTTCATCCGAGCGAGTTTCCACACGCTGTCTCAGGCACAAGGAGATGCACAATGTACATCATTATACGACTCGTTTTAAGAATTGCCCCTGAGGTGAAGCCGACTGCAATCTCCATTTTCTAGTTCAAAACTCTGCTGCAATCGCCGCTGTGCGAGACGACGTGATTCGACGGTGGCTGATTCACGCGCAAAGGAACAAAACGTCTCGCACAGCCGCCGCTGCGTGCCTCGACAAACATTTAACGTTGCCCAAGCGTGCTTGCGCTCGCAGTAAACCCGACCGACCGCATGCTGGGATCTCTTTGGCGCTGCTATACGTCGCCGTTTCAACACGATTGTTTACGGCTCAAAGGGTTCTCCTAAACTTGCTTAACGAAGAATAACGATAGTTTCAGCACGAAACGAGGTTTTCCAGTCTCCTTTGGCAGCTTCTGGCGATCACTATGGTTTACTACTCACTTTGTTACTGATGCTACAATTTCTGAAAGGTGGTTTGAGAAGTTCGAAACAAAATGACAATTATGTTTTTTCAGCAGTCTATGAGGGGGTGACAAAAGAAGAATGTAGACGTGCACAGACATGACAAAACAGAGAGAGAGAGAGAAAGATTAAGAAGGAAGAATAATATGTGCATGGCTATCACAGTTTGCACTGTAGCAATAAGACCTTCATCCGTTTTAGTACATATTTCTTTGCTTACTTGTATCCGTTTGGTGGAACTCCAAGCAATGCTATGCATAAAGCTTAACTTGAGTGTCCGCGCATATCTTGAGAAAGCAGATTAAAAAAATAAAACTTCGCAGTTCTCAAGCTTTGTGTTGTTTAGAAAGCGTTTACTTACACTATGTACAAAGAGCAAACATTGAGGCTTACAGACTTGAACAAGCGACTGTAACAGCAATGTCACACACCGCGAAAGACAAGACTGGACTATGACTGAGTGTGCGCGCATGTGCTGCCGAATGTGCTGTTTCTATCTTCTTTTTTTTGAGGCTTGGTTCAACGCACGTAAACGCAGGAAGAGGCTCTTCGTAGCTGAATCGTAGTGTTCCTCACCTGGTGAGGTCCTAAAATAAAGCTACATTCGCGCTCAATACGACTTGCAACGCGAGAGCGCATGGCCTCACGAGTTCGAAGAATAAGTATTCGGACGGAACCAGAAAGACTCGAGAGAATTTCAAGATGTTTGTTTCAACTTTAACTTATCACAACTTGTATCGGAGCCAACACGTGTTGCCGCCAATTCCGCAAACATCCTTGATCTCATTCTAACCACCCATCCTTCTAGCTTATCATCGATTACCTATCTCGATGAAATTAGCGACCATAAAGTTATTCATGCAGATTTCGCATTTTCCCCAGAGCGCCGTGAAATGCTAAACAAAACAATATGTTTATATGATAAAGGTAACTATCAAGAAATTAACAACGAACTCAGTAGCTTCTTCCCAGATTTTGAAGTCAACTTCCGTAGCCAATCCGTCAATGAAAATTGGATAGTTCTTAAACAAAAACTTATTGAACTAAAAAATAAGTTTATTCCGAAGACCACATTTCGTGCCACACAGCAAAAGCCCTGGTATACTAAAACATTAAACCGACTAAGCAACAAGAAAAAACGCCTTTTCCGCCAGGCAAAATCTAAAGGAACGCCATGCGCATGGGATAAATACTACTCCGCCGAAAATGACTATCTTACAGCAATTCGCAACGCCAAGCACGCATTTTTCAACACGAACCTACCCAACATGCTAAGTGATAACGTAAAAAAATTTTGGCAGACCGTCAATCCAAAACCATCTCGCACTATCTCCCTTACTAGCGAATCCGGTGAAGTGACCACAAATGCCGAGTGTGCTCATATTTTTAACATTGCATTCTCGTCGGTGTTCACCAGAGAACCTAGTATGCCTTCCGTTCCCACAACCACCCTGATAGGTTCCAGCATGCCTGCGCTAGCATTTTCCGCGGACGGCATTTCTTCCCTAATAAAAAACATTAAACTTTCCTCGTCATGTGGCATTGACGAAATTAATTCTAAACTGTTAAAGAACATTACCGATACAATTGTACCATACTTGCACCTCATATTCTCACAGTCACTCAGCACCGGCGACCTTCCGAATGACTGGAAAATTGGTAAGGTCGTTCCAGTCTACAAAGCAGGCGACAGCAACTCCCCACTCAATTATCGTCCCATTTCATTAACAAGCATCCCATGCAAAATCATGGAACATGTCTTATATTCTCATGTTATCAACTTCCTCGATTCCAATAGTTTCTTTCACACCTGTCAGCATGGCTTCCGTAAGGGACTTTCCTGTGAAACACAACTAGCACTCTTTCTTCACGACATACATACAAATCTTGACACCAACTTTCAGACTGACGCCAATTTCCTCGACTACGCAAAAGCATTCGATACAGTTCCGCACAACAAACTAATACAGAAGTTATCCGGGCTAAATCTTGACCCTAACGTGTTAAGATGGATTAAATCTTTTTTAGCTAATCGTTCTCAATTCGTGCACGTAAATAATGAATCCTCTGAACCTCTCGAAGTAACGTCAGGAGTACCGCAAGGGTGCGTCCTTGGCCTCTTGCTATTTCTAATCTACATTAATGACCTACCACTAACTGTGTCTTGCAAAATCCGCATGTTCGCCGACGATTGCGTGATCTACCATACAATAACTAATGATTCCGATCAACTAACCCTACAACACGATCTGAACAACATTCAAGAATGGTGTGACAATTCGCATCTCAAACTTAACCCCAACAAGTGTAAGGTTGTCTCATTCACTCGCCGCAAAAATCTTTCTTATTCCCATACCAAATCACTAACGCCCCTCTAGAAATAGTACAGTGTTTCAAATATCTAGGTGTCACACTGTCCGCCGATCTAACTTGGAATGCGCATGTCACAAACATTATCTCATCTGCAAACAAAATATTGGGATTCGTGAAACGTCATCTGCGTTGCGCACCTCAACACGTAAAACTTCTCGCATACACATCCCTCATCAGGCCAAAACTGGAATACGCCTCTGCAATATGGAATCCACCTCAAATTTACCTAATCAATGACCTTGAATCAATTCAAAATCGCTCAGTCTGATTCATACATTCGTCATATTCTTATGACATCAGTGTTTCATCCTTAAAAGCCCAATCTGGATTGCAGCCACTTGCCCTTCGACGCCGCATAGCCACTCTTTCCCTGTTTCATAAGCTGTTTCATTCGCCCCTCAACCATCCTCCATACGTCATCCCTCCAACGTACATTTCGCACCGCACCAGCCACCCCCTCCAAGTCTCCCGCTACCGCACTAGGACTACTACCTTCTCCGCATCCTTCTTTCCGCGTGCTGTGAAGGACTGGAACGACCTCCCAAACCACGTCGTCACAATAACCTGCCCATCAACTTTCGCTAAAAATGTAACAACTCATCTCTGTCAGTGAAACTTTATGGCAATGTATATACACACACCTATGTAGCAATATTTTATACTTTGAATGTAGCAAAAGTCTTATATCCTGTATACCAACCCCTTATGTGGCAAATATTTTTTATATCCTGTACATCCACCCCTTATGTAATACCCCCTTGTGGGGTCTTTAAGGAAATAAAATATGATGATGATGATGATGATGATGATGATGATGATATGCCTTCCACTAGCCGTTATTTCCCTTATTAAACCGTCTATCCCGCTTCGGTATGATCCCAAGTGAAAAAAAAAAAACAGATTATTTGTTGAAAAAAAATTGAAGTTCTGCGTAGCCATTGAACTTGTGAGGCCGCGAAACCCCCGTGTTTCGAGTCATATTGAGCGCTCGGCTCGCTTATAACAGCGGCGTTCCGAAGACAGATACAGGGCACCACACACCTGGCTGTCATCATCCACGCTATGCCAGGGCTGCCTGAGCTCGGAAGGTGTGCGAGGTTTGCGCCGCCTTCAACCATGCCGTGCGGGTGGGCTTGACCGAGACAAGGTTAGTTTAAGGCAGGTTCATCCTGACTCAGTCAGCATTCGTGTTTGTGCCACGTCGTGGCCGTATACGATTGATTGATTGATATGTGGGATTTAACGTCCCAAAACCACCATATGATTATTAGAGACGCCGTAGTGGAGGGCTCCGGAAATTTCGACCACCTGGGGTCATTTAACGTGCACCCAAATCTGAGCACATTGGCCTACAACATTCTCGCCCCCATCGGAAATGCAGCCGCCGCAGCCGGGATTTGATCCTGCAACCTGCGGGTCAGCAGCCGTGTACCTTAGCCACTAGACCGCTGCGATGGGGTGCCGTATATGATAGGCGAGGGGTCTCCAGCCCAACTCACCTAGAGTGCCGCAGACACGAAATTAGGTTCTGCAAGGGCCAGGGCAGTAAAGCAGAAACGGGAAGAGGGCGGGGGTGGAAACATGTTGCCTAAAACTACACTATTTGAAAGAACTTCTTTACCATATCTGAGATATAGATTATTATTAAAGGTATTCAAGGTCACAATTAAAAAAACATATCGATACTGGCCTCCAGAGTGATGGAAATCAGTACGGTGATTGTGAAATAACGAGACACATTTCAGCGATAGAGTTTTAGTACGAAGTCACCCATGGGGTGCTTCACAAATAAAGTGATCGAGACCAGTCCCGTGTGTATAACTTATACGAAGAAAGCGTCATTGTACGAAACGAGCAATCGAACAGCTAGAGCATGATTTGGCAAAGTAGCAAACACTTTATTCCCCGTGATGTCGTAGGCTGCATATGAAACATCCGCGGATCGCGTGTTTAAGGCCCCTGTGATAGTCAAAGCCCAAGTTGACGGGAAACAACGATGCCTGAAGACGTAATTGTCGTGCACTATCTTGTGTCTTTTGTGCTTTATTTTGTGCGCCGAACGTGATGAGTGGGTGTCTGAAGAGACATGTTCACCAAAGTATGGTGTTGTGTAATGGAGTGTGGTGGGGTGAAGTGTGCCCTTACCAGCATGCGCTATACCCCTTTTAATATGGTGGCTAGTATTATGCCCAATCAATCTGCTTTGCCGAACACTGTTTAATGTTCTCATCTACTCTAGGTTAGGAATGAACTAGCCTTCCTTGGTGCGAGTGAATGCCAATGAAAGTCATTGGTCATGTAAAAGCCAATCGCAATTCACTGTGATTGATTACTAATATCTGACCCGTTTTATAAAGATATATTATGAATTGATATAGCACAGTTGAGCACTACTTCTGTTTCATTCTGTACACTGTTTGCCAAAGTGAGATCATCGATCGGTCGTCGATCGATTAATCGATCGATCGATTGAACAATCAATCAATCAGTAAATGTATTCTGGTAGAGGGGAAAATTAGGCTTTCAAACTTGTGTCGACCAACAGCGTTTCGAGTTATACAAAGTCTTTCCTAATACGTGAAAATCAAAGAAGACCAGCCTCAGGCCTAATATATACCTTACATTTGCAAAAATTTAATCGATATCTGGGATGCAACGTGCATGTGATGACTCTCGCTCGATGGTTCGCACGTTGCCTCTGTAACGAAGCTCACGCATAGCCTACACACAAATGAACATGCGTTTATTAAGTTGCTTGTGTCTGTCCGGTTGATGGGCTTGGTCGTTGGTCCGATATCTTTTTGGCTTTCCTCTCCTCTTTCCAGAGTTCTTGTATACGACTAATGAGATCTCTTTGGCTTTACCCTCCCGTTGATAGATAGTGATAGATAGATAGTGAGTGATTGATAGATAGTGAGTGTTTACACGACTAATGAATGCCGGTAATTTCGCATAGAATATCGAGTGAAGTGGCTATCATGCCTGTTTATTTGCTTCCATGAGGAACATTAGAGGTCACGCTGAGCTGCAGAGTACACCGTAGGAGGTTACGAAACTACGGCACGTTTTCTGAGCGACAACGTCTTCCATTGGGAAGTCATGAACCGTGAAAAGCGTTAGACTCCAAAACTTATAGGAAATGGAATGGGAAAATAGAATAGCGTCTTTTTCCGAAATTGCACATTTTTTTGACGTGCTGTTTTAAATGCGAAGCATTTCTTAGCGAACTTCGCCGACTTTCAGCGTATCTATCTATCTATCTATCTATCTATCTATCTATCTATCTATCTATCTATCTATCTATCTATCTATCTATCTATCTATCTATCTATCTATCTATCTATATCTGTCTGTCTGTCTGTCTGTCTGTCTGTCTGTCTGTCTGTCTGTCTGTCTGTCTGTCTGTCTGTCTGTCTGTCTGTCTGTCTGTCTGTCTGTCTGTCTGTCTGTCTGTCTGTCTATCTATCTATCTATCTATCTATCTATCTATCTATCTATCTATCTATCTATCTATCTATCTATCTATCTATCTATCTATCTATCTATCTATCTATCTATCTATCTATCTATCTATCTATCTATCTATCTATCTATGTATATATCTATTTATCTATCTATCTATCTATCTATTTATCAATCTATCTATTTATCTATCTATCTATTTATCTATCTATCCATCTATTTATCTGTCTGTCTGTCTGTCTGTCTGTCTGTCTGTCTGTCTGTCTGTCTGTCTGTCTGTCTGTCTGTCTGTCTGTCTGTCTGTCGGGAAACAAAGCCGCATGCGAACCAGAGCAGGCATACAATATTCAAGAAGGCGGTAATGATCGATGGTGCCTCGGTGGTCTCTTGTTGATTGCCCTACTGATGCAGCAATGATAGTTAAATGAGAGTGAAGAATAAATACGATAACTTTATCCCTTCCCCGAGGTCCTCACACACAAAAAAGTAATACCAGACAACTCATGTCACGTGTGATTTCAGCGTTTGCGGAGCGGATGGCCGACTTAGATGTGCTTGAGAAGCAGAGAGTGGGAGCTGGACCCAAGAACAAAAAAAATTACGCTTTTGCTGCCTGCGTATAGCTGACATTTGCATAGAATTGTAAAGCAGTGTCATCATGAGGCCCTTCGAGAGAGAGAATAAAATACGAAGAAGAAGACGCATTAGAAACTCGCAAGGACGAAGCCACTTGCAAACGAAGGCAGAAGTACACGTCGCTTGGTTGTTACTTCGCCGTTGTATTTTGCGGCGCTTTTCCGTATCGCGGGTGTATACGTACCATACTACAGCCTGTGGTTACGACATGGCAAACCTCAAAGCCGACGCTGTTATTACATTCGGTGTGCGCTCCTAGCTTTCTCATTCGATATTTTTGCTTTTTTTTCTGATTTGATTGCCCTCGTCTCACCATTTTGCCTAGAGATAACGGCGTTGTTTCTTTCGAAAGTCCTCCCTTTTTCAACGCTTTTCTTGTCAAAATTTCACACGTGTCACTTGGAGGGAAATGGAGGCATGTGCCATTTCGCGCTTTGGGGGGGGGGGGGGGACTGGTCCAAGAAGAAGCGGAAACATGTACATGCACCTATAGCTCTTTCCAGACTTCAAGCTATAACCCCTTTTATTTATAATTTTTTTACCGTCTTACCTGTATCTCTCTTCAATATTACGTCCCCTTCCCCCCATATACAAAACGCATCAAGCTCTTAAGAGAGAAAAGTTCAGGGCTGCGAAAAACTAAAAACGCTGGAGAGTGCGGCGTAACAGAGCCCAAGGAAAAAAAAACAGGACAAAGGAAAAAAAGAAAGCGCTGCTTCGGAATAAATTCTTGATCCAACCCATAATCGGTGAGCCGTGGAAGCCATCAGGATCTCACCACGGCAGGTACTTTTTTGTTTGTTCTCGCTGAACCGATTCAAGTACGAACGTTAGGACATCTGTTCATACTCTAAAAAACAGTTTTTTTTTTTTTATGAAGCACTCGTGAGACATTTTCTTCAGCCTTATGCATGACTAAAATGTGCAGATTTTCTTTTATGGTTTTGCTTGCCGTCCTAATAAATCTTGTAAGTCGTATTGTGAAGCAAATTTCGTATTGTGAATTACTAGAAGGTACTACTGTATCACATCTCTGTGCTCTTAGGTCTTCTGAATTTTTTTTGCACTTTTAGCACCAGTTCAAGAGTGCTGACATTTGGCGCTCTATTTGACGAGTGCAGCTCACGCCACCAGCAGTTCTGCGGTTGATTTGTCATTGTGCTGCATGATTTCATTGTCACTTAAGCCCTAGCTCCCCCCCCCCCCAAGTACTTGTCCCGTGCAAGTAGTGCAACTTATCGCTGCACTTTTGCCCTCGATTTTACCGCTGCACCAAAACAGTTATTGTGGTGCGGAACTAACGCTGGTGAAACTGGGGCAGCACTGGCACGACGATTTCATTAACTACGTCCACAAAGTACAGCCAGATCGAGGAGGCCTATTGTAAAGCCTTGAAATCGAGTCACACAAACGCTACTAAATTTAGGCGGAGAGTAAAGCTTCGGGTTTAACACCGAGAAAATGCGAAATTCGCAGGATCGAATTCACAAATGTATCCCTTTGTAAAACATCCTGCTACTCCTTGAGCATACATGTACAATGAGCTCAGACCTGAAGTGGCGCTTATGCAAAATTGACTAAAAAAACGCAATGCACTGCTATGTGCTATACGGTCTTTTGCGCTGGTCGAAAGAAAAAAAAATCACACTAAAATAGGAAGTACACACGAAAAAAAAATGATGCTTGCAAAAGGCTTCTACTTGAAGAGACCTCGGCTCGAGTACAACATCTCGACTTCATCTAATATGCAAATATGTTGCCCTTGAGCTGAAGATGATGCGGCGTCTGCTCCCGAAGCTCCTCCTCCCACGTGCTGCACCCGATCATCTAATTGCTTTCTGGTATAAATGGCGAGATCCTCCGTTTTTAGCTATCGGCTCTTTTCCAGATACCAACGTTTCATTAACAAAAACATGGACACTGATTACGTTGGTGATGATGCGAAAGAGCGCCGACTAAGCTCTCAAGTCTTCAAGGGTGATACAGATTAGAGCAAGGAAGCGTGAGTCCGTTTGCGAAGTGTGCATTAGGAATCTTGGAAGCGTGGGCTTAGTACCATAAGCTCATTGCGGCCGAGGGTGTGCCTTCTTTCGCTTAATGAAGTCGCTGCTCTCTGTCGCTCTAGTGGCTCACGTTGTGTCTGCGTTTAATTGCACCGTCATTTTGTACGTGTACTTGCCACAAAACCCAAGCAGAAATCCGCAGAAGATGACTAAGATACCATCGCAATGGTGGTGTTTTTGCTAGTGAACATGCTGGAGACGGTGGTTTCGACGTCATTGAGTTAATTATGCGCAATCCTATGCGCCACCAGTAGTTGGCGTGAGGGCAATGGAGGTTGTCTTTTATGTGCAGTCGCGCTCAATATGAGTATCATCACGGTGGTCACGGTCGAAGGGGTCTCAAACCCGAACAGTGAGAGTGACAAATGTCAAATTGCTTTAGAATATACAGGCAAGTGAGAAATGTGTTGATTTCACTAATTTTTTCTATCTAGCTGCCACTTCCCAGTAGTGGTGCCACTTTGAGCACGGACAACACGTTACAACTTGCATTGGGCACGACTGTACGACTGTATACATACAAAGCACGCCGAACCCGCTGAAAATGAAATATATATTATGAAAAGCAACAAGATTTTGTGGATGTGGGAGGCGCAAAACGTAGTGACGCAACAAATAGTGACAATAATCACACAATGACGTCTCTACGATGTCGCACATAACAAACATTCAAGGAGTCATTTACGATGTCATCGTAATGTCAATATGACGTCACCTGGGAACGTCACGCGTCATTTCCTGACATTGTCGCTTGGTCAAAGGTGGGCCAATCACGGGGGCCATGCAACACCGGGTGGGGTGCGGTAAAATTTTCAATGCCTGCGATCTTGGAGGCAATGCGAAACGACGTTACGTGCAGAAGGCTTTCGGATCGGATGAGACGGGTGCAGGCGAAGCACAAAAATGTTGATGGCTGTCGCCATTCAGTCATTTTAGGCGAATGCAAAAGGGGCCTAGTGACTTTTCCTGGACGCGTCATCTTCCTGCCACGTATGCGAGTAACCAGAAGGTGGCATACTAAAGCAACACAACCAGCGGGCTCCGATACATATATCATAGTCGCAACTCGCAAAAAATGAACCATCACATGTTCGTTTTTTATGTACAAAGTGAATAGTAAACTTCCATATGAATATTTTTCTTTCTAAGCACCGAAATTGTGCTTCTTAACAAGTAGTGGTCACCACTTTTTTTCTCTCTTTTATCTAAAAGGACATAAGTTACTGAAAATTGGAACATCCCGCAAGTTTGAAATCTCTGAAGTGATTTCTCTCTAACGATAACTATATAACCAGAGAACTTAGTTTAAATACAAAGTAAAAAAAAAGGCACGTTACTTATGATTGCTTGAAGGAAACGCTCAGAAGCAATAGCAAAGCAAGAACTAAGAAAGGTTTCGGGCATGCAATACTTTAAGCAAGAGAAGTCAAGATTTCGGGATGACGAAAAACTGGTCAATAAAAACGCATAAAGAATTTCAGAAAATATGTTCAAATGCGTTGATAGAGCGTGGGGGGGGGGAAGAATTTCAACGTCATGGCTCTTCGCAACCATCATCAGTTCGCAGCTGTTCAATTCTTAAAAGTTTATTGTGCTCTTATTTTGTACGCTGTTAAGAGTAACTAGTTCAGACAGAAATTCTTGACAGTCGCAAAATAATCTCAGCACTAAATTGAAACCACACAACCAAACCACACTTTAAAAAAAATCAAATAAGGCACTTGCTCGCTACTTTGTCTCTAGATGATAACACAATGTCCAGGAAATCTCGAGTAGAAATTTATTTTGCATCTGTTGTTATTCTGTTGGAGACTTACCGCGGGAAAAGTAAGTTAGTGTAGTGTACTTGTGACTTCATAGTCACCGAAGTTTATCTTGTCCAGTGCCCAATGTGCGATTAATTTTGCGGTTTTCTTCACACTGTTTACGAAAACATAATCTCCGCACTGTTCTCTACGACTCACCATTTTTATCCATTACATCTGTAGGAATGAACACACAAAGAAATTTTTGTAAGCATGTTCACAACCTAAAAAAAAACTTTACGAAAGCGGTTGACGCTAGAAGTTGAACAATTTTTTACCAGTAGCTGGACTAAATAGAATATTGTGAAGATTAAGCATAGCTTTGTTAAAACATGAGGAAGACGAAGTGATTCTTTGTAGAACACATCTCGCTCGTCTCAGTGCTTTTCTGGACTTATTGCTGCAGTTGTGGGGTGTATTGCCCCGTAGGTTGCGGTAATGGATGTACAACCTCACGAGGCAACGTCTGACTCCGGTTCGACCGCGGCCACTACCTCGAGGAAGCGAGGAAACACATCCAGTGAGAGCGATGACACTGAGCTGTACTCCGCATCTTGCGACGAGTCCTCAGACGACGGCTTTAAACCTGTCCTGCACCGCAAAGCCAAGCGACGGATCATCAATCCATCGCCGGTGTCAAGTACAGCCACCGTGAAAACGGCGCCCCAGCGATGGCCCCATTCCATCATGTTTGTGCCAAAGAACGCTACCGAAAGTCTGCGTGTTCTGAACAGGCAAGTGCTTTCGCTCTATTTTGAGAACACTGTGCCGAACGAGATTAAAGACCTACGGCTCAATACAAGATGAAACATCCTGGCTGTCGATGTGTGGCACCCGAGTGCGCTGAGCACGCTGCAACAAGTAACACAACTGGGAAACATTGCAGTTAGGTCCATCATACCAGCCGATGGTGCGACCACATCAGGAGTCATTTACGACATTAACACGGAAATCCCAAACGCAGACCTTCCAATACTTATAAAACCAGCGAGTCAAGACAACGTCATTGTCAGCGTTGGACGGCTTGGAAACACACGCTGTGTGAGAGTAACGTTCAAAGGTGACTGTCTTCCCGCATACGTGAAGGTTGGCCACTTTCGTCAACAAGTTCGACCGTTCATTCCTAAACCCGTACAATGGTTCAATTGTCAGAAAATCGGCCATGTAAAGGGTGTTTGCAGGAGCTCCGCAGCGTGCCCCCGGTGCGCCGAACCACACGCGGAAGACAACTGTAACGCTACCACACTGAAGTGTCCTAACTGTCAGGGTGCCCACAAGGCTTCTTCGAAAGAATGTCCGCACATAAAGAAAGAATTTTCTATTCTGAGGCAAATGGTACGAGACAGCTCGACCCACAAAGAAGCTGCTGAGAAAATCCGGCGAAGACGACGTCGCCGTCGAAGGTCTTCACGTCGGAGAGCGCCAAATTCAGGCGATAAGTCGACGCATCAGGAAAGATCGCCAGCTGCAGTTTACAGCACGGCAAACACAGACGTTGTAAAAGAGCAAAGGGGCAGACCAGTCTCTACAGATGAGTGGCCTCCACTTACGCGTACACAACGCTCAGAAGAGCCGCAGCAGAAGCCGTCTTCTTCAGAGCAAGCTGCAGTAATGGAGGACTCGCGGAACACAGATCAGCAAGTGATAGCTCTTTTGCGACCATTAATTAACGTCATCCGCTTGTTGTTGAGCAACTTGCACACACCATCAGCAAGAAGTGCATTGCAATTACTGGACGCTTTGAGTCCAGTACTCGCAGCGCTTGAGTAAATAATGGCTCACCAGCCACTGCCTTTCAGAGAAGAGGTCCGAAAAGCAGCGATTATTCAATGGAATGCCCGGGGACTGAGGTCACGCATCGCCGATTTCCGTCGATTCGTGTACACCAATAAGTTCCCCATCATTGTCATCTGCGAGCCAAATTTGCAGAAAGAAATCAGACTTTCTGGTTATGAGTCATTCATGTCGTCTACAACTGTGGACAATAGCAAAGTCCTGATGTTTATTCGCCGCGACCTCACCTACATTCATCATCCAGTGTCACCCCACGACGACAATCATTATATAAGTATAACAGTGAAAAGGAGACTTACCATCACGGTTGTGGGTGCATACCTGTCTCCGACAAGTCGTTTCGACCATACAAGACTACAAGGTATCCTGTCAGCAACTTCTCACCCATGCATTATAATTGGCGACTTCAACGCCCATCATACAATCTGGGGAAGTTCGAAGACCAATGTTAAAGGGAGAAAGTTGGTGTCCTTCGCCTCCGACAACCAACTTTTCTTGCTAAATGATGGCAGTCCAACGTTCCTGCGTGGTTCAAGGTATAGCAGCTGCCTTGACCTGGCCTTTGTCTCACGAGGCCTCGTTAGGCATGCTGAGTGGTTTCCAGACATAGAAACGCATGGAAGTGACCACATTCCCACTTACGTCAAAATCGAAGGATTGTCCCATGCTAAGATACGCGACAGTGTTCAGAGAGTGGACTGGTTGAAATTCCAGTCTCGCATGGAAGAGCAATGTGAAGCAAGCATAACCCTCGACATAGAGGAGATAATTAAAAGCACATTACACGATACTACGTGTACCCTCACCTGCTCTCCCAAAGCAACCGAATTTGACATCGAGCTAGAACGACTTCGAGCAATCCGACGGCGTGCTGAACGAAGATACCGATGCACGGAGGCAATAGAAGACTTACAGATTGCTCGACGTATACAAAAGAAGATTCAGTGCAGGATAAATAAACTCGAGTCACAACGTTGGACTGCTTTTTGTGAGTCACTTGACCCACGAAAACCTTTATCCCAATTGTGGAAGACGGTACGAGGCCTCCGCACAAAACCCACTCAGTGGTCACCATTCAGGGCTCTCGCACTTTTTGAACAGAGACGCAGCATTGACGTGGCAGAAGACTTCTGTGCCAGAGTATCTGGGCCACTCGCAGCGCCCAATAGCCTATTGCCCTCGACTAACTGTCCACAAACACTGGATTCCCGCATGGATATGCCTTTTTCCATTGTGGAGCTCGGAGCAGCACTAGCTTTGTGTGGACGCACGTCGGCACCAGGGCCCGATAGAATTTCTTATAGGGCCTTGTGTCATCTGGGTGAACGCGCTAGAATCCTCCTTTTGGAATTGTACAACAAATCCTGGCAAGATGGAACGCTCCCGACAAGCTGGAAGACAAGTCGCCTAGTTCCACTTCTTAAGCCAGGCAAGTCACCGTTGGACATCTCATCTTATCGTCCGAGCGCATTGGCCAGTTGTATAGGCAAAGTTATGGAGAGGATGATCCTGGGACGCCTGGAGTGGTTCTTGGAGTGTAACAACATCTACCCAGATGCCATGGCAGGATTTCGGCGTGGTCGAGCATCGATTGACAACGTAGTCGACCTGGTCACTTATGTCCAACACGAGAAAGGCCGTAAGCGTCTCTGCGCATCTTTGTTCCTAGACGTCAAAGGGGCGTATGACAACGTTACGCATGAAGCTGTTCTCACCGCTCTCGAAGATATAGGAGTAGGTGGTCGGATGTATCACTGGATACGTAGTTATTTGTCAATGCGATCCTTCTTTGTCAGCACTGAAGACGGTCCAACCTCTCCACATTACAGCCACCGTGGCGTCTCCCAGGGTGGCGTACTCAGCCCTGTGCTGTTCAATCTTACGTTAATTGCTCTCACTGAGCATCTGCCAAGCACGGTCAGGCTATCAATGTACGCAGATGACATCTGCATTTGGGCATCGGCTGTAACACGCCTGCAGTTACGAGGAAGAATTCAAAAAGCTGCCACTGAAACATTACACTACCTCCGAAATCGAGGCTTGGAAATTTCTTCCGAGAAATGCGCCCTCGTAGCTTTTACACGAAAGCCTATGGATAAGTACACTATAAGCATCAATGGTCAAACTGTACCATACGTTCGATCGCACAAGTTTTTGGGCGTCATAATTGACAGGAATCTATCATGGAGCGATCACGTTTCGTACATGAAGAAACGGTTAATGGACATCTGTAATATACTGAAGTTCTTTGCAGGGAAGACTTGGGGAATGTTTCCCAGTGCAATGCTACAGCTGTACAGAGTACTTTTTCTCGGTTTCTTGCGGTATAGTTTACCGGTATTGACCAATGCAAGCAAAACAAGCCTTCGAACGCTACAGAGTGTTCAGTCCCAGGCACTCCGGATTTGCCTCGGCTCGCCTCGTAGTGCGTCAACAATGGCTACTATAGCTATCGCCGGTGACCACCTCATCACAACACATATCGACGTTGAGGTACTCCGGACACATATAAGGCATATTGCTCGGACACCCTGCCACCACCTAGCCACTTTACCAGCAGACAGACCACGTTCGTCATTTTGCCAAACGGTCACCACATACTGCGATTCTTTGCCAACGTGCTTCACACCCGCCGCCAGGCCTTTGACTCCTCCCTGGTGCCTGACGCAGGCTAATATCAGGCTAACTATACCTGGAATCAAGAAAAAAGCAGATATGTCGTCACCTGCTTTTAGACAGCTTGCTCTGCTCTTGTTATACGAGACGTATCAAGGCTGTATACACGTATACACCGACGGCTCTGTTTTACATAAGAGTTCAACGGCATCATTTGTTATACCGATAAAAGACACGACGAAAAAATTCAAGACTTCCCACCTTACGGCATCAACTGGAGCAGAGCTCACAGCTCTTCGTGCCGCATTGCAATTCATTAGCGATCAACAGCCACAAAAATGGACAATTTTCAGTGACTCAAAGGCGGCACTGCAATCCCTTATATCATCTTTACGCCACGGCCCGTACGAACAGCTGGTATTTGAGATTGCAGAAAAGACTCACCAACTCATTGAGGAAGGACATGAAATAGCCTTTCAATGGCTGCCAAGTCATTGTGGAATAATTGGCAATGAACGGGCCGATCGAGCAGCCCGTTCTGCCCATACTGAAAGCGATGAAATATCAATTCCGCTTTCCAGAACTGACGCTGTACGGCAACTCCGCATGCTTGCTCGCAAGCATACCACGTCACAATGGAACGAGTCACATTTCTTTCATGCACGATTAGGTACTTTAGACCCAACTCTCAGTCTTCGAATTCCTCCGGAATTACGCCGACGAGACGCTACTATGTTGTGCAGATTATGGTTGGGCGTCGCATTTACTTAAGCGTATGCGTTCCGCATAGGAATGGCTGACACTGCTGCCTGCGACCATTGTGGCAGGGATGAAACAACTTGGCACATTCTGTGTGAATGCCCACAATACTGCTCGCAGAGACAGTCACTCTGCAATGCACTAGATGAATTGGACAACCAGCCTCTTTCGGAAGAAAGACTCCTGCGCTGCCGACAGGACTTTATGTCGCAGAAGAAGGCTGTGAAGGCGCTCATGCGCTTCTTGCGTTCAACCGGCCTGTCCAAACGACTGTGATTGGAACTCCCTGAATGTGTGTGCATGTGTTTTTTTTTCTAATTTATTTTATATCTCTCTATAGCTATCCTCTTTCCGACCCTTTTCCCCACCTCCGTACAGGGTAGCAAACCAGTTCGTCTAGGTTAACCTCCCTGTCTCTTCCTTTTAATTATTTCTCTCTCTCTCTTGTTATAACATTTTGTACTTTCATGTGCTTTTATTCCAGCAACGCGCTTTATGCCACTTTGATACGACCAACCCTCTCTTCTTTTTTGTGCGTACCGTCGCTGTCTTCGATAGTCGCTTTCCATATTGATTTCACATTGTTAATTTCCCATGTTTTGCATGACTAAGACGAGGTGAATGTGGGAGATACTTTTTCTAAAAAGTCAGCACCGTGGCCCGAGAATTAGTGATGACAGAATTTTATCGACGCAGTAATCACGGCTCTACGATGCGATTCACACGGAATCTGCAAAAAAAAGGTTCCCAATCGATGAAAGATTTGATTCGCAATGATTGCCCCGCCGTGGTGGTCTAGTGGCTAAGGTACTCGGCTACAGACCCGCAGGTCGCGGGATCGGATTCCGGCTGCGGCGGCTGCATTTTCGATGGAGGCGGAAATGTTGTAGGCCCGTGTGCTCAGATTTGGGTGCACGTTAAAGAACCCCAGGTGGTCGAAATTTCCGGAGCCCTCCACTGCGCCGTCTCTCATGATCATATGGTAATTTTGGGACGTTAAACCCCACATATCAATCAATCGCGATGATTGTGTATTCCGGCAACGGTGTCACACCTTTGAATGGTGGTCACTGTATCATCTGTGAGCACGACAAGCGAATGACTCTTTATTTTCTTTGATAACTTCATCACCTGTACATCTTCTTCATCTGTAAATATCATCACCAGCGTGAGTTAGCTCGTGCCTGGCTGAATAAACCGGTTCCTCACAAGTGGTGGAGGTGCTGGAAGCCACTCACCATCGATACTCCAAAACGACAGCACCTCTCCAATCACAGCGCTAAGTTCATCACCTGCCACCCTATCTGTCCTTGTTTCACAACAACGTGTCAACCCATACTGCCGCACTATTGTTGACCACTTGACCGGTTCTACTACTTCTCCAAACGCCAGACTCCGTCGACAACTTAAACAATTTAAGCTTGTCGGTGATGCTTTATGTCGCTACATTTACCACATCGATGGCAACAAGTGGGTACCCGTCGTCCCACGTTCTCTGAAACGTGAAGTTCTGGAAGCCTTTCATGATGATCCAACCGCCGCTCATCTAGGTTGTCAGAAGACTTACGACAAAATACGAAGTCGTTGTTTTTGGCCTCGCCTCTCGTCAGCCGTCGCTAAGTACGTCGCCTCCTGTGTCCATTGCCAACAGCGAAAACAACCGATAACTGCTCCGGCTGGCTTAATGCAACCTTTTCCTTGTCCCGCCTCGCCTTTTGAAGTCGTTGGAATCGACTTGTATGGCCCTCTTCCTATATCATCCAATGGGAATCACTGGATTGTCACGGCAGTCGACCACCTTACCCGCTACGCAGAAACAGCTTCTATACCATCTGGGACTGCCACTGAGATCGCCGATTTCTTTCTTCGCCACATCTTTTTGCGTCATGGAGCTCCAGGCATTCTCCTGAGTGATCGTGGCAAAGTCTTTCTCTATTCCATTGTCGAGCAAGTTTTGCGTGCCTCGAACACTGTTCACAAGCCCACTTCTAGCTACCACCCGCAGACCAACGGATTGCCCGAACGGTTTCACCGGACCCTATCGGACATGATCGCCATGTACATTCACCCGAACCACACGAACTGGGATGCGATTCTACCCTTCGTGACATTCACCTTTAATACGGCTGCTCAACGCACTACCGGCTTTTCTCCATTTTTTTCTCGTCCATGGTCGCTCGCCGAGTTTCGCTCTGGATGTCTCTTTCCTTTCGGCCCCTGCACCCTCGACGGCTCCTTTCTCTGAAGAATTTTTATCTCGTCTCGAACACTGCCGTCACCAGGCCCGTGTTAACACCGGCCTCTCTCAAGTCACTCGAAAATCTCGCTACGACTCGTCTCGCCGTGCTGTGAGTTTTTCCCCCGGTGACGATGTTCTTCTATGGACTCCACTACGCGTCCCCGGCCTATGCGACAAATTCATCAGTTGCCTCATTGGGCCCTACACGGTGGTCGAACAGACATCTCCTGTCAATTACCACATTTCTCCTCTTAGCACTAACCCCGATCGTCGTTGCCGAGTAACAGAGATAGTGCACGTATCTCGTTTAAAGCCTTATGCACGACACATTTCATAATAATGTCAAGCGACCAGGTGGCCGCTTTCGCCGCGCGGGGGAATTAGTGTGAGCGCGAAAAGCGAATGACTCTTTATTCTCTTTGATAAAATCATCACCTGTACATCTTCTTCATCTGTAAATATCATCACCAGCGTGATTTAGCTCGAGCCTGGCTGAATAAACCGGTTCCTCACACATCACCTAAATTCAGGACGACGTAGCGAATCAAGGCAAGAAATACAGCCTTAAAAGGAAGCTGTAATACTTTTTTAACCAAAATTTCTTTGAAGTGCGAGACCACATTTGTATTCCCACTGAATTCGAAAATCGATGTGAGAATACTCGAAAGTAAACAACAATGATACTTTTTGGTTGAAAAACGACGGCTGCGGCTGCAGCGTTTCTGGAGACGCTGATTAAAAGCTGTGACATCATCTTCGGCATAGCGCTTCATCTGCCACAGCAGCACTCTTGCAGAGAGGCCTCTGCGATCAGCTCCGGCAATGTCACGCAACCGAAAATCACCCGTAGGTCCCGGTTGAAGATACAGGTGACACGTTCTCACACTGCACTGGCCAGTTTGTCGTTATGAAAGATATTGTAATCTTGACGTGGAACTTTCAGCGTCCCTATACTTACAGTGATCTCGCAGTTGGGATCGTTGAGTAGTAGGAATGTGCTGTAGGAGTGCAGCGCGGCTCCGTCTAGAGAAGTGAAGATGACGTAGTTACCGTTAGTGTGTTTCACGCCCGCACTTCCGGCGTACTCGCCAGGTCGGAGCTAGACCAACTTTGAGTGCACGGATTCTAAAACTCCTGCTGCGACAATGGCGCAAATAATTACGACATCGTCGAGAAGGGTGTCGGTCCTTGTTAACCTTGAAGTATAGCCGAATCTGGAAACCAGAATCTGGAAACCGGAATCAGCTGCTGTTTAAGGGAAAAGAAGAGAGCAGAGCGGATAAGGGAACAAGCGGCTGATAAGGACATCTCAGTTGTAACCAAGAAGTTAATGGGCAAGACTGCTGCGTGTAGAGAGAAGACAAGATAAACTCGGGACTATGAAAGTAACAGCCCAGATTGTAAGAGTAGGCTTTAGCGTGTGAGGGAGAGGCAATAAGTTAAGTGATCATGTGAGATCAGAAAGTTTCAAGGTTATTTCGCATTTTGCTGTTTGTTCTTACAGCGTAAAGCCAAGAAATTGCAAAGGCAACGAGCAAAAAGTTGTGCAGAAGCAGCTTGACGGGGCTCCTGCCCCTTCGTTTGATAACAATAGCAGAAGATGTATATAATGTACAATATAAAAAACCGGTATCTATATAGTGGCCACAGCAAGCACACAATCATGTTTATTGGCAAAACATCGAAGGAGCCTTTGTCCTGCGGTGAGGGTAGTCAAGTTTTTTAGGATGTACCTATTGTCTACGCCATCCATGAGGCTAGAACAACATAACTTGGGTGCAAGCTAATCGACAACTCGAAGCGCAGAGAAAATTAACATGACCAGTAAGTGCCGCAAAAGTAAGTAATATGAAGAGGGCCGTTGAAGACAGAAAAAAAACGTCCTCCGCTGGTCAAATACCTTGTGGTTTAGAGAGCGAGAGAGAGAATTATTTTAATGGAAAGCTGGAGAGGGTTGCCTGTTTTTTCACCTGACAGGCTAGTCCAGTTGCCGGGTGGTGACAGAGATACATATATACGATGATAAACACACAACACATACAGTTACATACACGCACAACAGTCACATAACACATAAAGACACTATGCGCACTGCACTATTTACAACGTTTCGTTCAAGCCTGTGGCCCGTAGGAACGTCAGTAGTGCTTTTGTAGAGTCAAACGAACAGGAGGTGTTCTGCTATGGGCCTAGAATATTTTTTAATTCCAAATTTCTGTCCTGTTGCGTTTCTAAGCCCAACTTCAGACACTGTCTCTCTGATGCGTATTTCGTACACTCACAGAGGACTACCTTGTGGTTTAAACAAAATTGCGTTAGGTTTTAGATGTTCTTCCGCGTGCGGCACGGACATCGACTACTGTTGTAGATAGCTATATTCAACCTAAAATAGCAAAAGTAATTACATGGTTAAAGCAGCAACATAACGTTTTGGGAGAGGCCGGCAACGTGCTGGTTTCTAGAACGTTTGGCAAAGAAGCAAGCATATTTCTAAATTGAGCTGTGTGAATGAGAAACAAGAGTGAGAAGATGAGAGAAAGTGGCACGTCGAAAAGGCCTATTCTTCTCTTTTTGCACCTTGAAGTGACAGGATGAGCTATTGTCTCCATCATTTATCACGTTCACACTCGTGTACTTTCCACTTCCCGAGCTGTCCAGCGCGCACAGCGATCTTTCTTTTGTTTATTCTTGTCAAGCGAACACGGTGTAGTGAGCAGCACGACGTAGCAGTATGAACGGCTCGCATGCGAAACATTGTTTTAATTAGGCTTAAAGACATGAATATTAAAAAATTATATTAAATGTGCAATTTCAGCGCTGGGTGGTTTCAATCCGTTCAGTGACTTCTTGCTTGCGAGCGCCTTGCGTGTCCTCGGCCGTGCGTTCAGCCTATAGACACCGTTCGCCTCAACACGCGGTGAGGTGCTCGACAGAGAGAGTTACTGCTCGGAAGGCAACGGGTGTTTGTTAGGCGCAGCCCAATCCTAAACCCTAGTAAGGAGAAAAGGCGAGAACAGCGCAACGCATCTGTATACTACAACCGTGTTCAATACGTGTTTGAGCTAGCACTGGTGCGATTCGTGGATTGAACTCTCGATTTTCGTGGAATTCTCTTGATTACCTGCTGCCTTTGAGGAAGATTGAAAACTTTTACTTTCTTCTTTTTTTTGCGTAACTGTTAACGGCTAGAAAGTAGAAAATGTGGTTGTCCGTGACGGTGCTGGAACGATAATGGACAACAATGCCATCATACACTACATCAAAGAGCTTCTGTGCATCAATTACTTGCTATTTATTTATTTATTTATTTATTTATTTATTTATTTATTTATTCATTCGTGTATTCAATATTACTGGATGGCTTAGATGGACCATGCAGGAGAGAAAAGTACCAGGAAAAAGTACAAAGTTTGCACGGTATCAACATAAATGCACGAAGAGGATCATTACAGAGTGGAGCTACGAACTAGTCAAGTACACTGAAAAAATTTGTACAGAAAAAAAACGCACCATACAAAAATAATTGAATAGCAAAAGTGCCTTATCAAAGCACAAATGCTGCAGAAAACAAATCGAAGATTGTTTTGATAGAGAAATGATTAAGTTTAAGTAGTAGTGAATGTGACAAAGTTCATGCTTAGCAGTCTACTAAGAGGTATAGGCTGTTTCAGTCAGTTACTGTTCAATGAAAATAAGAATACCTAAAAAGGTTAGTTATAGTATTATAAAGCACTCAAGTTTGAGGTTTTGTTATCAAATATAGCTTGGGATGGCACCCGCCACAGCAAGAATCACTACCAATGAAATTATATAGATCCTTTAGATATCAATTTTTGTATTGGGACTAAACTCAATAGTGGAAGAATGCGTATCTTGATTGTGGTGACGGGTGATGTCAAAAGCTACGACAGAAGACATTTCGATAGATCTCAGCTTGAGATAAGCACCGGGGCAACACTAGCCAGCTTCGTTGAATAATTTGCATGGGGTGAATGGGCGCGGATCGAATTTTTCTCGGGCATCGTCACCCAAAAACCACGGTTCGACATAAGCGACATGCATCTAGCAAAGCCAATGCCGTGTCCACAGGCTCTTACGTTTTTCCAATTGGGCGAACTTGAAAAACACCGTTTCGCCGAACAAAACTGGGCCTAATTTTCGTAGAGTCCATATAGCATTCGGCTTCCAATTCCACTAATACATTCACTGCTACGACTTTTTCCACGGTTATCGACGTGGCTAATAATCTTCCTAATTCAATTGTGCCGACGAGATGCAAGTGTATTCTATGGCACGACGCAAGTTTTCTTTTAGAGCGGAGCTGTTTCTCTCGAGGTTTTCCGTGTGCGTAGATAGAAAATTATTCGCAATGTTCATAGACTGTCGCGCCACCTAGTGGAGTTCAGGAGCGTTCTCTCAAGGATGATCAGTAGGCAGAAGCTCCCAACGCTTCCTTGTTCGGGGGTACTACGCGTTAGCAAGAAACGAACACAAACAACTTTGTATGGTGCGTGCATCCGGGAATATACGGGACCTTCGGTGACACAATAAATCTCATACGTTCTTGCGTGACGCGAAGTTTTCGTGAAAAAACGTGGCAACTCGTGCTTTCCATTAGGCCCGCAGAGTTTATATATCAGCTTCGCGGGATTTTCCATGACCACTTTGAATAGGTAAACGTTAACGTCTGACCATTTCAGTTAAAACTCACCTTGTGTTACGTGCGTATAGCATTCGTCAGTGCTTTTGTAGTGAATGAGTACCATAACATATTGCAAGCTAAAAGTAGTGCAGGCCACGATTTGCACTTCCAAACCTTGTCCTACGGTGCACCGCGTGTTTTTTTACGTTAATTGATACATGGCAGCACACTGCAAGCGATTCCTTTCTTGCCCGGTATCGGAGCAAAATGTTTTTCGTGCCCCTTGATAAACGTGGCGAATGACACCGTGTTGGGGTTGTGCAATGACGCGTAGTTGATTCTATCGAAGCCATTCGGCGGAGAGAATTGCTCAGAGTACTTTCAGCAGGGATGCTCGAAGCAACCGTCTTGACGTCGAGAGTTTTTTACTGGACGTAGATGGTTGTCAACGCGCTGAGAATCATCACGACAGCAACGATGAGCGATTGGCTGCTAGCTCACGAGCAGCGAGTTGCACTTCCCGCCCCGTCGTACGTTAATGTTTTTTTATGCTCATAAGTCACTTTGATTGTATTTACTGTATAATGTCCTACAGCGAGCTCAATATAAAAAACCATAGTTTTTCTTGGGCAATGGATGTAGCTCAATTATAGTGAATATTGCATAACGCCGCATGCCGCCAGTACTCTCGAGCTCGACCAGCGAAGCGAAATGGTTAGAGCAATGAAATATGCAGTTACGACTACAGTCCACGCCAACGTCTCCTGCCCTTCACCGCTGCCGTCCAAACGACGTTGCTGTTCGACAAATTTTCACAATTTTGACGTTGCCAATAGCGTACGCGTGTATTCGTTTCGATACCCTTGTTTCGATCGCACTGATGGAACCTGCAACGTCCGAGCGCAGCCAATTGCACACTCTTGGAGTCTGATCATGATCATAGCTGCGACACAAGCGCTACCTAATGGGAAGTTAGAATCTTGTGTGCTGCTTGAGAAGCAGCTGCATGATGCTTACAGCGCAAGTAATGACGACGGCGTAATATGTTTGCAAACCATCGCTATGGTGAACATTATGTCGTGTGCAGCCGCGACGGCACGCTATTCGCTAGTGGCGTACTACTGCAGCAAATTAGTCACGCAGGCTAAGCAGAAATTATTTTGGAGTGCCGTTCAGTTCATACTTGAATTCTGGTTTGCGCAGTTTTCTGTAGCACACACACTACGCAAAGCATCGTTGAGACATGGTCAATCAGTTGACGCAACCACTCTTTGCACTGCAGCGAACAATGAGGTAGCGAACATTCAGCAGCTCCTATAGTTTGGGAAAGTACTTTGGTCAGATATACGTTCATTTGACTATCAAGAGTTTATCTGGTGAAAGTGGCACGGGAGTACGTCCGCGCGTCCTCTCTTTTCCTATGCAAGTTCACGGGTTGATCATCCCTCCACAGCCATCTTGGATTTCACGGCGCGTCACCTATAGGCCGCGCGCATTGCAAATTATCATCTTGAATTGGGACACCCTATCTTCATCGTCTTCTTCATCTTCTTTCGCTTCATTACTATTAAACGTGCGCTAACGTTTCGGCCGCGAGACGAAATAACTTTGATGGGCGAGAGAAACAGGAGAGAGAACAAAAAATGTAAAGGAATACAAAGACGCGAATTCTTGGCGAGGCGAGATTTCAACCAGCGTACCTCATTCGACGGCCGGCTTTGTAGCCACTCGATTATCTGGGAGCGTAGGAAAGCGTAGCAGTGTCTTCTACAGCACAGTGACATCGTGCAGCCTCCTATCTAGTACAGCGTAAAGTGCTGTAATCACTCTACGGTACAGTTTAGCAAGGGGCAGAAAAAGGAAGATTGAGGAAGATGAGGCCAGTTGTAATGTTGAGGAGGAGGGAAAGAAAAGATCATAGCACAGAAACAGAGCGAGAAGTAGAGAGAATCAAAGAAATGCATATAAAGAAATATAGAGAGAGAGGAGTTACGCAATACTTACCCACTCGTTACGCAATTCGAAAGTTGTGGCGCCGGGTTGTTCTTTTCATGATTATAAAACGCGCCATTACTCATATTAACACGATTCTTTTCCTGACGTAGAGCCTGCCTAAGGCCAGATCGGAAAGGAGTTCCAAGCACCGGCGAATAAAGAAAAAAAAAGCGTTGCCCAGTGGTAGAGTACTGGGCTGACACGCAGGTGATTCGGGCTCGAATCCCTTTGTGTTCTTGGTATTTTTTATTTACTACTAAGTTTTTTTCTCTTATTTCGTGCGATAGTAGTTACGGACCCCGGCGGTGGCGGCGGCATACAACTATAGTGCCGCACGTGAACCACGTTGTGTTATCATAAGAGCTTCCGCTGTAAACCAGCGTACACAGAAGTGTTTGCACCCACACGTTAACATACCACTGTCTATGTACATGTTCATGAAAAGCGTGACGAGTCAGTGTGGGCGCACGATCGTCCACCACTAGCTGAGTCGTTGTATGGTCGTAGCCAAAGCACCACCATTAGCCTCAAAGAAAGAATAGCGCCTGTCGTAAGGCAGTGTCATCTGTAGGCGCTGGAGTAAGGCCCTCACAGTTCGCAGGCAAGTGTTCGGTGGTCTCTTCCTTGGCGCCACACACACCCGGCACGTTGTGTCACCCACGTGTTGATCGAAGCGCCGGTGATATGCTAGAGTTCTGAGAGGTCCGGCTTTTGTTTCGAAGAAAAGGCAGCTAGGTACACTGTTGACAAAGAGGTTTTAACGTGGTTTTCTTGTCTCTGTTTCAAGTAGATCCTCAGTGTACTCTTCTGTTTTGTGCCTCGCCGCCACATGTCAGTCTTGGCCAGTCGTACCGGAGTCTTGACTGTTTTGGCCCACTTTCGATCTGTGTGTTCCTGCTCAGGGTTCACGTAGAAGCCATATTTTCCGCTGCGATATTGCCGCCTTTTTACCCATATGATCTGAATGCCGTGTCGGTGTATGTAATCAAAGATTCACCGTGCCCAGCGTTGTGGCTGCATAAGGCGTAATCGCCCTTCTTATGGCAGCTTTCTGCGTACCTCTGGCGCTTTGAAACAAGACCAACACAGGTCGTCCTGGACTGCCTCGTTGGCAACGCGGCCGTGGCAGCCCAGGGCCAGTCGCCCTATGCTCGCTAACTACGTTCAAGCCACTGCCGGATCTGCACAGTGGGGCAAATGACTGCATTGGCAAAAGTGAGTGCCAGCACGTGTACAGCCTTCCATAGTTCGCGAACCATAATGGGATGATTGCAACTTCATAGGCACCTCCTACGTAGTACTTGGCTGGCCCCCTGGGCTGATTCTCTCAGGTGCATTTTATGATGTGCTGTATAGCCAGGCTGTGTACAGAAGTTGACCCCGAGGTATCGGTGCTTAGATGTTTAAGGGAGCTGTCCTTAACCTGGTAATGTCGGCAAACCAGGAAGCATTCGGTCAGAGAACTTGACCACCGCCGATTTCTTGGTGTTGAACTGTAGTCCCAATGACACCAAAGTATCAGCAGATGAGGTAATGAGGGTATGCAGGTCGCCACTGTTTCTCGCCAGGACCACAATGTCGTCAGCGTATATGAGTCCCGATGTCACAGAACGAGCGCTCAAAATGGGCGCGCCGCCAAATTCTTGCGATAACGCGCCGGAGTGACGCCGCGAGGTCAACGGAAAAAAAATAAAACAAACATCTAAAGGCTCCCCGGGCACGCGACGCTCTCCCCTCGGAAGCGTGGCTTCGCTGATGAACCTCCTCACCCCACAGCGGCGGCCGGGCAAGCACTGGAAAGTTCTAGAAGGAAAGGGGCGTGTTCTGCCGGGTTGAGTCATCGGTCGGGGACGGCCCTCGTACAGTCTCGCGCCTCTCCCCAGCCTTCACTGCGTATCGCGCCGAAGAAATGACGAGAACCTTCTGGAATCTCGCACAGAAGGTATTTAACGAAGCAGCGGAGACGAGAGATGAAGATAAGACGGAAGTTGGCGCCAGAGCGCGTTGGGTATCCCGCCGTGTAGTCGGCGAAGGTTTTGTCCGTAGGGGCAAAGCGGGAGAAGAAGAAGATTTCCACCTGAGGGGTGAAGGCTCGAGCTACAGGCAAGAGCGTGTGTTTACCGCTATCGAGCGAATACGCGTGGCAGCAGCTGCGTGTGTGAAGCCGACGTGTTTCCGGCGAAGAAGTTGAAGCTTGAAGAGTGGCTAATTGAAGACGCGAGGTTTCCTGGAAGAGAAACTTCAGGGGGCAGCGGAACGACAACAACGCTGGACTTTGTGTGAGTGATTCTCGGAAGAGTATCATTCAGACTTTTGTTCCAAGGACTTTGGACTGAATAGGTTTTTCATCTCTTTAGTCTTTAAGTGTCTTGGTTGTTAAATGCATGCGACTGCATTGTAGTGTGAATTGTTGTCTGTGTCCGTTGTTTTGAGTGTGGCTAATTGTACAGTGAAGTACGTTGATTGATTGGTGACATATTGTACTCACTTATTGTGGAGTGTGCATACGTGTGTATTGTTTTTGATCTGCCGTTAGTGAGAATATAATTTTGTTTGTTTATCAACTTTCGGCTCTGACTTGTTCTTTGGACCACAGCCGGCGTCCACTGGCGCGCCAAAAAGGACCACTTCTAAATTGCCCACGCTTTCGTGGTGCGGTTCGGGGGGCCAATACTTCGGCCCTTGGAATTAGCCCGGCGATTGCCTCCCTAATTAACGGGACCTGTGTGTGGCACACCCGACAAGGTTTGCTTTTCTTTGAGCTTAGGCGCTCCACTACAAGCCCCAACTCGGGGGCTAGTGTTATCTTAGTTGAAATACTCTGATGAAATACCTAGATTGCCCAAAATAGGTGTCCGTGCTATTTGTTTTTGTCGACATACTGTTGCGAGTTGCTTGAGAGACTAAATTAGGGCACGCTTAAGCATTGTCTTTAAGAGTTAAACATGATAGCGATATCCCGTTCGTAGTGTGTACTTCAAACACTTAGTGAATGAGATATTTTCGAAAATTTCCGCGCACCCACTACGTGGTCTCAAGCAAACAGGCGCAGCAACGTGTGTGCTTTTTGTAATGGTTTTAAACAATGAAATCAATGTGATAATGCCATGTTCTTTCATGCGATGGCAATGCACGATTGTACGACGCATTATTCTTAAATTATTTCATGTTGTACAGTGAAATATCACACACAGTACACACATACATGTTTCACAGTACATGTTGTACTGTGAAAAAACACGTGTATTTGTGAAGCCTGAAAGTTGCTTTCATGGCATTTCCAAGCCGAGGAAGTTATTTTTACTGTATTCCCCACCAGTCGTGTGGCTCTGTGGTAAAACACCCTATTGCCTCGCAAAAAACACAGGTTCTATCTTCGCTAAGATTCCGGAATATTTATTTATTTGTAATTTATTTGCATTACGCTATCCTCTATTTTCCAGTCACGCACAAGATGATGATTTATCGTTCACAACCAATGATGCCGACGCCGACTCCGCAATTTCTGCCAAACGAACGCTTTAACGCTATCGCGCCAATATACGTTCACGAACTCACGTTCGCAGGTCGCGGGATCATATCCCGGTTGTGGCGGCTGTATATGTGACGGAGGCGGAAATCCTGTAGGCCCTTGTGCTCAGATTTGGGTGCACGCTGGAGAACCCCAGGTGGTCAAAATTTCTTGGGCCTTCCACTACAGCGTCTCTCCTATTCATATGGTGGTTTTGGGGCGTTAAACCCCACATATCAATCAATCAATCAATCAATCAATCAATCAATCAATCCACGTTCAAAGACGAGGAAGTGGTTTCTCTCACCTTTGCTATACCCGCCACACTGGCAATAGCTCCTCCTCACCACCTATTTCTTAATAACCTGCGTACAATATCAACACGAAGCGCTGAGCCAATCAGTACTTCGCGCTTGTCGGCTACACGCTGGTACCTGCGTTTGCGCAGTTCGAAACGCACAAAACAAAGCGAAATCAGTCGATCGTGCACAATAGCCATGCGAGACAAAGAGCTTCTTTGATTTACCAAGCCCCGGACCACTCGTCCGTGGTCCGCCGTGCCTCGGCTCACAGGTAACTGCATCGCACGACTCCGTTATCACGTCATCCAAGAGTGTCGAGTGGCCTGCAGGCCATCTGCGAACTGCGCGCATGAAACTCTGGCCGCAACCAGTGTGGTGTATGCCGCGCCACCTCCTCCGTAAATGGATGCAACGCCGGCCTCAACGCCGACCCGATGCCGATCTCAACGTCTGTGAGATCACGCATGAAACTTATTTACGTTGCGACACAACTTACCACGAGCAAACTAAAGGAGCGTTCCGCCTCCGTGGAAGCGTGCTCGGCTACTCACCCGATGGTAGCGGATTCGATCCCGGCAGCAGCTGTCGCATTTCGATGAAGGTGATATGGTAGAGGCCCGTTTAGTGTGCGATGTCAGTGCAGGTCAATGGGGAACACAAGCCGGCCGAAACTAGCGAAGCCCTCCTCGACGGTGTCTCACATAATTATATGTTTTTGCGACGTAAGACCTTACAAAAACAACAACAAAAATGATAATGCTGTATTATTATTATTATTATTATTATTATTATTATTATTATTATTATTATTATTATTATTATTATTATTAGCCAAGAGAAGCGAGCGTGGACCTAAGCGATGCGTCGGTGTTCTGAAATTATTTAGGAGCAAGTCACCTTTGGGTGGAGGCTTGTCCGTCCATGGTGTCTGATCTCACGGCATGAAACCGTGTGTATAGTAATCCGTCGCTATAATTGAAACATGTTACGGTGACAATCACGGTTGCGAAGGCTCAGATAAAAGTCGAATGCAGCAGAAGAAGAACCTAAAAACATATTATTATCAAATACATAGAAAAATATTTAAAGGCACCATTTTGCCGACATCATGAAGTTGGGCTATCGCAGTTTTGAAAGATGAGCGTAGTGGCAAGTGGAAGGTGTTGATCAGTTCTACGACGCACATCAAATACCATAATTAGCAACAAGTTTCCGTTATTTCGGCTCCCTCGGGACGGCTTTAAGCTCTCCCATAGTAGAGTACTCTGCGCTCTAAATCGTTACCCCCTTTTTTACCCCCCCCCCCAGCTCCGCCCCGATTTCGGCCCCGATAGCAGTGTAGCAAGGGCCTACGGGACGGCTTTTTCTCTCCCATAGTAGGGTACCTAGTACTCTAAATCGTTAACAACATTCCAAACACACATTTCGAGTATTTAGTTCTCGAAATCATTAACAACTTTTCTAAACACATATTCTAGTAGGAATATTTTCAGGACCAAGGGACGGTTTTATGCTCTCCCATGGTAGAGTACCTATACTCGGCGAGAAGTTTCTGTGGCAGCACAGCCAAGGCTACGATGCCCAAGCACGCTTTCTTTTACTACGCTTCAGCATGTAGTCTACGAGCGCTAACTTTTGTAGACAGCATAGCATAATGAGAAATATCAAAAGAAAATATCTAAATATCATGATCAAAATTATTCGCATCATAATTCAGAAGCATCATTCGCGTATGTTTTTCATTCTTTGCAGTGTATAGTTTTCTGGTTTTCTGGTGCCATTCCACCTTTTAAATGCAAAGCGTTTCTTAGCGAACTTCGGTGACTTTCATCGCATCTATCTATCTATCTATCTATCTATCTATCTATCTATCTATCTATCTATCTATCTATCTATCTATCTATCTATCTATCTATATATATATATATCTATCTATCTATCTATCTATACGTTTATCCATCTATCCGTCCACCTATCCGTCCGTCCGTCCATCCGTCCCTCTGTCTGTCTGTCTGTCCGTCCGTTCGTCTGTCAGTCCGTCCATCTGTCCATCCGTCCGTCCATCCATCCGTCCGTCCGTCCGTCCGTCTGTCTGTCTGTCTATCTGTCTAGTCACCTACGACATTTAGCTCTCCTGGCCGTTTGGATAATGGAATCGATACCCAACTTGGTATGGCATAACATGACTGCGTGGAGAACATATTTAACTAGTCACAACATGAACGTCATGACATGTATGTCATTAACGTCATGATTTACATTTCATGGCCTTGCTCCTCTTACGGTGGTTTCGTTCACATGACATGTTGTAAAACTGGTATGGTATGACATGATTGCATGACATACACAAGCGACAGACCCTAAGATAAGACTAATGACATGCGTGTCTTGTAATAACATGACTACATGCCACGCTAACGATGCAGTCGCGGCCATTTAGCTAGCGTCACATATACAAATTTTGGTGTTACGGTACGTGAATGGAGGACGAAGGTATGAGACCAGTGCAAAAATAATAAACATAACATGCGTGTCATGTAACAACATGACTAAATGCTACGCTCATGATGCGCTCGCGGCCGTTTCGCTAGCTTCACATATACCCAATTCGGTATTATGTGGCGCGAACGGATGACATAGGTAAATGACACATCCATACACGATAAACACGACATGCGTGTCATGTGAGAACATGACTACATGGGACACTCATGCCGCGCTCGCGGCCTTTTTAGTAGCTTCACATACACCAAATTTGGCATTACGTGACGCCAATGGATGCCGGAGGTATGTGACTGGTGCAAACACGACAAACATTAGATGCGTGTCACGTAAGAACCTAATTACTGCCACAGTCAATTCGCCAACACACTACAACGTGACCCGGTGCGCGTGCGTGCCGGCGTTCATTTTGTTGCGCCGGCGTAGCCACTCCAGGCACCGGTCTTGCCATATACTCGCAGGCGTGCGCCGCGCTGCGTTCCTTTGACGCACGCGCGTTATAGCGCGTCCGGCGTCTCTCCATCTGGGAAGAGGCAGATGCAGTGCTGCGTGGGTAACGCATTGGCGCCAAATGCAGCATGTCGCATTTCGCGCCGGTTTTCGTCGAGCCGCGCTGACGGACGCTGGTCGCACATTGCGTCAGTTTATACACCAGAACCAACGTCTCCTCCAGAAAGATGCCTGAGGAATGGCTCGCGCTCCCAGCGGAGTTGGCCTGCCTTTAGTTTTAAACAAGCTCCGCGCGGTGGCACTCGCGACCGACACTATTATCACGGCGACGGGCTATACCAGTTAAGCGTTCTTCATCTGCGGCCCATAGGGGCACGTCAGTCGAGAGCTGTCCGAGATCTGCAACACTGCACCGCTGTTTCCGAGGCTATGCAAAGTGTTGCGTTGTTCACAACTCAAGTCCAGCTGTAAGCATGTGTCGCGCTGTTCCTGTGCTGGAATTTTATGCTGATTTCGTGTGAAACGCCGAGGAGACCTTTCTAGACAGTCCGGAATGTCTGCAGCACGTGCATTGCAGACTACGAAAGCAGCTTCGTTGGGTACGTACTATTGCGATTGAAAGAAGCGCGAACAGCGGAAAGCAATTGCTTTCGACTCAGTTGGACTGTGGCGTGCCTCGGCTGTGACAAGGCAGAATTTGTGCTGTAAGCCGGCGTAAACGTAGCGCTAGAATCTGGTTCCAAGTTACACTCACGCACCACATGCGTGCCAATTGCCAGCCATGTCGGGCACTCGAAACACGCACGTGCCGCATAAGTGCCAGCCAGAACCCGATAATAAAATGCTACGCTGACGCCGGCCGAAAGCACGTGTAGATTCGTCTAGTGACAGTCAAGGCATGTCGCAGTTCGGCCGAGTCAAAAGTCAAGCTATCCGCGCCGTTCATGCATCGCCATAGTAGGCCATTGCAGTTGTACCTAACACGCGCGGTGCGTGCATCCACGCGTGAGTCGTAATACGTATATCCTATATTATCGACTTGTGGCCTGCGAAAGAGTACGGCAATAGTTATGTGCCTCATACTACAGGCAGACTGCACGCAAACCGCTACTGTAAAATGAAACATCTGGAGTCACGTTTGAATAAACACAATAAGTACAGTTTTTTGTACACTTTACTGGGCTCGTAGTTTTTCCTGCTGATTGCGATTATATCCTAAGGCGGTGGAGCTCGGCGTTTTTCGTTGTGGACGGAAATCTGTGCAATCGCAAAACACCGCACCAACACGATTTCCCCGATGCGCTGTGAAATTCACAGGCAGTGCTCAGCAATCTCCTCCTCTTGCGCTGGTTCTTGTTGCATCAGATGACAGCGCAGTGGTACCCAGGTGACATTTTATAAGTGGGCGCAGCGTGAACAAGCGCTTTTTAGGGGCGAAGCTCGTTAGAGCGGCACCCGTTCATCCCTCGTAGCACGTAACATGTCTTACGCTTTGACCCCCAAGAGGGTGCCGGTGGGAGATTTCTGCTGTACGTTGTTGAACAATAAAAAAATCGCAGCGTTTGCGTTAACTAAAAGCCAAATTCTTCTGTCTCTCATTCCCCATTAGCAGCCATTGGCATGTGCCAGTAGGAATCGTTAGTAGCAGTAGAAGTGTAACTGTTAGCTAAAAGCCGACTTCTGCTGTCTCCCATTCCCAGTAGCAGCCATTGTTTACCTCCGTGATTAATGTTCAAAACGCCGTTGATTGATGAAAAAAACCAACGAAAGACGCCAGATGCTTTCTAAAAGCAAAACGAAAAGACGCCAGATATTTCTAAAGCAAAACGAAAAGACGCTAGCTGCTTATCTAAAGACGCCAGGTGTTTTCTAATGCAATGGTTTTATAATCAAAACCATATCCCGATACAGGTTTGCAGTTGACGATGCTCGTTGCCTTCGGTGTGTGCTCGTATGGATAAGGATGCTGAAAGTAGAATAAACTTTTTATAAACACATATATCATGAACTCGAGGTGGTTAAAGGTGAGAAATAGACCCGAAGCGCAAGCCGCAAGAAAGTGTGCGTGTGCCACCTCTCGTTTAGTCCTTAAAATTTCCGCTGGATGGCGGTGCTTCTATATTGGGAATATATGACGAAAACATCTGAGATGGTGGTACTTGGAGCGTTCAATCGATGGACGAACGGACAAACAGACAGATGCATGGATGGACGCATGAACGGACACAGGGGTGGATGCATGGAAGAACCCAGAGCGGACGCACGAACAGACGCACGCACGGACTGGCGGATGGACGCATGGACGGTCACACAGACGGACGCATGGACGGACGGAAGCAGGAACGAATGGAAGGACGAATGCTTCGCCCCAGTCTCCATCATTCACTGCGTGGATATGCTGCCAATTTTTTTTTACATTTTAAGCTCCCAGAGCCACTGCATTCCATGCTATATCGAGGCGCGCCTTGGCAGTTGCAAGCAAATTATCGCGTCTGTGGGAGTGAGGTTGTACCACCGAAGGGACCTGGGCGTGAGATTGGCGTGCTCTCGTCTATAGAGTGCTCGCTTTTTGCTAACGTAGCGTTGCTGCGGCCAGCGTGGGCGCGCGTCAACTTACGTTGGTGTATAATGGGTCCTTCATGATGCACTTGAGACCGTTTCGCTAGCTCCACATACACCAAATTTGGTGCTACGTGACGTGAATGGATGACAAATGGATATGACTTGTGCAAACATGATAATCATGAGACGCGTGTCATTTAAGAACATGACAAAATACCACGCTCATAGCGTGCTCGCGGCCGTTTCGTTAGCTCTACGTACACTAAATTTAGCATCACGTGACGTGAATAATTGACGGAGGTAAATGACACATCCAAACATGATAATCATGACATTAAAGTCACGTGCGGCGTAATTTACCTCTAACTCGTCAAGTTGGGGTGATTTGAAAGTGACATATTAACCTTCCTCATTCGTGCTTCGCATATCATCGATTCCAACTGTACGTGGGATCTGCCAGTTTTTTCCTGTCCCGGTAAACAACAATGGCGTCGCTCGGTTCCAGCAAGTTCACATCGAAGCTTGTGAACGAGTATGAGTGCGTGTTTGTCAGGTGATGTGCATTCATCAAGCAGGTAGAAACAAAGACAGTGATGCGTCGTAACATACTTTTTTCCCCGCACAAGCAATCGCCGAGCATTTGTGCAAGTGATATCATCAGCGGAAGTGGGACTCAAATCGCTATAACCGCCTTGAAAGTGACACCGACGACCTGCCAACCTTTAGCAACAGCAGCCGCTCGGAAGAAAAGGTGCGGTTGGAAACTGTACGTAAAACCAATAACCCTTTTCCTAAATTGCGTTGCATATGTGCTCGGTGTTTCGGCTGGCTAATATTGTTGATACGATAAAAATGGCAGCATATCCACGGAGTGAATGATGGAGAGTGGGGCGAAGAATTCGTCCGTCCATTCGTTCTTGCTTCCGCCCGTCCATGCGTCCGTCAGTGTGACCGTCCATGCGTCCTTCAGCCCGTCTGTGCGTGCGTTTGTTCGTGCGTCCGTCCCTGCGTTCGTCCATGCAGCCGCCCCTGCGTCCGTTCATGCGTCCATCCATGCATCTGCCTATGTGTCCGTTCGTCCATCTATTCAACACTCCAAGTACATCAAGTACTCCAAGATGCGAGATGCAAGATGCGAGATGGTACTCCAAGTACCATCTCGCATCTTTTCATCATATATTCCCCATATAGAAGCACCGCCGTCCAGCGGACATTCCAAGGACTAAACGAGAGGTGGCACACGCACACTTTCTTACGGCTTGCGCTTCGGGTCCACTTCCCACCTTTAACCACCTCGAGTTCATGGTATATACTAGTTCACTGTATTCATTGCACTGCGGCCGAACTCTCGCTAAACCTTTCGAAAACCAAGGACCTTTCAGTCAGATAGTGCTCAATGTACATGCCAATGGGTGCTAATGGGAAATGAGAGGCGGAAAATTCGGCTTTTACTTTCTTACGGCTTGCGCTTCGTATCTACTTCCCATTTTTAACCACCTCGAGTTAATTCATGGTGTATACAAGTTCATTGTATTCATGGCACTGCGGCTCAATGCTCGCTAAACCTTTCTAAGGCTAAGGAGGTTACACCCAGCACGCTAACTAAAAGCCGAATGCTCCTGTCTCTCATTCCCCATTAGCAGCCATTGACATGTACATTGAGCACTATTTTTAATTGTTCAACAATGCACAGAAGTCTCTCACCGGCACCACCTTGGAGGTCAAAACGTTATACTTGTTACATATTACGGCGGACGAACGGGTGTCGCTATAAGGAGCTTCGCCCCTAATATAGCGTTGAAGATCGCGTACCGTAGCGCCGCTCCCGTCGGTGTCTACGGAAGGAGTCGTTCGCGCTTTGCCTGGGTAAAAGACGCGTTCATGTATATTACCTCGTTGACTCTGAAAAAAAAAACAGCGTTCTTGGCCGAGCAAAGACTTTGTTCCCCCGGCTTCAATTCAAGAACGTCAGACGCCCGCTCATGACCGATTCGTGTCAAGATTCCTGCTTCTCGTCACTGCCTTCACGTTTGTCTAAAAAACAAAAAAACACGTGAGCGTCTCCAGCATGTTCTTGCGTCTCTAAAAGAATGAAAACAATGATGCCTACCAAGTGTGCCCTGAAATTTAGGAAATGATTTGCTGGCCTTACTTTGTTCCAGTCGCCCAGCGCCTGCTCGGCCGTAGTTTTTTTTTTCCTTCTGAAAGAAATCTTAACGTTTCAAGAAAGATTCATGTTCTTTCCCTTAGAAATATGAACATGTTATATATTTCTTCTCTTTTAACTGTATGATGTATTGCATGTTGGTCATAAGAAAAAGTGCATGTTAGATCTGCTTGTTAAACCGAAACCTAAATCACACGAAAACAGACTATTTGGCGTAGTAACACATGTGCCGAAGCCGCAGCTTCGCCCACGTTGACTTGGCTGTCCTGCCACAAAACGTTGTCGCCCAGTATAGTACTATCAATTGGCTTTTGAGAACACACACTTTGTAGTACTATATTGAGGCCCAAGGGAGGGTTTTGCGCTCTCCCATAGTAGAGCACGTAGTTACCCACTTTTTCGTTACCCACTTTTTAAAAGCGCATATTGTGAGGCTCAAGAGCCAGCTTTAAGCTCTACCATAGTAGAGTACGTCTGCATTGTATGAGAGACAGGTGAGACAACGTCGTGAAGGTGGCTGACTGGGCCATGCCATTCTCGCCAGTTTATTCTTTGGTTGCCAGCGTCCGACACGCCAGAAGGGCGAGTTCGTTTTGTTCTCGCACTGCTCGAGCTCTGCATGAGCGGCGCGAGAGGCGCGGCAGCCCCGCCGTGGTGGTCTAGTGGCTGAAGTACCCGGCTGCTGACCCGCAGGTCGTGGGATCGAATCCCGGCAGCGGCGGCTGCATTTCCGATGAAGGCGGAAATGCTGTAGGCCCGTGTGCTCAGATTTGGGTGCACGTTAAAGATCCCCGGGTGGTCGAAATTTCCAGAGTCCTCCAATACAGCGTCTCTCACAATCATGTGGTGGCTTTGGGACGTTAAACCTCGCATATCAAATCAGCGAGAGGTGTGGTGTGGTGGCTAAAAAATAATGATGATGATGAATGCATTGATGATAAGTGCACTCGCTCAAAGTTCACTTAAGTTGTCACGTGTGGCATGGGTATTAGCTTCCAGCGCTTCCGCCTGGACGAGAGAAGAGAGAATGCGTTGGCAGTGTGCGACAAATCTTTATAACTCCGCTCGCACAAGACTGATTCCTAATATTTTTGCGGCGTTGAAGACGTGAGGTAATAAGGTCTCCCTGTGGATTCATTCCGTGGTTACATGAATAGGTGTTTCAGAACCAATTTAATGCGTAGTTCCTTGGTGTTTGGGGGGTTGTTAGCATGTTTTCTGAAGCTATTGTTATTGACTCAGGCCTCAGGCTGATAACAGCACCATATTGACTTAGGAATTCAATACCGAATGTCACATCCCTGGAGCAATGTTCTAGTATTACCTAACTCGCTGGATAAGTCTGGTTATTGATGGTGACTCTTGCTGTGCAGACTCCAGTCGGCGTTATTAAATGACCTCCAGCTGTCCGAGACAAAACCGGGACAAGACTATAAAAACCTTCGAAAAAAATGGACATGTATTACGTTTCACGCAAGAGGTTCCCCATGATAAGATAGTGCATTTTCTAGATCTTGAGTTATCTTTTCGCGCGAATCACATATGCTGGTCCTACTCTCCCCGTTCAAAGAAACCAATGTTGGCCTACTTTTTTTCGCATTCTAAAGTAGTAAAATTGGGTATTGCAATTAACCTTCTCAATTCTGCTGTAACGAAATCATGAAATCATGTTTCCACAAAATGACGTGCGTTTTTTTCTGATCAAAGAACTAGGTTGTGAGAGGCATGCTTTCCGTCCATTGTCCTCATTTTCGCCGCTCAGAAGGTACTGCTTAAGAAGAAAAAGAAGGGATACTCCTTAAAGGAGGCAGATAAACGACGTATGCGTTAGTCCCATATGTGCACGAGTTTTCGCATAAGATAAAAAAATGTGCAAAAAATTCAACCTCGACGTTATGTTTTGCGCACGTGGAAAACTGAAGCAAATGTGTTCTAGAATTGAATTACAAAGCAGAATGAAGGAAGGTCTTGTGAAGAAAGGTTGAGGCGTCAAGCATGTACATTTCTTCACCAATTGTCCATATAATGTCATTTATTGTATTCCACTGTCTTGCGGCAGGTTATACATTGGGCAGACTGGGCGCTGCTTGAATATTCGCCTGCGAGAACACTACAATGCGCTGAAATCAGCCCCGGGTTTACATTTGTCCGCTAAATGAAAAAAGTGTGGCTGCGTAACTGATTTTTTGCGCACATCTGTCTTATACAGCCATCATGACATGACAACTAGAGAAATCGGAAGCCTTTTCTATTAAAAAGAATATTGATAGTTGTGTTAGTTCAACGTCTATATCATTGTTAGACTGTGAAATATCGTTTCTGGACGACACCTGATTATGGTGGAACCTTCTCCTCAGTTGTTTCTCTTTCTCATCTTTCTGGTATACAAGTTCTTCTCTGAACAAACTGAGTTTCAGTCTGCGCTTGTTTGTCTCTACTCTTGTGTCCCGTTGGTTTGCGCTTTCAATCATTCCATTATCAGGTAATGAGGGTATGCATGCAGGTCACCACTGTTTCTCGCCAGCACCACAATGTCGTCAGCGTATATGAGCCTCGACAAGGTTTGTTTTTCTTTGAGCGCATCGCTTAGGCGCTCCACTACACACCTCACCTCGGAGGCTAGTGTTCCCTTAGTTGAAATACTCTAATGAAATACCTAGATTGCCCAAAATGGGAGTCTGTGGTATTTGGTTTCGTCGACATACTGCTGCGAGTTGCTTGAGAGACTAAATTAGGGTACACTTAAGCATTGTCTTTAAGAGTTAAACACGATAGCGATATCCAGTTCGTAGTGCGTACTTCAAACACTTAGAGAATGAGATATTTTCGAAAACTTCCGCGTACCCATTACGTTGTCTTAAGGAAACAGGCGCAGCAACGTGTGTGCCTTTTGTAGTGGTTTTAAACAGTGAAGTCAATGTGATAATGCCATGTTCTTTCATGCGATGGCAATGCACGATTGTACGACGCATTATTCTTACACTATTTCTTGTGTACTGTGAAATATCACACACAGTACACACATACATGTTTCACAGTACATGTTGTACTGTGAAAAAACTCGTGTATTTGTGAAGCCTGAAAGTTGCTTTCACGGCATTTCCTAGCCGAGGAAGTAATTTTCATTGTATTCACCACCAATCGTGTGGCTCTGTGGTAAAACACCCAATTGCATCGCAAAAATCCGGGTTCTATCTCCACTAAGATCCCGGAATATTTAATTATATGTAATTTATTTGCGTTACGCTAATCTCTATTTTCCAGTCACGCACAAGATGATGATTTCTCGCTCACAACCAATGATGCCGACGCCGACTCCACAATTTCTGCCAAACGAGCGCTTTAACGCTATCGCGCCAATATACGTTCACCAAATCACGTTCGCAGGTCGCGGGATCGTATCCCGGCTGGGGCGGCTGGATTTCTGATGGTGGCGGAAACGCTGTAGGCCCGTGTGCTCAGATTTGGGTGCAACTTAGAGAACCCCAGGTGGTCAAAATTTTCGGGGCTTTCCACTATGGCGTCTCTCTATTCATATGGTGGTTTTGGGGCGTTAAACCCCACATATCAATCAATCAATTAATCAGTCAATCAATCCATAAATCCACGTTCAAAGACGAGGGAGTGGTTTCTCTCACCTTTGCTATACCCGCCATACAAGCAATAGCTCTTCCTCACCACCTAATTCTTAATAACCCGCGTACAATATCAGCACGAAGCGCTGAGCCAATCAGTACTTCGCACTTGTCGGCTACACGCTGATACCTGCGTTTGCGCAGTTCGAAACGCGCAAAACAAAGTGAAATCAGTTGATCGTGCACAATAGCCATGCTAGACCAAGAGCTTCTTTGATTTTGCAAGCCCCTGACCACTCGTCCGTGGTCCACCGTGCCGCGGCTCATAGGTAACTGCATCGCATGACTCCGTTATCACGTCATCAAAAAGTGTCGAGTGGTCTGCGGGCCATCTGCGAACTGCGCGCATGAAACTCTGGCCGCAACCAGTGTGGTGTATGCCGCGCCACCTCCTCCGTAAATGGATGCAACGCCGGCCTCAACGCCGACCCGATCCCGACCTCAACTTCTGTGAGATCACGCATGAAACTTATTTACGTTGCGACACAACTTACCACGAGCAAACTAAAGGAGCGTTCCGCCTCCGTGGAAGCGTGCTCGGCTACTTACCATGATGGTAGCGGATTCGATCCCGGCAGCAGCTGTCGCATTTCGATGAAGGTGATATGGTAGAGGCCCGTTTAGTGTGCGATGTCAGTGCAGGTCAATGGGGAACACAAGCCGGCCGAAACTTGCGAAGCCCTCCTCGATGGTGTCTCACGTAATTATATCATGTTTTTGGGACGTAAGGCCCCACAACAACAACAACAACAACAACAACAACAACAATAATAATAATAATAATAATAATAATAATAATAATAATAATAATGATAATAATAATAAATATTATTATTATTATTATTACTATTATTAGCCAAGAGGAGCGAGCGTGGACCTAAGCGATGCGTGGGTGTTCCGTAATTATTGAGGGGCAAGTCACCTTTGGGTGGAGGCTTGTCCGTCCATGGTGTCTGGTCTCACAGCATGGAACCGAATGTATAGAAATCCGTCGCTATAATTGAAACATGTTACGGTGACAACCACAATTACAAAGGCTCAGATAACAGTCATATGCAGCACATGAACAACATGAAAATGTGATATTATCAAATAAATAGAAAAATATTTAAAGGCACCATTTTGCCGACATCATTTGGTTGAACTATCGCAGTTTTTAAGGATGAGCGTAGTGACAAGTGGAAGGTGTTGATCCATTTACGAAGCACATCGAATACGACTATGAACAATCACTTTTCGTGAATTCGTCCCCCCTCGGGACAGCTTTAAGCTCTCCCATAGTAGAGTACTCTGTGCTCTAAATCGTTACCTCCTTTTTCTACCCCCCTCCCAACTCCGCCCAGATTTCGGGCCCCGATAGCAGTGTACCAAGGGCCTACGGGACGGCTTTTTGCTCTCCCATAGTAGAGTACCTAGTACTCTAAATCGTTAACATTATTTTCCAAGCACACATTTCGAGTACTTAGTTCTCGAAATCATTAACAACTTTTCTAAACACATGTTCTAGTAGGAATATTTTCATGACCAAGGGACGGTTTTATGCTCTGCCATGATAGAGTACCTATTCTTGGCGAGAAGTTTCTGTGGCAGCACAGCCAAGGGTACGATGCCCAAGCACGCCTTCTTTTACTACGCTTCAGCATGTATGTAGCCTACGAGCGCTAACGTTTGTAGACAGCATACCATAATGAGAAATATCAAAAGAAAATATCTAAATATCATGTTCAAAATTATTCGCATTATAATTCAGTAGCATCACTCGCGTATGTTTTTCCTTCTTTGCGGTGTATGGTTTTCTGATTTTCTGGTGCCATTCCACCTTTTAAATGCAAAGCGTTTCTTAGCGAACTTCGGTGACTTTCATCGTGTCTATCTATCTATCTATCTATCTATCTATCTATCTATCTATCTATCTATCTATCTATCTATCTATCTATCTATCTATCTATCTATCTATCTATCCGTCTGTCCGTCTATTCATCTATCCGTCCGTCCGTCTATCCGTCCGTCTGTCTGTCTGTCTGTCTGTCTGTCTGTCTGTCTGTCTGTCTGTCTGTCTGTCTGTCTGTCTGTCTGTCTGTCTGTCTGTCTAGCCGCCTACGACTTTTAGCTCTCCTGGCCGTTTAGATAATGGTATCGATACCCAACTTGGTATGGCATAACATGACTGCATGAAGAACATATTTGATTAGTCACAACATGAAAATCATGACATGTATGTCATTAACGTCATGATTTACATTTCATGGCCTTGCTCCTCTTGCGGTGGTTTCGTTCACATGACATGTTGTAAAACTGGTATGGTATGACATGATTGCATGAAAAACACAAGCGACAGACCCTAACATAAGACTAATGACATGCGTGTCATGTAATACCATGACTACATGCCACGCTCACGATGCGTTCGCGGCCATTTAGCTAGTGTCACATATACGAATTTTGGTATTACGGTACGTGAATAGATGACGAAGGTATGAGACTAGTGCAAAAATAATAAACATAAGATGCGTGTCATGTAACAACATGACTAAATGTTACACTTATGATGCGCTCGCGGCCGTTTCGCTAGCTTCACATATACCCGATTCGGTATTACGTGGCGCGAACGGATGGCATAGGTAAATGACACATCCATACACGATAAACACGACATGCGTGTCATGTAAGAACATGACTACATGCGACACTCATGATGCGCTCGCGGCCTTTTTGCTAGCTTCACATACACCAAATTCGGCATTACGTGACGCCAATAGATGACGAAGGTATGTCACTGGTGCAAACACGATAAACATTAGATGCGTGTCACGTGAGAACATGACTACGTGCCACAGTCAATGCGCCAATACACTACAACGTGACCCGCTGCGCGTGCGTGCCGGCGTTCGTTTTGTCGCGCCGGCGTTGCCACTCCAAGCACCGGTCTTGCCATATACTCGCAGGCGTGCACCGCGCTGCGTTGCTTTGACGCACGCGCGTTTCAGCGCGTCCGGCATCCCTCCGTCTGGGAAGAGGCAGATGCAGTGCTGCGTGGGTAACGCATTGGCTCCAAATGCAGCATGTCGCTTTTCGCGCCGGTTTTCACCGAGCCGCGCTGACGGGCGCTGGTCGCAATTTGCGTCAGTTTATACTCTAGAACACAGCGAGCTTAGTGCATGCTGTCATATTGAAAAGCGCATGGCGCCATCTGTTGCAGGCGCGGCGAAGCAACAACACTCAAGTGCCAGGCGAGCAGACGCTCTGCAAATCAAACGCGAAACTTCACAACTCGAGTCCATCCGTAAGCATGTGTCGCGCTGTTCCTGTGCTAGAATGTTATGCTGATTTCGTGTGAAACGTCGAGGAGACCTTCCTAGACAGACCGGAATGTCTGCAGCACGTGCATTGCAGACGACAGAAGCAGCTTCGTCGGGTACGTACTATTGCGATTGAAAGAAGCGCGAACAGCGGAAAGCAATTGCTTTCGACTCATTCGGACTGCGGCGTGCCTCGGCTGTGACAAGGCAGAATTTGTGCTGTAAGCCGGCGTGAACGTAGCGTTAGAATCTGGTTCCAAGTTACGCTCACGCACCACATGCGTGCCAATTGCCAGCCATGTCGGGCACTCGGAACACACACGCGCTGCAAAAGTGCCAGCCAGAACAAGATAATAAAATGCTACGCTTACGCCGGCCGAAAGCACGTGTAGATTCGCCTAGTGACAGTCAAGGCATGTCGCAAGTCAAGCTTTCCGCGCCGTTCACGCATCGCGATAGTAGGCCGTTGCAGTTGTACCTAACACGCGCGGTGCGTCCATCAACGCGTGAGTCGTAATACGTATATCCTATATTATCGACTTGTGGCCTGCGAAAGAGTACGGCTATAGTTTTGGGCCTAATACTACAAGCAGACTGCGCGCAAACCGCTGCTGTAAAATGAAACATCTGGAGTCGCACTTGAATAAACGCAATAAGTACACTTGTATACTTCACTGCGCTCGTAGTTTTTCCTGCTGATTGCGATTATATCCTAAGGTGGTGGAGCTCGGCGTTTTTCGTTGTGGACGGAAATCTGTGCAATCGCAAAACACCGCACCGACACAATTTCCCCGATGCGCTGTGAACTTCACAGGCAGTGCTCAGCAATCTCTTCCTCTTGCGCTGGTTCTTGTTGCATCAGATGACAGCGCAGTGGTACCCAGGTGACATTTTATAAGTGGGCGCAGCGTGAACAGTCGCTTTTTAGTGGCGAAGCTCCTTAAAGCGGCAACCGTTCGTCCCTCGTAGTACGTAACATGTTTTACGCTTTGACCTCCAAGGGGGTGCCGGTGGGAGATTTCTCCTGTGCGTTGTTGAACAATACAAAAATCGCAGCATTTGCGTTAACTAAAAGCCAAATTCTTCTGTCTCTCATTCCCCATTAGCAGCCATAGGCATGTTTCAGTAGGAAACGTTAGTAGAAGTAGAAGTGTAAGTGTTAGCTAAAAGCCGACTTCTGCTGTCTCCCATTACCAGTAGCAGCCGTTGTTTACTTCCGTGATTAATGTTCAAAACGCTGTTGATTGATGAAAAAAACCAACGAAAGACGCCAGATGTTTTCTAAAAAGCAAAACGAAAAGACGCCAGATGTTTCTAAAGCAAAACGAAAAGACGCCAGCTGCTTAACGAAAGACGCCAGGTGTTTTCTAAAGCAATGGTTTTATAATCAAAACCATATCGCGATACAGGTTTGCAGTTGACGATGCTCGTTGCCTTCGGTGTGTGCTCGTATGGATGAGGATGCCGAAAGTAGAATCAACTTTTTCTAAACACATATACCATGAACTCGAGGTGGTTAAAGGTGGGAAATAGACCCGAAGCGCAAGCCGTAAGAAAGGGTGCGTGTGCCACCTCTCGTTTGCTGCCATAAAAATGGCAGCATATCCACGGAGTGGATGATGGAGAGTGGGGCGAAGAATTCGTCCGTCCATTCGTTCTTGCTTCCGTCCGTCCATGCGTCCGTCAGTGTGACCGTCCATGCGTCCTTCAGCCCGTCTGTGCGTGCGTTTGTTCGTGCGTCCGTCCCTGCGTTCGTCCATGCAGCCGCCCCTGCGTCCGTTCATGCGTCCATCCATGCATCTGCCTATGTGTCCGTTCGTCCATCTATTCAACACTCCAAGTACATCAAGTACTCCAAGATGCGAGATGCAAGATGCGAGATGGTACTCGAAGTACCATCTCGCATCTTTGCATCTTTTCATCATATATTCCCCATTTAGAAGCACCGCCATCCAGCGGACATTCCAAAGACTAAACGAGAGGTGGCACACGCACACTTTCTTACGGCTTGCGCTTCGGGCCCACTTCCCACCTTTAACCACCTCGAGTTCATGGTATATACTAGTTCACTGTATTCATGGCACTGCGGCCGAACGCTCGCTAAGCCTTTCGAAAACCAAGGACCTTTCAGTCAGATAGTGCTCAATGTACATGCCAATGGCTGCTAATGGGAAATGAGAGGCGGAGAATTCGGCTTTTACTTTCTTACGGCTTGCGCTTCGTATCTACTTCCCATTTTTAACCACCTCGAGTTCATTCATGGTATATACAAGTTCATTGTATTCATGGCACTGCGGCTCAACGCTCGCTAAACCTTTCTAAGGCTAAGGAGGTTACACCCAGCACATTAACTAAAAGCCGAATGCTCCTGGCTCTCATTCCCCATTAGCAGCCATTGACATGTACATTGAGCACTATTTTAATTGTTCAACAACGCACAGAAGAAGTCTCTCACCGGCACCACCTTAGAGGTCAAAATGTTATACTTGTTACATATTACGGCGGACGAACGGGTGTCGCTATAAGAAGCTTCGCCCCTAATATAGCGCTGAAGATCGCGTACCGTAGCGCCGCTCCCGTCAGTGTCTACGGAGGGAGTTGTTCGCGCTTTACCTGGGTAAAAGACGCGTTCATGTATATTACCTCGTTGACTCTGAAAAAAAAAACAGCGTTCTTGGCCGAGCAAAGATTTTGTTCCACCGACTTTAATTCAAGAACGTCACCCGCCCGCTCATGACTAATTGGTGTCAAGATTTCTGCTTCTCGTCGCTGCCTTCACGTTTGCCTAAAAAAAAACGTGTGCGTCTCAAGCATGTTCTTGCGTCTCTAAAAGAATGAAAACAATGATGCCTACCAAGTGTGCACTGAAATTCAGGAAATGATTTCTTGTCCTTACTTTGTTCCAATCGCCCAGCACCTGCTCGGCCGTAGTTTTTTTTTTCTGAAATAAATCTTAACGTTTCAAGAAAGATTCATGTTCTTTCCCTTAGAAATATGAACATGTTATATATTTCTTCTCTTTTAACTGTATGATGTATTGCATGTTGGTCATAAGAAAAAGTGCATGTTAGATCTGCTTGTTAAACCGAACCCTCAATCACACGAAAACAGACTATTTGGCGTAGTAACACATGCGCAGAAGCCGCAGCTTCGCCCACGTTGACTTGGCTGTCCTGCCACAAAACGTCGTCGCCCAGTATAGTACTATAAATTGGCTTTTGAGAACACACACTTTTTAGTACTATATTGAGGCCCAAGGGACGGTTTGGCGCTCTCCCATAGTAGAGCACGTAGTTACCCACTTTTTCGTTACCCACTTTTTAAAAACAGATATTGTGAGGCTCAAGAGACAGCTTTAAGCTCTACCATACTAGAGTACGTCTGCATTGTATGAAAGACAGGTAAGACAACGTCGTGAAGGTGGCCGACGGGGCCATGCCATTCTCGCCACCTTATTCTTTGGTTGCCAGCGTCCGACACGCCAGAAGGGTGAGTTCGTTTTGTTCTCGCACTGCTCGAGCTCTGCATGAACAGCGTGAGAGGAGCGGCAGCCCCGCCGGGGTGGTCTAGTGGTTAAAGTACACGGCTGCTGACCCGCAGGTCATGGGATCCAATCCCGGCGGCGGCGGCTGCATTTCCGATGAAGGCGGAAATGCTGTAGGCGCGTGTGCTCAGACTTGGGTGCATGTTATAGAGCCCCAGGTGGTCGAAATTTCCGGAGTCCTCCAATACGGCGTCTCTCACAATCATGTGGTGGCTTTGGGACGTTAAACCCCACATATCAAATCAGCGAGAGGTGCGGCTTGGTGGCTAAGGAATAATGATGATGATAAATGCACTCGATGATAATGAATGCAGTGATGATACGTGAACTCGCTAAAAGTGCACTTAAGTTGCCACGTGTGACACGGGTATTAGCTTCCAGTGCTTCTGTCGGGACGAGAGAAGAGAGAATGCGTTGGCAGTGTGCGACAACTCTTTATAACCCCGCTAGTACAAGGCTGATTCCTAAAATTTTTACGGGGTTGCATACGTCAGGCAATAAGCTCTTCCAGTGGATTCATTCCGTGGTTTATTGAATAGGCGTTTCTGAACCCTTTTATTGCGTAGTTCCTTGGTGTTGTGGGGGTTGGTAGCGTGTTTTCTGAAGTTTATGTTATTGACTCAGACCTAGGTTGATAACAGCACCATATTAATTTAGGCATTCAATCCCGAATATCACATCCCTGAAGCAATGTTCTAGTATTACCTAGGTCGCTGGATAAATCTGGTTATTGATGGTGACTCTTGCTGTGCAGACTCCAGTCGGCGTTATTAAATGACCTCCAGCTGTTCAAATTTCGGGGCCTTGCCCAAAATTCTTTTTTCTTCAAAAATGCACTTTCTTAAGCTTCGTTGCGAGAGGACCACTGACGACGGAATAATCGGCTCCTGTGTCGACGAGAATAGTGACTTTGTGGCCGTCGAGTAGTACGTCGAGGTCACTGGTTCGTCGTCATGCTTTGCAGTTGCGTCATGGCGTGTGATCACGGCTGCGGTGGTTTGCACCGCTGTTTAGGTGTTGCGTCATCAGGTCTTCTAGCCGCGAAGTTTTGACGTCGGGACTACATTGAGGTGACGTCGGGTTCTTGAAAATTCGTCGCGTCGTGGTAGTTGGTGGCGGAAGATCTTCGACAGTTCGTCGTACAGCAGCCGCACTTCCTTCAGCTGCTGCCCTCAGTTTTTCGAGTACGGGCTCGGGGAATGGCCCTGAGTAGGGCCGGTGTACTGTCGGCGTTGCGGTGACATGTAGCAGCCTGGAAATGGCAAACAGTGAGGTCGCTGCAGGATGTCCACTGCGCTCCTGCAAGGTATTCGGCGACATCTTGAGGCCGTTCACCCCGCTATGGACACGGCGCGTTCACGTCGAAACCGCGTAGCCCCATTTGTCGGTATTGGCACCGACAGTAGGTGTGGCCAGCTTCCCCGCAGTGGTAGAAAAGTGGGCGATGGTTGGAAGCACGCCAAATGTCGGTTTTCCTCAGCGTGTATCGCTGGCCGACTGGAGGGCAGTATGACGACGGGGGGATGGGGGGGGGGGTGATGTTGTTTTGCGTCGAAATTCCGCTGATGCAGCGTGGGCGTGGGCGTGGAGGAAGGGCCTGCTGGCGGGTTGCTGCAACAAAAGCTCATGGCTTGCACCTGGGACTGTGGAAGATGAGGAACGCCCAGCGAATGTTGGATCTCCTAGCATGCGGCGCCCACGATGGAGTCCACGTGAGGCAGCGCTGAATGTAGCAATTTCCGCGGCCCCTCTTGTACGATCACTCGGATCATCTCACGCAGGTCGGTGGTGCCCAGCGCTTGGATGTCGTCCTAGCGTGCAGCTGAGACACTGCGGTTGTATTGCCGTGTCGGCATTGCGAGCGTATTCTAAAATGTGAACGGTTCTGAGGCGAATTCAGCGACCGTCTTCGATGGGTTCCTGATTAGTCTGGCGAAGAGTTCTTGCTTCACACCCCTCATAAGAAAACTCAGTATCTTCTCGGTCATGCTGGGGTCGGCGTGACGGATCAGACTGGTCATTTTTCCACAAAGATGTTCACGCTTTCGTTGGAAAGTTGAGCACGTGTCTCCAAGGCAGTAGCGGCACGTTCCTTGCAAACGACGCTAACTCAGGACGCTAAGGTGCTCAGGAACTTCGTTCGAAAGACATCCCAAGTTCGTAGGGTGGGTTCTCGGTTCTCGGACCATGTCTTCGCGGCGTCTTCTAAGTAAAACCAGACGCGGTGAAGTTATTCGCCGGTGTCCGAGCTGTTTATGGTGACGACTCTGTCGTAAGTCTGCCAGCTTTCTGGGTCTTCGAACGATGATCCTCGGAAAGGGAGAGGCTCCTTATGCTGCTGGAGTGGGCTGGGCGCAGCTGGTACTGGGGCTGTCATTGTCGCAGTGGTCAAGTTCAAGGGTTTTAGTCTTCCGGAATGAGTCAGGTAGAGGCCCGAACTCCTGCGGGAACCCTTGCTGCTGGAGGCTGGCTCGCTGCTTAGCATTGGCGTCGATGTTCCATTGACGATGTGGGCTCGGCTCACGGCTGGAGAGAGGCTTTCGGTACATAGGCCGGGAAGCACCTCCACCAGATGTCATGGGGTCACGACATCAACGAAGGGAGCAGACAGTAGGTTAAATATTATACTGTTTATTCAGACGAACTTGTGGTACGTATAAAGAAAGTCAGATTACAGCTAGACACTGGAGCTGATAGCGGTGAGCAGAGCGACGCCCGTCGATCAACTGATAAGCGGCGAAGCGTGTCGTCATTTATACATTTTTATCGAACATTCTAGTGGTATCGCTAGCGGGTACGTAGGTTCCAGAATAATCTGAAATGTTTAACAAAGTGGGCGTAGTCTTAACAAAACGATGTGCTGTAGTCGTGAACCTTCTTGAACGAGGCGCCGTTTGCGGTAAGCATTTCAGACAGGCTCTTTGGCCGCAAACCGAATGAAACGTAAGTGTAAGTAAGACACGCGCGTGTAAATACACCAAATTTTGTATCATGTGACGTCAATAGATGACGAAGGTAAATGACATGTCCTAACATAATCATGACATGGAAGTCATGTACGGCATAATTTACCTCCGCCTCGCAACGTTGCGCTAATTTTAAAGTGACAAATCTACCTTCTTCATTCGTTCTTCGCATATCATCGATTCCCACTCTACGTGGGATCTGCCAATTTTTCAGATACCAGCTGCTTGAAGGCGAATGTTGGGGACTACAGGAGGCGCACTGAACACTGCAGGGGTGGTGTCGCCCTTTAAGATCTCCGTAGGATGGCCGTGGGGGCCAGATGGTGTGGGCTCGGCCGCAGAGTTGGCTGGCGTACTCGTGCTCGTCGGGGAAGCATGGTGGCTGTCCGCCTGCGTGGTTGGTACAATCTGCAGTTGGCGAATCTATCTCCTGGTCCACGGTCATTGTGCAGCATCCCGCAAGTTCCGGAGTAGCATGTCAGCGGCAGGAACGTCAGCTGCGGGAGACGTTGAGGCAGATGGTAGTGGCTGCTGGCAGGACGCGCACATTGTCAATGTCGATGGAATGTCATGTCCATTGGATAATGTCGACTGTGGAAGCTCCGGGATCAGGTGTCGAATAAAGGGCGAAAGTGTCGGGCCCAGACTCAGAGGTGTGTGGAAAGGTAGCCGTCGTGGAGTCTTGCGGCGCCGAGGGGTCGCATGCCGTCTATGTCGCGAAGGACGTGCAAGTAGCAGGCACGTGCGACATACCTTCGTACGCAAGCTCCGAGGAGACGTGTCTTTCGGAGGGGAGCTCATTCGTAGGGGGGGGGGTGCCTTCTACCTCGTCGTCGTGGTGAGGTATAGGATTCGATTTTCCTGCGACGGGCTTTCAGGTAGAAGGAGTTGTAGCCGGGGTAGTGAGGCTGTATTCATTGGAGGACTGCGGGCTGGTTAGTAGCGCGCGCTGCGACGCAGTGGCAACCCCGACGTCGCGAGATCGCGGAAGCGGGTGATAAGTGAGGCAGTAGCAGACAAGCACTGCAGTGCAGAGGGCGTCGTATGGCTGTGGGATTGCGGATGATTTGGCAGCAAGACGGCGAAACTTGAGTGGCAGCCCATCGAGTAAGCTGGCGCACATAAGCGACTGGTCCGCGATGCCATTCACAGAGAGAAAGGCGTCGAGCAGGATGAGCCATGGGCTGTGTTCCAACTTTTAGACAGCACGTAGACAGTCTACGCAGACAGCTTAGAAGACAGCGCCGAGCCCATGCTGTGCCAGAAATGGAACACGTCTGGACGGCTTCTACGCGACAAAGCGCCACCTCGCATTGAGAAACGAAAGCTAACACACACAAACGCAACTGTTGTACTTTCTGGCCTAATTTGTGTTAAAATTAAAAAAAATTAAACTATACTCTCATTGAGCGTCTGGAGAAGCGTCTGAGTGTGGGTGGGTGGTGAAAACATTTAATAACCATTAAATGGTTACAGAGAGGTGATTGGGTTGGGGCCTTATTGGCCTCCTACCCTCACAGCACTAGGTGGAACCCCTATTCCGGGGCTCCATTGGCAAGCAACGCCGCCCGCGCCCGTTGAACCAGAGCCTCTTGGGCCTTCAGGTCTTGACAGCCGAGCAGGGCCGCCTCCCAGTCCTCTCTCGTGGGATTGGGGTTGGGGGGGATAGATGGATTAGACTGGCACGCCCAGACGATGTGAAAGGTGTCAGCCACCTCACCACAGAACTGGCACGTGCCATCAAAGGATGAATTGAAATGTTTTAGCACCGCCGGGCACAGTACAGTATTGGTAAACAGTTTTAAAAGGAGGCGCTCGTCAGCGCGATGCAGTCCCTTACAAGGGTCTGGATAGCGCCGGTGCTCCTCCTTGTAGTAATTGGTAATATCTTTGAATGAAAGGGCCGAATTGTCTGATTGCGAGTAGGCTTCCAAAGACAGGGAGGTAGCCCGGGAAGAGAGTGCGCGGGCGGCCTGATCGGCCTGTTCGTTACCCCTGAGTCCTTGGTGACCAGGTGCCCAAACCAGATTTCGCGGAGTTGGATTAACGTATCGGCAGCTAGGTTCCAGTATGCGCTGAGCAAGCGGTGAAGCCCACCCTAGCTGATAGTTCCGACAGGCCCCTCGTGAGTCGGTGATGATATGTTTAGAAGAGGGATAGGTGAGAGCCAGAGCGATGGCAATCTCCTCCGCGTGTGTTGCGCTGTAGGCTTTGAAAGTGAGCCCGTTTACGGTGTTTGCGTTGTGTATGACTGCGGCAGTATACCACCCCCCATGGTGCGGGCCGGCAACGTCCACGTAGCACACGTGTTCCTCTTGACCAAAGTGTCGCTGCAACGCTTCCGCGCGCGCCTGGCGGCGACCACTGTGGTTTTCTTTGGACATGTTGCGGGGAAGGGGTCGGACCCGGAGGGCGCGTCTCCAAGGTTCTGGCACTCTCACCCTTTCCTCAATATAGTAATCGTGTTTGATGTGTATTCGGTCCAAGAGGCGGCGACCGGAATGGGTCTGTGCAAGGCGCGTGTATTGGTTAACGAGGTGGGCTTCTCGAAGTTCCCGGTAGGTATTCACCACGCCTAGGGCCAGAAGTCTCTGGTTGGACGTGGTGATAGGGAGGTCGAGAGCCCGCTTGATAACTTTACGGTGGATGACCTCGAGTTGATCATCCTCGTGTTTGCGTAGGTGCAAGTAGGGAGTCGAGTAGAGTATTCTACTCGTTACGAAAGCATGGGCAAGCCGCATTGCATCCCTGCTTCGTAATCCGCCCCGCTTGTTGGAGACCCGGCGGACCATACGGCCCACCTGGTCTCCCACCGTGCGAAGTTTGGCTATTGTGGTGTCGGCCTTGCGTTGGTGGTGTATGAAGAGGCCAAGGACGCGGATCTCCTTGGCCTTACGGATCGGTCCCGAGGGAAGACTGATATGGAGCTGAGTTGTGTCCTGAGGGGAGGGACGTACGTGCACAAATTCTGACTTAGCCGGGGCACACTGGAGTCCGCAGTAGGTTGCGTAGTCGTCGACTACAGTCGCTGCTGCTTGCAGGCATGACTCCATGTGACCCAGGTTACCTTGCGTGGCCCAGATCGTGATATCATCCGCGTAAAGAGCGTGATGTATCCCTGGTAAAGAAGCCAATTTGGGGGGAAGATGAAGCATGGCTATATTAAATAGGAGGGGAGAGAGGACCGCGCCTTGAGGAGTTCCCCTCGAGCCGATGACGTAAGGCCCATGTTCCTCATCTTGTATGCGTATGTAGGCTTGACGGTCTGTAAGAAACTGTCTAACATAATTGAATGTTTTATAACCACAGTTGGTCTGACTGAGGTGGCCAAGTATTACCTCATGCTTCACGTTGTCGAATGCCCCTTTAAGATCCAAGGCCAGGACTACCTTGTCATTGTGGGGGCATTCACCAGGATCTAATATGTCATGGTGGAGCTGTAGAAGTATATACTGGGCTGACTTCTGAGGGCGGAATCCAAACATGGTGTCCGCAAAATTGTGCTGTGTTTCTAAAAACTCGGAGAGTCTGTCGCGCACCATCGTTTCCATCAGCTTGCCGACACAAGACGTGAGTGAGATGGGGCGAAGGTTCTCCACGTCAATAGGTTTACCTGCCTTCGGGATGAAGGTCACGAGAGCTGATTTCCATTCAAGAGGGAGAGGAGTTTCTCCGTCCCAAATGCTATTGATGTATTTGAGGAGCGTGGCGTAGGCTGCGTCGGGAAGATTGGCCAACAGTTTGACCGTAACCTGGTCACGCCCTGGTGCAGTGCCACGCTTCATCTTGCGTAAGGCCGCCTGGAGGTCGTGGAGCTGGAACGGGGTGTCCAACTGCGTGTTCGTTTTGCCTGCGTAGGAGTATGCGGCCGTCCGGGGGTCCTTGGTGGTGCACAGGTATCGGTCCCTGAGCGTGTTTGCCAGCTGTGTTGTCGTTCCTGTAAAGTTGTGCATGACCTTTTGTAAGTGACGTTGAGTTTCCGTGCGTGTTTGTGTTGGATCGATGAGAGCGCGAAACAGGCGCCACGTGTTGCGACCAGACATCTGGCGTGCAGCCGTGTTGCACCTGTCCACCCAGTTAGTGTCGGCTAGCTGAGCAGCATATTCCGCAGCTTGCTCCGTGAGTTCTAGGATGCGTTTCTTGAGGCGTCTGTTATGTTTCTGTTTTTTCCATCGTTTGGTGAGGCTGCGGCGGGCCTGCCAAAGATGGAGGAGGTGGTTGTCCACGTCCGTTTGAGTTTCCGTGAGCTGTATCAGCTGTTCGTGTTGTTTCAGTGTAGACGTCAGTGATTTAGACCAGGTGTCGTATCCCGACTGGAGAGGGTCTACAATAGGTAGAGTGGTGCGGAAAGTTGTCCAGTCTGGGATACGAGCTTGTGTAAGTGGGCTTTTTAAGGGACGCATGTACACGGTTGTGTTTAATACACAATGATCACTACCGAGAGTGTCCTGTGTGTTCAGCCAGTCGGCATGGCGTATGTTGCGTGTAATTGTGAGGTCCGGGCAAGTATCTCGTTGAACAGAGTTGCCTACACGTGTTGGGCTGGCGGGATCAGTGTGGAGGGTGAGTCCAAGTGTAGAAAGAAGTTCCGCAAGCTTCCTTCCACGCGTGTCCTCTCGTGGGTAACCCCATAACCTGCTTGGGGCATTGAAGTCGCCGACGATCAGGAGGGGGTCCCGTCCTGCCACCTGCATAGCTTGTGTGAAAGTTGCGCTGAACGTGACGTTCTTAAGCTTTGGGGGACAGTAAATGTTTAAAATATGAACAGGTGGGTCAGATCGCCTTATAGGCAGCACCGACACCATCGTGTATGGGAAAGGCGGTGTTGTGGGGAGTGTGACTTCCTGGGCGGTATATTGCTTGTGAACAAGTATACATGTCTCCGGGTTGTGTTGAAATGTAGTGTAATTTGTGAGTTTGACGTCCGTGCCGGGTTCCTGAAGGGCAACCACGGCAACGACGAACTCAAAGGTCTCAAGATAGAGGCGGAAATGAGCCCGCTTCTTGTGGTTCTTGAGACCTCTGCAGTTCCACTGTGTTAGTAACAACGGCTGAGTTGCTCTGGCTCGCGACCTAGGGTTGGAGGCCATGTTCGGAGATAGAGGGTGGGGTTGTGTTGTTAAGATTACTCAGTTCACTAGCACCCTGTGCTGACGTACTGGAGTCTTCAGAAAAGTCCGACTCATCTGGAGTCACTCTGTTAAATTTTGAGGGGCGATTAACGTCCATAATTGGCCCTACGCGCTTGAGGACGCGTGGATTGTCTTGTATCCACTTTTGGATAATGTGAGTTACTGTTTGTGTCACCTGTGCGATGACAGTCTCCATATGACGCGCGATGGTGTCGTGGATAATTTTGGGGAGGTCGGCCAATTGTGTTTCTATTGAATTCACCTGGGTCTCCAGGGCCGCGACGCGACTCTCTACAGTAGTAGGAATCTCCCTGTCTGTTATATTTTCCTCTTCGTCGTTCAACGAGGGCTTAGTAGTGAGATTGGTTCTGAGCGAGTCAAGTTCGCTGGCTAGTTTTTCATTCTGAGATCGCAAAAGGGCGAGCTCATGCCTGAGTTTTTGTGTCTCGGTAGTGCTTGTGGCAGAGGAAGGTGGAGAGGAGAGAGAGGAGGGAGAGGAGGCGACCTCCACCCAACTGCCTACCTTGGGTTGGTTGCGTGCAGCGCTGCCAGATGGAGCGCCGAAAGCTGGAGATTCCGCCGCGCCAGGTGGTAGCGTTGCCGTTGCTGCTTTGCCAGGAATTGGCGCTTTGCCAGTTGACCGGCGCTTTGGTTTTGTTGGGGTCCCCGATGTCCTGGACCCTGGTTGCTGAAGCCTGATGAATTTTTCAGTGCATTCGCGGGAGCTGGTGAGGTGCGGACCCCCGCAAACTATGCACGTTGGGTTGCATTCATGGGGGGCCATCCCCTCAGGACCAGCGCCCACGTTTTGGCCACAAAGGCTGCATCTTTCGGTGACCGGGTTGGGACAGATATCCGCCCGGTGCCCCAGTGCACCACAGCGGTAGCACGCTGGCACTGTCTTCTTGTACTCCCTGACGGGAGTCAGTTCTGCGTTATAGTGGACGAAACGCGGAACGTTCCTTCCCGCGAAAGTCAACACAGCTACGTTGGAGTTCCCCAGCTTGCGCGCATAGACTAGTTCACCGCCACGCCACTGCACACTATGTTTCAGAGACGCACTGGTTTCGAGGTTGTGCACAGAAATCACGCCGCGACACACATCACCGGTGAGCTTGAGGTGACCGCGAAGCGGCAGCGGTCCTTTACTGGTGTTGATTTGAAAGTCCGACTGCAGTTTCTGAACCACCTCGTTATTCTGCGTGCCACAGATGATGATGTTTTGCTCCCAATTGGGAGAAATGGTGATTTCATTCATGTGCTGCCTTCCGATGAGTTGGGAAATGGCAGCGCCGAGCTCACCTTGTTGAAACGCTGCCTTGAGGGCTACTGTGATGCGTGGCTTGAGCACGATCACGTAGTCGCCAGGATTCATCCTGACCGTTGGTTTCGGCGTCCACTTGGAGACTGGTGAAGTCTTTTGTGGAGCTTAAGGAGACGGAGCGCGAGCGTCTCCAGTGGCTGAATTGTTGAGAGGAGTTTTCAGTGCAGACGCTCCTTCCGCGTTTCTTCGGCGGCGACGCCGACCCTCGACGTGTTGAAAAATGTCGGCTTGCTCCGCCGAAATGGTGGATGGGCCGTCGTCTGATGGATTTGTCGGGATATACGACCACGACAGAGTCGTAGGGTCGTAGCCACGTTGTTCAGGCAACGCCATGTTGAGGAGTTGACCGAGCGGCGTCTCCGCATCCAGCAGCGGCGGAGCCGCCGCCGTGAGGCTTAGCTCGTTCGCTACGTTGTGATGCAAAGTTGCTCGAAGTGGCCGAAAATTGGGCGTACCTGGGTAAGATCGGTGTCTCCAGAATCTTGCTGACTTGGCAGATGCAGTCGCACAAGTTTTAGAGCAGCCACATTGAAAAGAGCACGGTTCCAGCCGAAAATCGACGGAGCCGATGAGCGTCGCGTCCGATCACTTCGCGAAGCGCCCGCGTCTCTCCTCTGAGTGTGTGCAGACGACCATTCCGGCGAGATCCGATATAGATGAGCGATTCGTTGAGCCGCCATCTTGTTTGGACTGCAAAGTAGCCTGCATCGTATTGGTAGAGTGTACTAGAACCTTAAAAGCTTCCAGTACACTCTAGTATTGGTCTAAAATGCAGTCTTCTCAGAGTTGTCTATTTTGCCGGCTACCTATGAATTCGAATGAGACTTAAGATGGTCGCCGCCCATATAGCTGCCTATTTAGCCGTCTACGGTAGGTATTGGAACACACCAACGCCTGGCGTAAGTTCGGGTCGAATGGCGGCACTGGCAGGCACAGTGGCAGAAGCATGGCAGTCGGCAGCTCGTCGAAAGGCGTGTTTTTCAGGTCACCAGTGTAGCTTGTGAGGGAAGGGACGTGAGACGACTTCGTGAAGATGGCCGTGGGGGCCGTGCCAATCTCGCCACTTTATTCGTTGGCTGTAAGGGAGCGACAGCGGCTGCCAGCGTCCGACACGCCAGGCAGGTGAACTCGTTCTGTTCTCGCGCAGCTCGAGCTATGCATGAGCTTCGAGAGAGGCGCGGCGGGGTGGTTAAGAAATAATGATGATGATGATTGATGATGATGATGGTGCTACAACCTCGTACTCTAAGTCGTTAACAACGTTTTTTGTAAACACAGTCAAAGGGATGACTCCCACAGCTGAGTACGATATACTCGAAACCGTTTAACACGTTTTCTAAACACGCTGAAATGCCATAAATTTTTTGTATGTTGTGTAAATAAACTTTTTCTATACTACATTTCACAAGCTTTTGGCAGGGATGTGGAAGGTCAGGGTGCTCTCAGCCAATCATGATAGAACACAGTTCATAAGTGTGTCCCTACGCACATGTCGCGCGCGCGCCAGAGAGAATAAAACATTTATTTGTGACCGAGGAAGGAATGTCGGCGAGTGGGATCCTTAGACCGGGATCCCATTGACACAGGCCGCCGTCCTCACTCGTCTCACGAGGGAGGGCCTCTTGTACCTTCGGATCCGAGCTGGTCAGAGCTGCCTCCCACCCTACAGTGTTGCGCTGTGCTCTGGGTTGCAGAGGTGAATTGTGTGGGCATCCTCATACCATGTGGTACAGGGTGGCTGTTTTATTGGCGCCGAACTTTCACTGTGGTGCGTATGTGTCGGGATCTGTCTTGCACAGTATGTATGGATTGGAGTAAGACAAGGTCTGCAGACGGGGCTACAACGAACGCGACATGCGCGCTCGATAATTCAACAGGTAGCCCCGTCTGTATGGAAGTAGGTGTACTATACAGGTTATCATTTAATTTTTTTCGTAGAAGATGGCGCTTGTTACCTTTTTGATTTGTTTAGCTTATATTGATACGGGATGACGTGCGTTGCAATAAAACTGACCCGACCTTTTCTATTTATATAGCTATCGTCCTCGGTTTCTATGAGTTCTTGTCACGTTCGAGTTTTTGGTATTTGTTTATACAGTGTGTATAAGAATATTTTTTCAGTCACTGAAACATTTCAAGAACAAATGATTGAGTAAATTAATCTCAAGCCTTATTCTCACTTTTCCGCCGTAAGTTGCTTGATTCCTTGCCCTAATAACAGAGAGTTCTCTGTTTCCGTTTCCACTGCTCTCACTACGACAGTATTCAATGATCCTGACCTCTACGCACACATGTAATGATTGACCTAAGCCCATTGCAAGAGTAGCCACGTCTTGGTCCTCATCACAACATGACTCTGAACTTTTCACTGTTTCATTATCAAGAACGTTGAGAACGAAACAGTGAGAAGCCAAGCTTTTTTAGCCTCCTTTACATTGTTGTCGTGGACACAATCGGTAGTCTCGTCTTTTCGAAACGCTGCCTAAATTTATTGATAGCTCTAACTTCGTTTTTCTAAAAAAAGAAGCTATGCACCACTCTTCGCAAGACGCTGATGTCAAATATCGTCCAGGTTTTTCGCCCGATTATGGCCTTTCCCACAAGAAGGCTTCTTCAGTGGCAGGAATTTGCCGGCGTCTTCCGTCTATGTTTTCCACCGATACAGTACAGCGTTCGCTGACACACGCGGGTCACTTATGAGGTCCTCGTGATGCGTGGACACACACTTGCACTGTTCTCACACTCAACGCGAAGCCCTTCAGGAACGTTTAAAGCCATCTGCATCGCCAGATTTTGGAACTCACGCACGCTGGAGGGATAGCTCACTGGTCGCACAGCTTGGGAGGCATCTTGCACGGGGCACTCTGCTGACGTCACGTTTCCGAATGGCGGCGCATCACCACCTCACAGCAAGCCTCCGCAGAGATACGTCCATGCAGTCTTTCTCTATTAATTTCACTAATGATTACAACACTCTGAACGCTTTGCAAAAGTCAATCCTAACAATGTTTTCGACTTCTGTAGTGTAGCTCGCAAAAAAGAACTGGGTTGCTAAAATATTTCAGGGACTATTCGCTGTGCCCTTTTGACCGCACTGCCAACAACTTGTGAAACTGACTATAAATAGTACGCATGCATGAGCGACATTTTCTCAGATGTGAGCCACTCGATCCACTGTATTATTGCTTTAACTTGTCACATTCGTACACACGAAGATAAATCAGTGTTTCGGAACTCATTTGTATAATGTTTACACTGGTTTTTTTTACTTGTTCTCTTTGTTTCGTTTGTTTATGTAGAAGTGATATGTACAATAAAATATTCCTCCTTCAATCGCCCGGGGAACGTGCTATATACACTTTACCTCACTCAATTTACAATCGCAGAGGCCACGTACGGGTGACGTACGGCGACACACCAGCATGATACTTAGTGCTTCACCCACACGTCATGGTTGACTTCGTGGGGATGAGCGTCTTTTTTTTTTTAAAGCGGAGCATTTCTTAGCGAACCTCGGTGACTTTGAGCGTATCTATCTATCTATATAGCCGCCTACGACTTTTAGCTCTCCTGGCCGTTTCGATAATGCTCTCGAAACCAAACTTGGCATAACATGACTGTATGAAGACATATTTGACTAGTCATAGCATGAAAATTATTACATGTATGTCATGAAAGTCATGATTTACATTTTATGGTTGTCCAACTGTTGCGGTGGTTTCGTTCACATGGCATGTTGCAAAACTGGTATGGTATGACATGATTGCATGGTGAACACAAGCGACAGACCCTGACATGAAAATCATGACATGCGTGTCATTTAACAACATGACTACATGCCACGCTCATGATGCGCTCACGGCCGTTTCGCTTTCGTCACATATACCAAATTTGGTATTACGGTACGTGAATGGATGACGAAGGTATGTGACGGGTGCAAACATGATTATCATGAGATGCGTGTCATGTAACAACATGATTACGTGCCACGCTCATGATGTGCTGGTGGCCGTTTCGCCTCTTTTCACTTATACCGAATTTGGCATTACAGGACGTGAATGGACGACGAAGGTAGAATACTGGTGTAAACATGATAAACATAAGATGCGTGTCATGTAACAAGATGACTACATGCTACGCTCACAATGCGCTCGCTGCCATTTTGCTAGCTTCGGATGTACCTAACTCGGTATTACGCGACGCGAACGGACGATATAAGTAAATGACACATCCAAACATGATAAATAAACACGACATGCGTGTCATGTGACAACATGACTACATGCCACACTCATGATGTGCTCGCGGCCGTTTCACTTGCTTCACATGTGCCAAATTCGGTATTGAGTGACGCCAATGAATGACGAAAACTTGTGACTGGTGCAAACATAATAATCATGAGATGCGTGTCATGTGAGGACATGACTACGTGCCGCAGTCAAGGCGCCAATACATTACGGCATGACGCGGTGTGCGTGCTCGCCGGCGTTCATTTCCTCGTGTCACGGCCGCATTGCCACGCCAGGCGCCGGTCCTGCCACATACTTGCAGGCACGCGCCGCTCTGCATTGCTTCGACGCATGCGCGTTCAAGCCCGTCTGGCATGCCTCCGTCACGAAAAGAGGGAAACTCAGTGTTGTTTGGGTAACGCATCGGCATAGCGTGATGTTACTCTATATCATCGACGCAAAATGTAGCATGTCGCTTTTCACGCCGGTTGCCGCTGGGCCGCGCTGACGGATGCAGGTCGCGCTGGGCGTGAGACTATATAGAGTGCTCACGTTTTGCTAACGTAGCGTCACTGGGCCCAGCGTGCACGCGCGTCAATGCTACATTGGAGTATATTGGGCCCTTCATGATGCACTCGCGGGTGCTTGCTAGCTCCACATATACCAAATTTGTTGTTACGTGACGTCAATGGATGCCGAAATATATGACTGGTTCAAACATGATAATCCTAACACGTGTGTTATGTAAGAACATGACAACATATCCCACGCTCATAGCGCCCTTGCGGTCGTTTCGCTAGCTCGACACATACTAATTTAGTATCACGTGACGTGAATAGATGACGAAGGTAAACGACATATCCAACCATGACATTTACCTCCACAGTGTAAGGGTGTGCTCATTTTAAAGTGGCATATCAACATTTCTCATTCGTGCTTCGCCTAGCATCGAATACCACTGTACGTGGGATCATCCAAAATTTTCTACTTTTTCTTCGGGTGAGCACGGCGCGTATTTTCGGGACCTTCAGAAATGCACACATAGTCAATCAATCAATCAATGTTTCTTTATTAGCATCAGAAGTGCACATTGTGAGTAAGTATGCAGGAGGAGGTCCCAAGGTAGCAAACCGCAGGCGGGACCTCCTATGTTATTACAATGAAAAAGCTAAAATATGAATAACGAAAGAGCAAGTCACGGAACATTTCGAACATTTTTTTTCTACCAACAAAGCAAGATATCAAAACTTAACAAAATGTAACAGTTATACGTTTAATAGAGAATTTTTCAATTTCCTCATAAAAACATAAATGTGCATTAAGTCTTTCACATCATGTGATAAAGAATTTCATAATGAAGTTCATGAAAAAACATTGCTAATTTTTCTATAATTAGTGCGAACTTTAGGTAATAACAGGCTATGGGCGACCGCGAATCTAGTATTATTGGAATTATCCAACAAGGTAATAGGAAAGATATCGATAGTGAGGGTACGGTGCAAAACTGTGGAAAGTCGAAGCAGCTTTGGAAGTCGGTGGAAATTGAAGCAGCTTACAACACTGGCGACGAAAATTGGGTGCGCCAACACTGCGAAATCAGGAAACGTGCTAGAGGTGGACAGAAAAGTAAAGAAATAGTGCATTGAATATTTCCTGTCCCACTTAAGGTTGGCGTATGTGTGACACGCCGCGCCATCGTCTGCCCTGCAGCTGCCAGGAAAAAAAAAGTTCTGACAGTCCCGGGCGCACCGCATGTCGCCAGGCAATGCAAAAGCGAACTTGCATCCACGCGGTCCCGCTACATTGGACGGAAGTTGAAAAAAAAAAGAGAGAAAAGGAATGCAACGCCGACGTCTGGGGCTGTCCGGCGGCGTCCGGGACGTGTAAATTGAAAAATTTCAAGGAAGATCGCGCGGGCCGCTGCAGAGAAAAGTTGCGTGAGAGACAGGTCACACAGCTGATATTTGGCGTAAATTGACCAGTGGAGAGTATCTGCCATAATGACGTCGTGTGAATCACCGTTCTTGCGTCACGAATTCTGCCAGAAAGACGAGAACCAGCTGAATAGAATAAGGCGCTCTTTTTTTGTATTTACAAAGAGCGATGATTGACTTCAAGTCACTGAGGAATATCACCAGATTGCAGCGCACCGGCTTCGCTGATCAGTCGAAACAGGAGACTCGAAACTTTCTCGCATACACATTGGTTATGGAAGCTATGCTCGCGCGCGTTTGCTTCTTTCTGTCACGTGTTTGCTCAACTTACACTCATGGTTCAAATCGACTTGCCCGAAGAAGGTCCCGATGAGTGAGGAGAGGAAAAGGTAAAAAAAACGCCATGCCTGCGCAGTAGGCGCAGCGCAGTCACAGCGAAAGCTAGAAGAGCGGCCTTTCAGAGCCTTTTCAAAGCAATTATAGGGTAACTACTGCAAGCACACTTGCTTGGTACCCACTGGGTAGTAGGCCAACATTCGCTATGCCATTTTTTGTCATTCTTCTGAGAAGCGCGGTATCCGCTAAAGACTTGGTAGGAATTTCGTGCCAATTGTCCATGCCGTAGCTGATAACGATGAGGAATTATGGCTGAAGGGGGTATGCGCCCCAGTTAATAGGCAAACAAGTTTTATTTGTACCAATCAAGTGGAAAGGGGTAGCCGTCGCCAAGTAACGGTGACAAGAACTCCTTCGTTTATTTTCTATTCCAATGAAAAAAAATAACCAGCTTTTGTAATGGGTTGGAGCATTGGACGGCCCACTCGTTAAGCTAATCGCATTGTGCGACGACTGGTTGTTCTTTCGCTGTTGTAAAACGCTTTATAAGTTGTATTAACGCGATTGCTTTCCCGACATAAAGCCTGCCTAAGGCGAGTTTGACAACAAGTCACAATAACCGGAGTAGCTCGGTGGTACAATACTAGTCTGGCACCCAGTGGACCCGGGTTCGAGTCCCACAGTGCCATTAAGTGCTACGCCATGCCTGCCTAAGGCAAGTTTGACCACAAGTTACAAGCACAGTTGTATAATATTGAGCTGGCACCCAGCGGACCCGGGTTCAAGCCCCACTGTCCTTAGTGCAAGTTTGTTTTTCTAATTTCGCACGATTTAGATATGGACACTGGCGGCGGTGGCGGACAATATGCAACTGCGTGTGACACGATTTGTGATCTGATAACAGCTTTCGCTGTAAAAACACGCGTACGCTATCGGGAAGTTATAGCTTGACAATTTTTCTTTAACCACGAATATTCAGAAGAATTCTTACCGTTACATTACAATATCGTTTAGCGCTAGAATTCCTTAACTCAAATTTTGCATTAACGGATGTGCAAGTGCTGATGATTTACACGAGCAGCATTTTACACTATCGACAGTGGCCTGTGTTGGTAGCCTAGATGCTAAGGCCTTGTGATGCTGTGCTCGAGGACGCAGGTTCGATTGCATGTCATGGCGTCCGCATTTACGCGGAGTCAAAACGCAGCAGCAGCTGTGTACAGCGCGGTTCACTGTTAAAGGGGACACTCAAAACAGCACCTTTCATAATGCTGGTGCCCTAACTGCAAGTGTATGCGGAAACATTGTTCATGCGTGTCAGTATTCTATCAAAAGGAGTCACAACTATCAAGAACCAGTAGAGTTACGAATACCTAAGCCACTACACGCTTTAAAGGAAGCTAAATCGGGGAATGCCCTGCACACAAGTGTTCCGTTTGACAGTAGACTCGTTTGTACATAAATTGACATGCAGGTTGAAAAAACCAACGTGGTTCAAATCAGTGCAAGGTCCCCGACTACCATTCTAGCATGCTGTATAATTATATACCGATTTTGGCATGTGATGCCCCGAATCTGATAAACTCATTATGGCTGGTCACTCGAACGATAACTTGTGTACAGACCTCAACGCAAAATTGCAGCCATCTGTCGGCCGTCGTGTGCATACCACCATGTTAGAGGCTCAGTGCGGCGCAGTACGCAAAGTCCACGCGTCTTTACGTATACGTGCACGTCAGTCGTATCGACGTGAGGAGTCTATTGACTGATAATCGCAATGCCGACGTATTAGTGCGTCCCTTCTTGTACACAGCGAGGAATTCCGAATGTTAATGGAAAAATGCAAGCCGTAAACTGTGCCCGTTGTTGTTTTTTGAAGCTGATGAAGCTACTGCTTCATCAACAAGTATTTTGAACAAGTATTTTGAAACTACTGCTATCAAAATACTAGTTTGCGTTTGTCTATCTAACCAAGTAAGACGTCCACTAGCATTTAGTTTTTAAAATCGTGTTCTATAAAATTGCTGTACACCACAAAGCAAGGCAGTTTTTGCAACGTCTTCGCTAGCAACCGCTTGCCAAGTGAAGGTGACTCGTGCGCTTCGCTCAGAAGCCACCTTCAAGCGACGAGCTTTATCGCAGCTAACTGCGCGTGCCGGCTTTTAAGTGAATGTTCTGTTTTGTTAGTTACATTTTGCTAATGGCACATAATGAATTACAAGAAAGTACTCGTTATCGGTTCACTCCGAGAAAGAACCGATGGTGCTAAAGCATCGTTGTTTTATGTTTCGTTTTCTTTTCTGGAGTGTGACAAACTGCCATTTAGCGGGATGACTTGCTCATATGACTGCTCAAGTTTTTAGAGCATTCGATGTTCTCGGCAGGCTCACTGAAAAGCAGGCACGCGCAGTTAGCTGCGATAAAGCCCTTTGCGTGAAGGTGGCTTCTGCGTGAAGCGCATGAGTCACCTTCACTTGGTAAACGGGTGCGAGCGAAGACGTTGCAAAAACTGCTTTGCTTTGGTGTACAGCAATTAGTGGGCTTATAGTGTACAGTGCAGGCGTGCAGTGCTTACCCGCTTGCAACCGCCAGTTACCGAAAGGCTCAGCTCTCGGTTTCTCCGTCGTCAGTGCCCCTATTGCAGCATATACAGCAGATGTACAAACACGGCCACAAGTGGTCCGCAAAGAAACAGCGTAAACAAAAGCGTGGGCAAGTACCCAAAACAGTGTTTGGTTATGCATTAACCCCTTCGCGTCCCCTAAACCTCTCATTTTACAGTTGGCCGTATTGCACCGCAACCTATAAACAACGTCCTACCGCGCTTGCTAAACGCAGGTGGACCAACTCGACCGAACTGTGAATTCCCGCGAGGCATTCAATCGAAGCTGAATGAGCTCCCGCAGTGAGTCTCTAGAGGGCCTCGCCTTTTTGTGTGTTTACAGCGCAGGAGAACGCATGGCTGAAAACTTATTCATTTCTTTTTCTGACTTGCCTTAACTTGGTCGTTAGTTGAATGCTGCGATATCGGCCGCAGGGGGATACCCTGCACGGTCGCTTTCACTAGCCCTCTTTATTTATCCTTTTCGGCCTTCCCGTGGGGGGTTCCAGCGTGTTTGCCGAGCAATTTCGCGCATCACCGTCGGCATATGCACTGCTACAGGAGGTGCTTATGGCTCGCTAATTTGCCAAGCTCGATGCTTCAGCAAAAAAGAGCAAGGCTAGATAGCTTCGACCTGCAGCTTCGACCTGCAGCAAGCATGCGACGCATAGCAGAAGGTACTGCCACGTGTGGTCATTAGCGGATATGCGTTGAATCGAAGTCAGCTCCCTGAAGTACTGGCGAGAAAAGGGAGAGATTTGCCCAACTTATATTCATTACTGCGCCTGCAGGCTATGGACAATGGCGAATGACGTATGCGTAAGGTGGGATGAGAAATTGTCGAAAAGAAAGGATAGCTAGGCTTGTTGGCGTATTCATGTCTGGCTAAAGAAGTGAGTCCGCAATAACGCGGCCATACGTCCTGCAGTTTAGCAGCACACGGTAGTTGCTATGCTATACCAGCGCATCTTTTGTGTCTGGAGGAAAGAGGAACCATACGTCCCGTAGGAGAGCAGTGGGGTATACACATATATAATAGAAAGACGGTGTTTCAATCGTGCGCGAGTGGCGAAACTGACTCGCCCAAAACTGCTAGTCAGAGCCCCACGACAGAGCCGAGTTGCAAAGAGGGCTAGGGTGAGCGCATGCCGACCAAGCGCACTCAGCTAGGCCCATCGTCTGCACTTCGGAAAGTTGGGAAGATCGTTTAAAGCGTACAGCGGTGCACACGTTTCACATATACGCCGCGAACAATAACAACTGTTGGTCACTTCGAGGAAGCTTTCAAGTGCAGCGCACATCATTGGGGCAAGCCGTTATATGTGGTCGTGGTCGTTTGGTGAAACGCTGGAAAAGCCACGTGTCACATAGTCAGCTGCAGCGCGCACTTGCGCCAATCGGGAGTCTTTTTCCTCTTGTTCTTCAAAGACCTTGATGATGGTATTAGCGTAGGCAAAACGTGGTACAACATGGCTATCTTTAGCATATTGAGCGCACTCTTGCGCCATCCAAAGGTATTCTTCCTCTTGTTTTTCGAGTGCCTTGGCGATAATACTTAGCGCAGGGCACAATAATCAAAACCACCTATAAAAACTTAAAAAAATTGGAAGGAAAATTGAAATAAAGTAAAAAAAGGGGGCTGATCCACCTATATATGAATCGGTTTAACATTAAAGTGAAACGTGTCTTTACAGAGGTAATTTCGTGTTTATTGTGCATTGAGAAACATCAACAAATTGAAAATTCATGTTATGAACGGCGATCACCTCGAAACTTGGCGCACGCACCTCAAGAATAAACCATGCACGAAATTAGCATACACAAAACGAGCTTGCACTAACTGTCACAGCTCGACACTTAAAGCGCTCTGTTCAAGCAGAACGAAAGGCGCACGAAACGAGCGCACAAGTATGCATAGGACAAGCGCGAACAACTGTCACCATTAATCGCGTCGTGTATCAGCAACACGCTTACGCAGCCATGGCAGCGTGCGAAGTGACCTTCATCCTTTCCCTGATTATGAGCCTGATAAGCGCGTGCGCAGGAGAGCCCCCGCTTCGTGGAGGCGGCACTTAGCGGAGGCGATGACTTTTAGAGCGCGCCCAACATGAGCCCGTCATGCCATCTCGCCACTGATAACGAAAACGCGCTTAAGGTTCGAAGCTCTGAAGACTTCCCAACGGTTTATGGTGTACTTGAATGGCTTGCCGTTAGCATTGCAGACAACGTACACTCCCTGGCGTAAGTGTTAGCACCACGCGCTGAGAATCGAGAGTTTGCCGATTTGATTTCAGCCACAGATTCTTGCTTTCAGGTTTTTTTTTTTTGCTGTGAAATATCTTAGTAGATATTTTCAACGCTTTTTCCGTAACGGAAGTACGTTAGCGGAGCCGCGGTGGACCCCAGCATGAAACACTTTCGTGTTATAAAATCAGCAAAACTGGAAAATAGAAAAAGAAAGAAAGAAAAATAAAGAGAAATGAAAAAGGCTGCGCAGCTCCGTAGTTTTTTAGACCAGTCACCTTTAGTGCAATGCTGCCCTATTTTTTTTTTACGAGTGGAGCTGTTCAACAAGTCATTCCTTGTCCGGTAAAAAAAAAGCCATCACCATCGTAGTTGAGTCTTGTTACAGAAATTGGGTAACTCTTACTATTCAAAACTGGTCCACTAAAGAATTTCCAGTGGCTTTGATTGGCTACGCAAGTGTATACGTAACATGAGCTAAAGCTCAGCTGGTTATTTTTAGCTTTCTTGGTTATTATTTTGATTATCTTGCTTACTGCTGCTTCAGTGACGCAAAAACTGTTTGCGAGGCAAGTACTCGGAGATTTGATGAGTTAACTTCTCCACTATTCTGCGCAGCTCACCGGTAATGTCGATTTCCATCTAACTTTATGGCTATTCCACTCTGCTAAACACCCCGCTATTGGTATAACCCCTGGTACCTCTGAGCATGCGCACAAATATTACGTGCTATCATGCAGCACCCCCCTGGTACCTCTGCTCATGCGCGCTGATGATAGGCGCTATCACGCGGCTCTGGCACAGCGTCAGACTAGCTACTTATTGCGCAACGAAGGTGCACGCTGGGCGTGCGCCGGCGCCAGTGCGTCTGCCGCGTCTGTGACGTCACTCCTCTTGATTGCGCAGACCAGTGATACACGCGTGCTGGCAACGGCTCTGAAGAGCCAGTTGTGGGCTGTGTGGCGTCAGTGTTCTTCTCGCATGCGCAGTGCAGCCCTCCAGGAGCCACGTGAAACTGCTGGACATCGGCCAGTGTAGCTCACGCTACGAAATGCAGGCAACTGTTATAGCCCAACAAGGAGCTGCGAAGCGACCACGGCGAGGAAAACACGCAAAGTACAAACATCGAAATAATACTAGAGACAGGAGGGACAATGGCGGCGGTGGGAAAACTTGTAAGCGATGGAAGGCCTAGGCCAACACACTTAATTGGTTTCAGTGCGAGGTTCTGTCGCTGAAGTTTGTACATCCCCACCATGCATGTGATTTTCTGTGCTTTAACTCGAACCTGATTCTCTGCGCTGAGAATCAGCACAGGAAAAACCGAGTATCACCTAGCTAAACATAAATATGACCTAGAAGCAGCCCATAAACAACCTGCATTACCCAGCTAAGGCCTAGAAATGGCCGATAAGCAAGCAGATTAGTCTTCAGAATCAACCAGTCTCGCTGTTTGAAGCCTTGAGCGGCTTATAGTGTAAGCTTCATTTTTTGACTCAAGCTTACAATATACGACGCAAAGTCGATGCAAGGGAAACATATAAATAAATAAAACCAAACGCAATGCCGAGACGTGTGTTATTGTCCAGCTCGTCGCTGTTTTTTTTTTTTTACCGATGACGCCAGCATTACGAGATTGCCAACGGGCGACTGCGCGGGATCAGATATCACAGCGAAATTCCGCCAATGTTTTCGCACTGTTATCTTTTTCTGCGTCATCTCGTGTCGCACTCGCGTTTGTCACAGCATCTACGTACGGAAATCAATACAGCGAGCAAGTCATTGAGGAAGCGGGCAATTGTGGCCTGTCAGTCCATGGTGAGTTTGAGACGTACAGAAGCCAAAGCATTCCACCCTTCTAGCTTCGGTTGCTTCGATTATCCCCATAAGTGGCCTGGCATCAGATTTTCACGATAGTTTGATTGTTCTTGATCAACCCTAATCACTACTGTGATCACCAATTTTGTTAGAATTTAGGCCATCTCTTTTTGATAAGTGATACTTGAAGAGCCAAGTAGACTGTAACTGAACCTAAGAAAAGAAGAGTTTTTGCTATTGACAATATCTGGTCAGGCCTGCCCAAACAATTTTTTCGCACTGTGCTAATGTAAACGTATATCACCTTTAAATTTCAGCTGAAACCTATATACCCGCTATAAGGTGTATTCGAGAGTGTAATTTGGACTCGGCTTTCATAGATTACAATATTTCATTTGAATTTGAATGAGCTCGTAAAAGTAGCCTGAATCATAGCCGATAAACAATGTTGGGTTGTTTCATATTTTTGCGTAAAAATAACATCGTCCTTCAGCTTCTTAAAGTGCTGTCCCTTTTGGCATGGCTTCAAGAGCGCTGACTATAGGCCTGCTGAGCGAGTGGTTCTTCTATGTGCAAAAGGCACACAATTGTGAACTGCCGGCAGCATTGTGTGATAATTGGCCTCTATTAAAAGCCTTAAAATTATTCGCCCTACCGCGGTGGTCTATTAATATATGGTGCTCGACTGTCAATCCGAAAGTCACGCATTCGAATCCGGCTGCGGCGGCTGCATTTTCGATGGAGCCGAAAGTGTTCGAGACCCATGTAGTTAAATTTAAGGGCAACTTAAATAATAAAAAAACCCATGCGGTCGAAATTTATGGAGCCCTCCACTACTGCGTCTCTCATAATCATATCATGGTTTTGGGACGTTAAGCCTCCAATATTGTTATTATTACTAAAATCCTTAGAACTACTTCTTTTTCTTAGCTCGTTTTATGCCGCGCCGTCTTTGATTACTTTTTCAAGGGATGGATTGGTGCCCACTATCATCATTTCAGCTATCTTCTATTTCAAGTATACCGTCTTGGAGCGAGGGAAGGATCGACATAGCACTCTAATGCAAAACTCTAAAAGAAACACTGAGACGAAAAAAACGTACTTTTACGGTTTTTATTCGAAGTTTCCTAAAACATCGATTCTATAAGTAAATGTCTAGTTGTCCAAAAAATACTGAAAAAATAATACAAGTCACGAACGTCTTGGAGAGGAACACGACGAAGCTAAATAGAGGCTGAAAGTCTTTTACGTTGTCGGTCATTTTTGTAGAAATATTTAGTGGAAATTTATTGCATTTGAATACAGCTTGCTCGTATTTTCATTAAAAGCGTTGCTATGACTGCGTTGTATTCGCTTCTCGGCTAACACAGCGATAACACCGAATTTGAATGCATTCAAAATCACACTGTTTCGGTCTGAACTTGGTGTGAATTAAAAATATGGGTCCTCACATGATTCATGGTTACCTCTGTAGTGTGAAATAAGCTATTGTCAATAAATAAATAAATAAATAAATAAATAAATAAATAAATAAATAAATAAATAAATAAATAAATAAATAAATAAATAAACAAATAAATAAAGATCTAAATATCTATCACTACTATATATATATATCAAGTAAAACAGTGTATTTTTGTTTAGTATTTTCCTAAAATGTGCCTGACAGTCATGAGAGCCAGTCTGCAGAAGAAACCTGCTGCAATTTCAGCAAGCGATGCTATGCCGAGCACCGAATTTATTCCATAACCGATCTGCCTGTTTTAAACTAGAATTTTATAGTTTATTACAACACGTACACTTTCATGTTTCCCTCCTTTTAAAGAAGTGTTTCAGGGTGTGCATTTTGACTGTGATGTCAGTATACATTTACGGCGATACACACGATTTTAGTAATAGTCGATAAAGGCTGCTGTTTTATTGATTCGTTGTGTCTGCAAACTACTAAGAATAAAAAAAAAGAAATTAAACTTACGGGCCTATACAGTGACTGAAAGGCGTCTACACCATGACGGTGTGGATGATGCCACGAGATCGCAACTCCACATCTCATCGCGGGTGTTTTTATTATCGTTATTTTTGTGAACGCCGTCGGCGTGTTTGTTGTCTCGTTGCCTGACTTCAGCACTACTTCGCACATTTGGCGTTTCTTTCTGGAAAGAGGATGAAAAATTAGAGCGAAATTTCGCAGGAAGAAAACGCGTCAGCAGGCGCGTTCCAATCACTGAAAAAATAATAAATAAAAAAGGTACAGCTCAGCGGTGATGGTGTTCCGGGTCCATATCAGCAGACATCAGCATCCTGCACTTCCGCGCGAAGTGCTGAGCCCAGCGCGAACAAAAAACGCGATGATCCGCCACGTCTCGGTCTTCGTCACCTTTTCTTCTTTTTCTTTTATCTAACTTTTTTCTCTTTCTTCGTCAAGAACTTGTTTGGTTTAGCTTCACAAGAAAGTTTGAGTTTCCGCAGAACTAGACGAAAAACAAAGTCCGAAGCGAAACGTGAGCATTCGAGGTAGGGTAAATCAAGTTTACGGCGTAAAAAGACGCACACGCACCATCACACTTCCCCATATACGAAACGCGAAAACTTAGGCGGTGCGGTGAATGGGTTGCAGCATGTTCCCTTGGTTTGTTTTTCTTTAAGGGATATAAATGCGAAGAAAGGAAGCGACGTCGGAAAAGGGGCGATAACAACGCCGAATGTAACGGAAGCTATCATGTCCTTCGGAACTCAGTGCGTATATGGCACATAATAAACTGCGAGGAACTCGGAAAGAACGAAGCTTGCAAGATGGACTCTCTGGTGAAAGCGAACATACCACTCCGCTCCAGCGATTACGGTGGCTTGCTTCCTCTCGAGTCTTTCAGTCTCGCTTATAGTCGTATGAATGGCTTGTCGTAATTCAGATTCTTTAGGAGCATGCTTCTTAACTACAGTTATAGATTCTTCAAATGACTTGAGGCAAAGAGCAAAATGAACGTATTATAAAATGGAGCGAGAAACACGTTTTTTACATGTTGTCTTATGTCGTGTCTAGCCAAGTTACGACAGCTTTAATTTTTCTTTGCGATGCGCGTGACTGGGAAACTTCGAAGTCTCCTTAACTGATGTTCATAGACATAAGGGGCGTCAAAGTGTTGCGCGATAGTAAAAAAAAAAGGAAAACCGGAAAAAGGAAAGAAAATTTAGAGCTCGTATGCAGATGTTTACTTCGAAGTATATCTCTTCGTAGCATTTCCTGCCCTCCATGAAACGCGACCGTCGATGACGTAGCTGTCCACATGAGGAATACTGATTCCTATGATGGAGCGACCAACTATTTTTTTTTCTCGATTGCTCCCCAGGCGAAAGGTTATCGCTCGGCAAAAGTAAAGTGAAGGCAATTTTACTTTTGAAGGCACCACTGAGGGCACTAGTTGAGTCAACAGCAGACTCTCGAAAAACGAAGGCGTAAAAATCGCCCACAAACCAACCAACGCAATAAGTGTACGTCTTTCAAAATACGATGTAGGCCCATGTGCTCAGATTTGGTTGCACATTAAAGAACCCCAGGTGGTCAAAATGTCCGAAGCCCTCCACTACGGCGTCTCTCATAACGATGGTTTTGGGACGTTAAACTCCACATATTATTCAACACTTCTTGCGAAAGGCAAGGACCACCCACCAAGAGAGAAAGCGTGAGGCGTTGTCTATAAAATAAAATGCTCTGACGTCAAGACCGCATATATTAGCGAAAAAAAACCTGAGACACCAAGGTGCATTTATAGCGCTTCTGAACCACACCTGGATGGCGGCACATGTCAGTGGAGCCTTGGACATGGGGCCTTACCAGTCTAGATCCTAAACCCCTTTTAATTTTCTCAATGAAGATCCTTCTTTTTTTGTTCTCCTTCACCGAAAACATCAAACAGCATGAAGATGACGCCGTAACATTTCGAAGACAACGAAATCCCCTGCAAAACACTCAGAAGGAGCCGACCACAAGATTGCCTTAAAAAAAAAAAACCTCGACAAGCTAACAGAAACTAACCATGAAAAGTGGCTGTTACCAAAATTGTGCTTCACCCAAAACGCCGAAGCAAACTTGTACCCTTGCAAAGGCAATCTACTGCCAATGTTGATTCACTGATTGATCAAAGCAAGAAATGTGAGGCAGAATGAGTCGAGAGTGAACTAAACCATCCCGAGCCGCCTTACGCCAACCAATACCACGCTACCGCAACAGCCACAAGCTGCTTAACACTCGCGCTACGAAAGAAGATGCACCCTTCCTTAATCTCCACAGCTGATTCGTGCAAGAAATAAAATATTGCACTTCGACACTTCCACAGTCACTCCCTCTGAACAAAATCGAGTTGATAAAAAAAGAAATCTGGCAATAAGCGATTTTTTTTTTGGGGGGGGGGGCTTTTGAAAGCCCTAAATAACCCAGTCACACAGGTAACACAGTGGAAATGGTCAGCTCAGAGAAAGAAAAGGTATACCCTTTATTATGTGGACAATTTAACGCAATACATATTTCACGTGATGTCTTTATTTTGTCGAATAAAGCAGGAGATTTACATGAAATGCTGGTAGACCCCGATGCATGCAATGCATCCTTAACCTAACCGAAGGCTTCCTCCCTTCATTACGGCAGAAGAGAGTTTCAGAATAATCTTGCTTCATCTGTAAGCACCCGCTGCCGTGAGCAAAAATGGAAGGCCCGTTGCTTATTGTTTGGATTTGGAACAGAAGAAAAGAACGTTTCAGAATTTGACGCGAAATATGCCTAAAAATATGAAATCAAGTTGGCATCCACTCGTGTAAACTAGATTCAGTCAGCCAAGGCCATACCAAATGGCATATTCATTCTAGTTTTAGCTTTGATAACGCCTACGATGCAGTTATTTCTGAATGAGAGAATAGTAACAATTCTGAAGCTTTTTGAGAAAACTGCAATTCTTTCAAAGGAATGAACACTCATCCAAATGGGGTCGTGAAAACAAATTTTGGGCAGCAGGATACAAACATGCAAGCCGTACGACTCACCGTGTGAGCGGTGCGGCCTAAAAAGCAGAGCTCAACAAAGAATGATGAAATAAGGTGCTGTAGCATGATTTGTTTCTGACGCAAGGAAGCCGCTTTTGAATTCAGTGATGGAGATACTGCTCAGTAAGTGGCAAACGAACCAAGGAGCGTAAAATAGTACGTGTTCATTGCAGGATCCGCTAGAGGACTTGTATTTTCTTTCTTTCTGTCTTCGGCTTGGGGACTCACGAGGGGAGTGATGGTTCTGAAATGGATACCGCAAGTTATACGGAATGACTCAGAGACGATGGCGAGAGCTGCACAAAATCTTCCCACTGGGAACCTGCTCAAAATACAAGAGAGTCCCCATCGTTGCCGGCTCTCCTAATGCTTTCGTAGTTTATAAACACACAGACGTGCCAATTAAAGTACGGATGCTCCTACGCGGATCGCCAAATAAATGTACCACCAGCGGACCTTCAGTAAACTTTGATTTCAGGCCTAATGAAGCCAAAATTATATTGTTTGCATGCACCTACAAAATATTTTTTTTCAGTCTCACACGAGACAGTGTTATACCACTATAACTTTAACATAAACAAAAATTGAAATCAGAGCAAAATCAAAATGTTTTTTTTAATCATGAGTTGTGCCCTTTATAGGTGAAATATTCACTTCTGCACTGAAAATACAAAATATCGCAGAAATAAATCTATTTTTCGCGAATGACTAATTGTATACCGGCGCTTGATATTGACAGGTGGGCGTCAGCGGCACTTGGGGCTTCATTATCATTGCTGAAGAAAAGAAGATACGATTAACGTTAGAATGAAGTGGTTATTGTCGGTACAATACATGATAAATAATGTAGTTATTGCTTAAAATGACCTTCACTTATGCAGCATTTACCAAGAAAACACTTTCAATGACCAAACTAGTAGCTAATATGACGGAACGTTGGTACATTTGCGGTTTCAAATGTCATGAACCACGACACTCGAACTTCCTTAGAAAACACGTCTTTCTGATGGGAGACACTGCTACGAGTATTTCCCCCAAAATGTGGATTTATGTGCACCGTTCGACTTTCTAAGCCGCTCTTTTTTGATGCAGAAACCTGCACTCCCTCTTTTCCGAGCTGCCAGCGCTCGCTGTATGACGTCAAACAACAAGTAGCGAGCAATTGGCTAATAGCCAACGTAAATTAAGAGTGGGGTTTGGACCCGAGGTTCTTCCTGCACCAGGCTGTCACCATGTGCAGGCGTTGCACTCTGTAGCCTATAAACGTTCACACAGTGATCCACAATCGCACACATTGGTAACAGCGGGAGAGAGCAATCTCTTTTTATCGCCTTTCTCAAGGTTATGACGTGTGCTGACCTAACTTTCTTACCCCGTGCCATCTCTACTTGTGCAGCTTCCAGCGCACTGGTCACGACAAGAGAAGAGACAAAGTGCCTTAAGTGCGTTACAAACGCCTAAACTCCGCTTGTTCTTCGCGGATTACAGAAATTTTTGCGGCATTCGATTGGTGAGACAATAACGTTCGATACTGGCGTTGTTAGACAATTACTTTTGAAAGCCTGTTATGACCCCTTAAGTGTAACATGTTACGGTAGTCTAGCGCATCCGTTTACAATGCTTAATGTTCTTTAATACAGATATCTTTTAAAATGCTGAAAATATAGAAATGACTACTTCAAACAAGTTTTGCCTTTCTGGACAACTGCTGTGCAGTGGCCTGGCGTCGCTTCATGCTTAGCATGACGAACATAATATTTTGATAGCTTCACAACGTTTTTTCTTTAAGTGAGGCATTCCAAAATGCGTTGAAATTTAAGAAATACTCCTTAGAAGCTGCTGGATGGCGGAAACTGCTCAATGCATTGAACGAAAACCTTAAACTTTGCAGTGTTTTCATAAGCGTCAGTAACTACAGTAAAAATTTAAAAAATAAGTCAATTCTATTCTGGCGTTATCAATTCGCTCTCTGCCTTACGGCCTTCATTTTCTGCTTATCTCTGACCGACCCCGCTCTCCCGTTTGCCCAGACTTCCTCAAGTCGTCGTCTTTGGCTCTCGGGTGACTCAGCGGTCGTGTGGCAACTCAACACGCTATGACCCAAGTTCTGGAGTGCCTTGCGCGCGAATACTGCACATGCCTATAGGGAGGGAATGCCGAAAGCTAGCAAAATTATGCGACAAAGCGTGCATTCAAAGGTGCCAAGTTATCACTGCACCCGAGCCGATGCTTGCCCTCGGGTGCTGTCGTCTCTTGGAAGTCTTTTCGAGGGGCTGCTTACTTCCCGCATTGTACCTAGAGACGACAGAGTTGATGACTGCAGGCAACCTACGTTATAAGGCATATCGCGTGTACTTCCAGCCGGCAGCTTTCCTTGATTTTGCATGTTGTTTATTTGTTTAACTATAGCAGACACCAGCCATCATATACTCTTCTTACTACCAGATGAGTTAGCGCGAGCCGTAACAGTAAAGATGACACGACACACACGAAGATACAGGAGAGCGCTACCTTTTCGTGCCTACTCTGTTTTTTTATTGATGTGTCTTGCCGATTCATGCTGGTATTATGAAGCACCAACTTACACAAATAGCAACTCTTCCTCTCTTCACTGCTACGCATATTCATACAACCTTTTGCCTCTGGCTATAATTAAGAGCGTTCGAATGAGTGCACACGTGTGACCTAATCTATCTCGATCTCCGGCTGCAGTCGCTTATCGCATCATATTTTCTGCCGGCTCTTACATTAGGGGCATTTGGCAACGCCGGCGTGGCGGCGGTGACTGCACATTCAATAGAGGAAAATAAAAATACTGTAGGTCCGTATGCTTAGATTTGTGTGCACGTTAAAAAACCCCAGGCGGTCGAAATTCGCGGAGCCCACCACTACGGCGTCTTATAATACTATGGTCGTTTTGAGGCGCTAAACCTTATATATCAGTCAATCAACGCCGGCGTGAAATTAAGGTGAGCTATAATCAATGCTAATCTGCTTATAGTCCCCTTATTGATATTTATGCGATTGCTTCATATTCACTGATGACGAAAAATTCAACGTACTACACAGGTTGCACGAATTCATACTAGCGTACAAATTTGATATCTACGTTGCGGCTTAGTGATAAGAAAATGAGAGGCAGTGCGACTGATGCTAAAACGTATTTGATTCTTCTTTCTCGCGTGTGGTGTCGCTTAGCTTGGCTGAATTTCAGTGAAACCCTTTAACGTTGACTTCCATGAGCAGTTGTGAGTAACACGGAAAAGAAACACGGAAAAGAACAAGTGTATTCATAACCACGAAGTTTGTTTCTCCATCGAAAAGAAATGTATTTGCCATATCTAGGACCTCCTTTTCTCTTTTCTACGGCCGTAAAGCGTTTGCGTTTATTGGTCTTCGATCCAAATCACTCGAACGAAAGCGTGGTGGGTCACATAGTCAGTGCCGCTTTTTGCACTCTCGTGCCACATCGTTTCGAACTCGTGGCCTGGATGTTGGGGGTTTGATTATACCCCTGGCATTCAGACCGTCCATTTTTTTGCGATCAATTAAAGCTAACATGTGCTGTAAACACGTGCCAAGATTGTAGTTCGTGCAGTATGTGCACAATACCATTGTTTTATCTGTGGAGTTCTTATATAGGCGCTTCTCATTTATGTAGGGCCAGTTGTGCCAGCACGTTGCAGGTTAACGAATGGAAACGTGAGCTTGTTGGTGTGCGTTCACGTTTTATCGACGCAGCGGACATGGGACAAGGACGGAAAATTAGCAAGCAAAGGACACAATTCTACATCCTCAACCATGTGCGGGGCATAAATAAACAAATGATGAACGCTATGTGTAATTACTCTAGACAAATATAGTTCTTGGTTAATTGTTCTTCCTTCCATGGTCAGCTTTGCTTGAAACCCCGGTACAATAAATTGACAGAAAACTACGACCATATCATATGGGTCCTTTAATTGCACAAGAAGCCCGCATGTCTCGGACCTAATGTGCTTAAGATATGACAAGCTTCGTGCCTATTTTTTGAGCTCTCTTTGATCTGTAGAAAACACATGCCGTCGTGTTTATATTCGGACGCGTGTGTCAGGGCTTTAATGGAGTCTGCACGAACTAGGTGGTCCGTTAGGTTTTAGGTAAAAAAATTCGCAAAATAAGTTCTTGTGTTTTACGTTAAGTGCTCTTCACTATTAGGTAACGGCATTCGATAATGATATGTCCGTCAAGAAGGCTTAGCTAAAACGTTCCCTTAGGAACAATTGTTGAGTGAGATACATTTTCTGAATATTGTCTCGGGTCCACTAAATAGTTCTCTTAGGAACAACTGTTGTGTGAGATGCATATATGAATACGGTCTCCTGTCGAATAGCCTTGTAAGCTCATTTGTTTTTTGTACCGCTATTTGCAATGTCTAGGTTAACCTCCCTGTCTCTTCCTTTTATTTATTTCTCTCTCTCTATGTGCAATGTAAGAAGAGTGCCCTAGTTCGAACAACGTTACTGGCAAAAAAGTAATTTATGGCGTTGCTCAACTTTCTCTGGGGCTAGACAGTCGCTATTCCGCACCAATCCGAGACTGTGCCAGCCGATGGATCTGCGTGGTAGTGCACCTCTGCGTGAATACCTTTTCTTTTTTTTTGCGGTCTTGCTTCCATCGATATTTTTTTTTGCTGTATGTTTGGGTAATGAGTTTATTGATTTCACTGCTTTGAAGGTGGGATGTAAGTATTGGGATAGTATTATTGCTACGCAATATATGTAGGTATAGATGTTGAGCGCTTGGAGCAAGCCGTATGATGCCAGCTGCTTTTCGATATAAGGCACGCCGTAATATATAGTAATAACGAATGGCTTTTCTAACCCAGTCATCTTGAATGAGTTCCTAAGGAAACTCGCGAAATTTCGCCATTAGTTGGCGCATTTCAGCTCGCGAATTTGACATTCTCCAGAAGCCTTAATTAGACAGTGTCAAGACACGTTGCTTTCCACGCGGGTAATCGATTTATCACCGCAAACTACCTTTCAGCAAAAAGACGCAGCAGCTGTAGTTTATTTTTTAAGCAAGCGTTGACTTTCATGCCTTCTTAAGAATTTAAATCTACTCCTTTAAGCCGCCCAGCTCTTCAACGAGCAGGTGCATACCTTGGAAGTGTTGAGAAAAAGGGTGCGCACTTAACGTTTTGCGCTATCACTGGCGCTCCACCATCCTTTCTTGCTACCCTGCTTACTGCCTGTTTTTCATCAACGTTGTGATGTCGAGGATGAGCCGCGCTTATGGACACACAAGACCAAACTAGACGCCATAAAGAAAGCACGTTGGAGCTCATAGGGATGTTCACTGCGTTCCCTGATGTGTAAATATTCTCAGCAAAGTTTTGTTTGTTTTCGCTGGTGAGTACGATTTGCGTACGTCACTGCATGGAGACCCAAACTGAATCCCTGGCTTGTTCGGTGCATGCATAAATAAAGAGCACACGTAATAAAGAAACCCATGAAAGAAAGCAAAAAAAACTAACAAAGTAACGGAACTTGTACTCATAAGTAGTACTAGATGGTTTTACGAAACACGCGGAAAAAAACAAGATAACGTATACGCCATTGCCGCAACGCGTGGGTAGCCGCAGCGAGAATGCAGTCAAAGAGCGTTCCCATGTTCCCGCATTGCGTTGTTTTACGTTCAAGGCATGTTGTAGCAGCAGCACAGCTTTTATCCCGTAGGCTTTGAGCTGGAAGAGTGGTACTGTATACGTATAGATTCGGCGGGCATCATGCAGACGCTATATATATAGTGTGGCGAGCTAACACTGTACGTATGCGTAAACACGGCGACAGGATGATTTCCTTCATGGTTTTGTGTTAAGTCGTGTTTCCGGAATAGCACTATTGATTGTATGCAGAACAGAGGCACGCATAGTCACCAGTTTATTTCAGATTTGTTTTCAACAGTCTGTAAGTATAGTAAAAAACCCAGCAGCGCGATGCTCGCAATGATCGCCAAGCTATTATGCCTTGTGCCAGGGGAGTCCTTTGTATACCTGAAAATACTTATATTTCATCATAGTCCCGCAGTACCCAAAAAGTCTTGGGCAGGCAATCTTTGTAGGAGAATATCTCAGGCTATCACAACGTTTAATATACAGTTGATCGATATGTGGGGTTTAACGTCCCAAAACCACCATATAATTATGAGAGACGCCGTAGTGAGGAGCTCCGGAAATTTCGACCACCTGGGGTTCTTTAACGTGCACCCAAATTTGAGCACACAGGCCTCAGCATTTTCGCTTCCATCGGAAATGCAGCCGCCGCAGCCGGGATTCGATCCCACAACCTGCGGGTCGGCAGCCCAGTATAGCCACTAGACTACCGCGGCGGGGCATGGAATATACAGTTTGGTCAAGCCGGCCGGTGAATGCGAAAACGCTCCAACTAAAGACAAAAATTGTGAATTTAGCTGCTGCTTGCGGCGGCGCTTAACATCCTTTTGTACGCACATTCTGGCAGTCCGTTGCCTCGCGTTAGTTGTTTAGCCTGCTAACGCAACGGTCGGCAGTGATGATATTTGGTAATGAGGACCAAAAGCTTGCAGCTACCATCAACGTAATTGGAGAAGACTGATGGGAAACGTTGTTTGGCCATTAATACTAACAAACGAGGTTGCCGTTTCGTAAGGAAAACGGCAGACCGCTGTAACCGTGTTTTTCAAGTCAGTAATAATAATAATGGTAATAATAATTTCTCAATTTACATGAACGATGAAGGAGACTGCGGGTAAAGGTTGCTTGAAACACAAGCAACTTGACAGGGTCCCGTAGCCACCTCAATTATGCAGGGAGCGGCAGCGCTCATGATGAGACAGAAACAAAAAAAAACTGTTCATTCATACACAAACGGTTACATCAGCGTTACTCTTGTTTACTATGTGAGCATATATTTATAAAATGGACACGCAGTGTTCGTACAAAAGTGAATGGTATGTCAATGTTTGAGTTAGGACGTGAGGTGAAAAGGGTTGGTAAGATATTCGCTGCATAGAGTAATTGTTGTATTTCTTTATGAGTGTGTTTTTGTGTATCTTTGTGTACGTGTGTTTCTTACCGGTAATCTCCTCGACAGGACGCTAAGGTTTTTAATTTCATGTTGCATTAACGTACCCTAATTAACGCACTTATTCATCCGACGATATTACTTGGCTCCAGAGGATTATATGCCGGGCGAGAGTATTCGGTAGGGTGGAAGCAATCCTGAACATCAAGCTTTTAAGATTTAGAAAAATTGCTGCAGACGCAGCAGAGAGCATAACAATAGAAACATATGTGCATAGTAACTACACGAAGGCTGAAACTATTCCTAATAGTAATCTTCAGAGGAGAGTGGCTGGCGCTTCTCCAAGTGAAATCCCAGCTCCTTTAAACTAACCGTGCTCCGCTGAGCGTTTTGCATGTTTTAGCATCTTTTACATCACTGCCTTCTTTTGTGTGACTTACGTGAGAAATGTTCAATTATAAGCGCTGAGACAACGTTCCTTTTCTTTTTTTATATCGCATGCTTCTACCACTCCTTTGTTCGTGAAAGAAAAAGCATGATGAGTACAGAACAACAAGGAGCACCAATGCGTTTGCTCTAGAATGCACTGAAGTAAAACAGCAGGGTAGATGGAAATGCTCCGAGCATGTGTTAGAGAAGAGAGGCGCCATGGTTCTATTCGCGTTTGTTTGGTGCATGAATGATTTATGCAGTCGTTTTTCATTGGTTCCATTTCGCGAGTTCTCTGAGCTGAGCGCTTTATACAAAAACTTTGCTTTCGAAAAGAATCCAGTAAAACAAGACATTGCACTGGGATGGCCGTTGACCTGAGCGTCGTTACGCCGCCAATGTTTTTTCGATTCGGCGTCCAAACTGGCGCTCGTAGAATACCTCTTTGCATTCGTACTCGGTCATTTATCTCTCATTTTACTGTGTACGTAAATATACTTTTTTTGTTAACGCCTTAGTCTGCGTAGGTTTACTTTAGCTCTTCCGTTATTCAACCAGCTGCATGTTTAGCCGCTGAAGACCAAAAAGAAGACGGAGGGTCAGTTAGAGTTCACAGAGTTATCTTACTTGTTAGCGTTTCGACTTTCCTCGCGCTGGACTGACACGTTTCAGAAGTTTGACTTCAGAGATTGTTTTTTTCCTTTCACTAACACACACACACACGCACACGCGCGCGTGCGCACTCACATACATACATACATACATACATACATACATACATGCATGCATGCATACATACATACATACATACATACATACATACATACATACATACATACATACATGCATGCATGCATGCATGCATACATACATACATACATACATACATACATACATACATACATACATACATACATACATACATACATACATACATACATACATACATACATACATACATACATACATACATACATACATACATATGTGAAGTAGGAAGGCAGTGACTGATGGTAGAGGCTGATGAAGAAAAAGGAATAGAATAAACATGCGGCATGAGCCAGGCCACGTCTCCTACATATAGCGTCGCGCGAGTTAACGGGATGAAGACCTGCCAGCCCATTCATCAGTCTCTCATTATCGACGCAGTTCCCCACAAGACGCCCTGATCATGAATCGACTACCAAATAATCTCCCAACAGCACGCGGCGACCAGCACCATGCCAGAATCATCAGATGGCCTTGGTATCCCCAAGTACTGAGGATAAGCGAAGGACGACGGACCCGTACAAAAGTGGTTTAACCTATTCGAACTCAACGCTGCCGCTGCATCCTGGTCGGAACGGGAGATGATCACCAACTTCACCGACTGCATCTTCAGTGAGGCATTTAAGTTTTACCTCACCCACATCTTTCATCTTTTGCCATGACTCGTCGTTTCCAAAGAAGAGATGACCACCCGGTTTAACGACTATGACCAAGACCTACTTATTGTTAACCATCTGGAGACAACCACACTCTATCGTCAATTCCCTAAGCAGTCTTCAAGCATTCGAAAGCTCAGCGTGAATCAACAACTGCCACAAGACGAAACGGCACATGAGTTTACTGAAAGGCGGCCATGCGTATTTTGGAAAAGCCCAACCATCGAGCGCGCCTCCCTTCTGCACAAAAGTCGGCGTTTCCAAAGTCGTCGCACCAACATATGACACAAGATGCCGCTTACCCTATATACTGATACCCTTCATGCTTCGTCTCACATACATTGTCCACCACCCGGTTGTCCATCAAGCAACTCTTCAAGTTCTACTAACGCTCACCGTTTGCCTCATAAGGACGTTGTGCTCACCGCAGACCTGCTGACGCATCGGTAATATATCCTGTCAAGCCATAGGGAAAATCCCCTGTCAAGCCATAGTCTTTCCGTACGGTTTCGTGCATCACCGTCCCGTGCACACACTCTCGAAAGTCTAAGTAAAACCAATGGTAAAACCGACGTCTCAGACGCATCGAACCTCGCACGCTATCAGACGCAAGAACCACTCGCAGTGAACAGCAAAGAAGAAGCCCTTGAAGAGCGATCTGTCAACTCTGGAGCATTACCTTCATTACCCGAAATGAAACACAACAGCCTAGAGAAAACTACTTTCCCACTGGCCACCACATTCAATTGCCAAGAAAATCAGTGTCATGGCCAAAAAGGCTGCCACATCAGCTCTTTTCGCAGCAACATCATCAATGCGAGCAAGTCCAAGAACAACAGAGAATGCAAGGGCTACACCAACAAGGACAACGACGAACAGAAACATCCTTGGAAGATCACTCAAGAGTTAAAGGAAGGCGTCTACAAGCGAGTCAAGTGAAGCAACGACAAATTAAAGATGTTTCCCTCGAAAGAAAGAAGGCATTGGATTCAAAACATTTTCCCGAAACGAAACATCACACAAGTTTTCTCCGGCAAAGATCAAGACGGAGCCTATGATTAAAGCGATTGAAACAACAGGGGACGAAACGACACAAGCGGCGTAAAACCACGTCCTGTTTTCCGGAAAGACAAAGGCATCACCCCGTCAGCCAACGAATACGCAAACTGGTAGTGCCTCGTGCGTACCATTCGCAACAAAAAACCCGACGTTTGCAAAGCTCGAGCAATGAGTGTTCCAAGGCGTCCCATCCTTGTTCATTCCTCGCTATAACTGCTGTATCATCACAAATTCCAGCGTTAAAGCAGTGCTTGTAATGTACCGAACACAACCGCCAGCCTCGCCCACCAGAGAGCTCCGTTAGATATCACCGGACATGCTGCCCTCTCATGTGAAATTTTGTGCAAGTTTATGTAACTCTCATCTTGCGTGGAGCTACAGCATTTCCTGACATTTTTTTTTCAATGATGAGACACAACTTGTTCATGCTTCATAGTTTGTAGCTCGCGCATTCTTTCGGGAGGGGGAGAGATCCTGTGACGTAGTAAGGCAGTGACCAATGGCAGAGGCTGATGAAGAAGTGAGAATAGAATAAGCATGAGGTATGCGCCAGGCGACATCAAGCGTCATGTATATATATATCATCCTGATGAAGGCCAGACTCTAGGCCGAAACGTCGAAATAAACCACGTTGTGACTGCTCACGAAGGATCTACTGGACTATATATATATATATATATATATATATATATATATATATATATATATATATATATATATAAATTTAAATCTAACAGACAATAGTGCCAAGGAAAGTATAGGGAAAATTATTAGACTAAATTGTAAGGTAAATGTGAAGAAAGAAAAGTGGGTGAAAAGATAACTTGCCGTGGGCAGGAACTGAACCTGCGACCTTCGAATAACAGAGACGATTCGAAGGTCGCAGGTTTGGCTCCTGCGACCTTCCTTGGCATTCATTGGCATTATTGTCTGTTAAACAGATTTCGTTAATATTATGTTAAAACACTGGAAAACGAGCCCTTAAGTATACACTTCTTTCCTTGTTCATTAAGAAAGGTCTCGTACTGGCAGACTTGGTGTCTTAAGTTACATACGAGGGTCAGCTGCCTGCTCGTAATAAGTTCACGTGCTACGTGACGCCACACAGGCTCATAACAGAGTGTGCCACACTCGTCGCCATGGCTGCAGATCACGCTGACTGACACTCCCACGTTTAAATTCACATATGTACCCAATAAAGTGGCTGGAGGATAGCCGCCGTGGTAGCTCAGTGGTAGAGTATCAAACACGTTATTCGAAGGTCACAGAATTGGTTCCTTCCCACGGCAAGTTATCTTTTCATCCACTTTTCTTTCTTCACATTTACCTTACAATTTGGTCTAATAAACTCCCCTATACTTTCCTTGGCATTATTGTCTGTTAGATTTCCATAATATTGTGTCAAAACACGGAAAAATCAGCCCTTAAGGATCCATTTTTCCCTTATATATATATATATATATATATATATATATATATATATATATATATATATATATATATATATATATGTGTGTGTGTGTGTGTGTGTGTGTGTGTGTGTGTGTGTGTGTGTGTGTGTGTGTGTGTGTTCATCCCCCGCACATCATCGACAACGTTTTCAACAAGACGCCCCGACGATACATGGACTACCAAAGCATATCATAGCTGCAGGCACTGACAAGCATCATGGCAGAACCATAGACCTACGTTCCCATCCCCAAGTATACTGGGGCAGCGGACGATGAACCCGTATACAAGACTGGGTCGGCCTGATCGTGCTCCACGCTACCAGCGCATCTTGGTCGGAACGGGATATGATCTGCAACTTCACTGTCTACATCTCTGGTGAGGCTTTCAAGTTCTACCTCACGCACATATTTGAAAACGGCGAATCATGAATAAAGATAGGAGAAGAAATGACTGCCCGTTTGAACGACTACGACAAGAACTTCCTCATTACCAACCATCTCGAGACAGCGCACTGGGCCTTCACAGTCCACGCTCTTTTCTCGGGGGACATAGCGTTTCATCGGGTTTATTTTCCCCAAAGCCGGTATTTTCAAAGTCACTGCTCGAACATACTACTCGTGATGTTGCATACCCTCCTGATGCCCTTCATTCTTTCTTGCATACGAATTCCACGACCCGGTTTTCTATCACGTGGCTCTCCAAGCGTATACGCTCACCGTTTGCCTCATAAGAACGCCGTGTTCGTGATAGACGAGCTGACTCATTGAAAAAATACCCTGTTAAGCCAGCTCCTTCCACACGGCTTCATGCATCACCATCAGGTGCATACACACCGGACAGTCGAAGCAAAACAGAAGACTCAGACGATAGAACGTCTCACCCTGCCAGGCGCAAGAGCCCCTCGTAGTGAACAGCTTAAGAGAGGCCTATAAAGAGCTTTCTGTCAACTACAAAGCATTAAGCAACTTTATATGTAGCCACTATTTGGCCAGCTTGGCGCAACAGTTTATATTGATGCCCATCTTGTCGTTGATGTGATTGTTGACACGAATCGCTCAATCGATCAGCGGTGTTATACGACCTGATAGCATAGACCAACAATACCTGGAGAGTGAACAGACTGATGTGGAAGGGTTCGTAACCTTCCACATCAGTAATGATAACGCAGTAAACAAACTATCTTACCATATATAGTTCTCCCAAGTAGACTGTAGTGTCTATGTCACGAGTATCCAGGGAAAGAAAAAAAATGAAACGCCCACGTGAACAAAATATAGAAAAATTATTTATCATATGTCTGGTTATGTAAGACCAGGGGCTCATAAATCTCCAATACCATAATATCGGGGCCCCAAACTACAAAATAATTTCGAGGCACGCCGTAGCGAGTTCCACAGTTACACAGACAGACAGACAGACAGACAGACAGACAGACAGACAGACAGACAGACAGACAGACAGACAGACAGACAGACAGACAGACAGACAGACAGACAGACAGACAGACAGACGGGCTGCACATAGATAGATAGATAGATAGATAGATAGATAGATAGATAGATAGATAGATAGATAGATAGATAGATAGATAGATAGATAGATAGATAGGTAGATAGATAGATAGATAGATAGATAGATAGATAGATATGCTTCGCACATAAAAGGAGAGAATAAACTTAAGCCTTCGTTTGCACGCTAGGGCACATCTCCCCGAAGCAAATAACCACTGGCGTTCATAAGAATGTTTCTAATATAGCATGGCACTCATTTTAATAACAATGCGTCGGTAAATATCATTCACAGTGCAAAAATACGTGCCATCTCATTCTTAAGTAGAATTTTTTCTCCGTGTGCTTTGTTGATTAAGTGTAAATACTCAGATTTAAAACATGCAGTAATCACCCCTGGACAAAAGCACAACTTCCATGTGGGAGAATAGAATGAGTACACACTTCCTTCGTGCCCTTAAATATAGTCTGTAGTTTTTGGTCGCCTCCATGGCTGTGTGTGAACGATGATTCGTGTGTTGCCTATGTGCAAAATACTAAGGCGCGACTACGCCCATTCGCTTATATATAAGTGTCGATGAAGCCAACAGACTCGGGTGCTGCTAAAGATGTACGAAAAGAAAGCCATTGTGAGGTGCCTTCAAGGCGCAAATGATGCCACCAGTCGTTGATAATTGATTGCCTTCGCTTTCGCAACGAATTTCACAAGATGTAACTCTATTCTTCCTGCTCGATTTGTAAGGATGTCACGAAAGAGAACAGCCTTTACAGGGTAGGGTTTCTAGCGCGCAACCTTTACGATCAGAACTTGTCTTGCCTTTCAGCAGCCTTATAAGGGAGAGTGATTGTAGGTTTACTGTTACCAACGAATGAATCTGTAGACTTTCTAGCAAGCACTGTTTACCGTAACCAAGGTGTCCGAAGAAAAGAAACAGAAAGGCTTCGCATTCAACACTGATCATCGATATCTCATGTATCAAAAGCCCGTTTTCAGCTTGAAAGAGCATGGGGCCCTCCTATGTGTCATCGGTAGCTGCAATATGAATCCACCAACGGCATGATGAAAAAGAGATAAATACAACAGTAAACATTTTGCGACGTGACGATATCTCTTATTTTTTTTTTGTTTCGATACGACCCATTACCATGATTAAGCGTCGCAACTTGTGGTTCAGGGTTGCGATGGACCAGTCATACAGGGTTGTGCAACGGAGACGAATATAAGCTGTTCGCTGCGCACAAGTGGTCTTGCGTGAGTTTTGAAAATGTGGAGCATTTTATGTTCCTTGCAGGCTGCTCATTAATTGAATTTGAAGCTATGCTTTAGCAGGCAACGAATATTGTTCCAAGTCACAAATATCTACGCAATGTAGAATCATTTTTTTAAACACGAATGTGTTTTAGACAAGGATGTACCACAGCTACGCTTACGGAAATGGCGTTCCTTCACGGATATGACGTTGTAAACTATACAAGCACATTAATTGGAAAAACAGAACGAGAACAAAACGTATTATATTGGGGCGTCGAACCAACGACTTCTGGCTCTGCCGCGCGCGTCGCAAACTTCTAAGCCACCCAGCGTATGTTGCCCATAGGCTAACGGCAAACCATTCATACACACGATGTACCGTTGGCCACCCACGAAGCTCAGCAACTTCAGCGCGTTTTCGTAAACTGTAGCGAGATGGCGCGAGAAGTGCGCGTTTGGCACGCGTGCTCGAAAGCTTGGCGCCCCGCGCCACCCCGCGCGCTGCTATGTGCGCGCGCTTCCACATGGCGTGGTCAAAGTGGGTATGCATGTTGTCTTGTGTGGTAGCTGACTTGCGCGCCTTCTTATCTCGGGATTTGGACGTTTTGTATCTCTTGTGCTTCTACGGCAATATTGGTTTGAAGTTTCAGTGGTTATTGCGAGCACGAATGTCACTTCGCTCGCTGCCGCAGCCGCGTTTACGAAAGGAGCGCGCTACTTACTCACGAAGAAGTAAGAATTGTGGCAGTTGTTCGTGTTCGGCCTCTGTATACTTGTGCGTTCGTTTCGTGCGCCTTTCTTCCTGTTTTGTCAGCATTCTTTAAGTGTCAAGCTGTGACAGTTGTTGTCCGTGCTCGTCCTGTGTACTCATTTTGTGCGTGCTTTCTGCTTGAGGTGCACGCTGCAAGCTTCGAGCTGCTGGACATTCTACATGGGCATTGCTATTTGTTGCTGCAACTTTCATTACTTCGCCTTTGTGGCGAAACAGTACACAACAAACGCTCAACACGTTTCACTTTCGTGTCACAACGATTCCTAAAAACACAGACCAGCCAAGTTCTTTTTTTCTTGGCGAGCTAGCACATATTTAACATGAAGACCTCTTCAAGAAACGCAAACATGGCTGTTCCAAGCTAAGGTTTAGGCTGCTTCCCCTTTTCTCGAAGTGCATGAACTTACTCTTCATGTCTTCCTACAGTCTGTAAGCGTATGTGTTATTTAGAAGCATATTATGCTTCACTCACTTTGTCTCCTTGGGTTGTTCCCTGAAGCACACATTTGCGCATTGAAGCGTGCAACGAACAAACTGGGGGACTCACTCGCTGGATTCCGTGCCGACCGGTTGTGCGCCCGCGCGCTCCGCGCGCTCGCGACCTTCGGCGTCATCGTAGCTCTGGCCGACTGGGCTGGCCCTACGTCACCTCCTGTCGCCGACGGTCTTCGACGACAGTGCAGCTCTGACCTACTGGACCTGCTCTACGCCATCTACAGACGCCGACAACATCTCTCGCAAGTGTACCCCGTCCTCGGACTCCAGTGACCGTGCTTCCATCTTTCCTGTCTCTCTTATCCCCTCAGTTTGTTGTTGCTTCTTCTTCTTCTTTTCTATGCCTTTACTTCTACCCTTTTATCCCTCCTCATCCCCATCCCTTGTGAGCTCTGTGGCGGTGTCGCTCACTGAAGCAGACAATAACGGGGCTCACTTTTCTCTTCCTTTCTCTATCTTAAGAACCACTCGCAACGAACAAACTGGCCGATAAACCCGCATAAGTGTTTTAAAGACGATAGTCTTTCTTAGGGACCTTCAACGCAAAAATTTTGGTCTGTCTGTGTGTGTGTGTGTCTGTCTGTCTGTTTTCTCTGTTCTGTCTGTCTGTCTGTCTGTCTGTCTGTCTGTTGATTTGTGGGGTTTAACGTCCCAAAACCACCATTTGATTATGAGAGACGCCGTAGTGGAGGGCTCCGGAAATTTTGACTACCTGGGGTTCTTTAACGTGCACCCAAATCTGAGTACACGGGCCTACAACATTTCCGCCTCCGTTGAAGATGCAGCCACCGCAGCCGGGAATCGAACCCGCAACCTGTGGGTCAGCAGCCGAGTACCTTAGCCACTAGACCACCGCGGCGGGGTCTGTCTGTCTGTCTGTCTGTCTGTCTGTCTGTCTGTCTGTCTGTCTGTCTGTCTGTCTGTCTGTCTGTCTGTCTGTCTGTCTGTACATTTGTCTGTTCGTCCATTCCTAACGGCACCGGGTATTTGAAACTGCCAACCCCATCCGCAGCGCCCACCAATGTTGCTCAAGGTTTAGCGTTCATACGTGTGCAATCGTCAATAATTAAGCAATTATTCTGCAAGCGTTGGGCATCATAACAACGCGTATATATTCTGCATGTGCATCTTTTACTAGAAAATGCATACATAAGTAACTTTAAGGACGGTAGCGCTTATCACGCAGCGCTGACCATCGAACTCTTGCACAAAAAAGTGAGTGTTTCTAACGCTTTGCTAAGACGCGATGGTGGTGGTGCCTACCCATCGCCTTGTGTTCCTCACCTTATCACCTCTGAGACGGGTGCGCACACCCGTCTCAGAGCCACGCGCTTCGTTTTGCAAGAAGACTGCCAGGTGGCGCTCATATCTCACGTGTGACGTGACTTGATGTGCTCGTTCACCTCCGCTGCATGCTCGATGCACTCTAACGCAGCGCCTCCAGAATACCATTTAAGCAATTTTCTTGCTCAGAACACCAAATTAATTGTTCACTCTCTCCACATGCAAGACTATCGTCTTTCGACGACATTTGCAGATTACATGCAGATACGGGGCCAATTTTTTGTTCAGAAAGTATTACAAAAAAAAACCTGACATGTTCACTTGCGCATTTGCTAAAGATTTCCCATTTTCTTCTCAACTGACTGTATTAATTCCTCTCCCTCCCCCTCTCCCTTCACCTTGAAACTGGTCTGCACACAACGTGCCTTTGAACGGGCTCCAGCACCAGGGACATCAGAACCTTTCTGCATCGCATGTAATTTCGATGAGCCCCCTTTTGACCAAGCGACGGTGTCATGCGATGACGTAATCATGACGACATAAGGACGTAACAAATTTCGGTGACGTCATCACATGCTGATGATTTCTACAGCAGAGCCGGTCGATGGTTTGTCGTGCATTGCGGGTAGAACATTACCACCATTGTCGAGTCATAGCGTAAGCTGTAGTCACGTGACAGAAATTGCGTAACCTCACGAAACAGGTCACGTGACTAAAATTACGTAATATCACGTAACTAGTCGTGTGACATGTGCACGTCATGAACCACGTAAGAGTTACTCACGCGACTGAAATTGCGTCACTTATAAAAGCTCGTCACATCACATGTTCTCACCAAAACTACGTGAAACGTGCGTAGAGTGCGGAACCTACCGAAACCGCAGAGGGATAACCAAGGCTATGTTTAGTACAGTACTAGAAAAAAAATTAGCCACTCTATCAAAAGTTTGGTATATTTACCAACAACCTACGAAAAGTTTAGTTGAAAACTAGCTCCGCTGCTAGTTTCAGCTTTGAGCCCCCAGTCTTTTTTTGCATCTCTTTTGCTGATATCAACAGTCACCTTTCGCGTTTGATTAAACATATGAGGCTTTAACCCTAATAAGATATGCCTACAGGGTAATAATATTCGGAATTAGTACTATTCCGAATATTTCTACCACGCGGTGGGAGAATGGCCTCTCCTATAGGCCATTACTCTTAGGAAACTTCAGCACTGCATGTCCCCGCGCATAACTTTCGTATTAGCGGGGGAGGTGGAGTGTGTTCACTTCTTATGGCGCTGAGACGTGCCAAGGAAACGAACAAAGGACAGTCGCTTGTGGCATCCACCTGCGGCAAGCACCTATTGGTGGCCCGGCAGCCTTCGGTTGGCCGGCGGGACAACTGGCTGCCTAATGACTCCAGAGGTGCTGCTCCTCGTTTGGAGACCTAGCCCGCGTGATTACATTAGTCACTCTCGGCATGAGGGTTGTTGTTGCAGTCCGGTTAGGTGGAGACACGAGGCGGAAACACCATTGTTCCTCGCAGGACATGTGCCCGGCTTGCCTCACTTCCGTGTTCGGCGAGCCTTCGTCTTCGTATATGTGAGCGAGAACGTTGACTTCTTCGTTTTCTGGATTGGCTCGGCTCCTAATCATCTCTGTAGTGGGAACACCACGATGTGAACAAACACAGGGAGAATAATTGCTACTATCTAGTGCATCTTTTGTAGGCACACTTTAAGAGAAGCTCTTATAGCTCGCAGATTTCGGTGACGGCGTCGTACTTGCAAAACACGCCGCTGGTTAGCGTGCAGAAAGCAGCCACGAGAAGCGTGTCCCGGTCATATGCGTGTTTTTATGTGCCGTTATGATGTTTCTCTAATAAAAATGTACTTTTGTACCGAGGTGACTTGTCATTTTAAGCTGCCACACTTTGTTGGTGCCTGTATAGGAATGCATACAGTCGCTGTTGCTAGTAGCAAATAAGGTGTTTCGTTCAAAGCTCGTCGACGAACGCATGTGACTGCATTTCCCGGCATGAAGGAAGAAAACGTTTCGGAGGCTACATTACGCATTGCGATACAAATAACAGTGAAAGAAAGATAGAAAAGTAGTATTTGAGGCATGCACATGGCAAGCGTCGCTTGCGCCCATTTCTGTGGCAAAGGAAAAGCTCCTGAATTTTTAAGTTTTCACTGTGTGTCAATATTCAACACTAAAGACGCTTTGTCGTCGTCGTCATTGTCATCATAGTTTTCGTCATCATCATCATCATCATCATCATCACTACCACCACATCATCATCATCATCACCGCTGGCATGTCTACTCTGGGGAAAATGCCTCTTCTATAATCCGCCAATAAACCCGGTACCATTCATGCTTGCTGGTGCCAAGGTGTACCAGCAAAATTCGTAATCTCATTTCACCTAACTACCTGTCTTCTCTTCGAGCGAGGCAATATACCCGTCTGTCCCTCGTGGTCAGCTACGTAGCAATAATATGGCACGAACTGTCAGTCAATGAATTATTTTGGAGTGCATCCTTGTTGGTTCTTGTTATGCTCAGTATGCAACTTAGTTGGCTGCAGTCATCGACTACATTGTCAATTCTGATATAGCTGTTATGGCATCGTAATGGAGACGAAAAAGCATCTACACTAAAAACTAGAGCTCTCAGCGCAAAAAAAAAAAAAACAATCCCCAAGGAAAAAAAAAAGAACTGATGGTAGGGTACTGTGTGAACACGCCGAGAAGAAGACGCCAACAAATGTGATAACTTTATTATACAATTTTTTGTGTGTGAAAGTGGATTTTGAATTATAAATTGCATTCTCTTTTTGGTCTCTGATGTAAGAGGGTTTATCCGTTTTCGCAAAATGATCGAGATACAAGGTAGGAGTGTTAAGGCTGTTGGTTGGGTCATAATATTCTGCTATAACTGAGAAAATGAGAAAATCATAAATTGGAACGTACTTGATCATTGTGAATAATGACATATCAATAGCCATGTTTGAGTGAATAGACCTTGAGTTAATTTGTTTGTTACGTTTGTGGAACTAGCTTCTTTCAGTTTCGGGAATGCAGAAAATAATAAAATATTCAGAGTCGGAAATGTTAAACGGCTACCTTGTGTTTTTGTTTCGCGAAACGTGCAATAGATCTCCTTTGGTCGGAAGAAGCGTCACATGAATCTCCGTTGGTGGCGAAGACCTGAAGGCCCAGCCAAAATGAATGGCTTACCTAAAGAAATAGGTTGGGGGGTGAAACAACTCCATCTTACTTTGAGAAGCCGTATTTTTTATACAGAATGGAAGCGTATTTTTTTAATGTTGCAGAATATGGTATACTTTTTAGTGACTCATCCCGATGCGGAAAGCTTTCTGGTATATGTTATGCCAAACGAGTGAACTAGACCGACAAGTATACTGCGTACCGAAACGCAACGTCGCTTTCGTGTTTTAAGAACCGCACCCCCGGTCTCGTTCTGCTGCAACGCAATTCTCAACTAAGTGCGTTTTCATGTACACTCGAAAGACGCGCAACGCGCGAAAACGACGAAGCAAAAACCGGGGTATGGCATAGGCATTTTTTGAATTACCCGAAATCTCGTTTCGGCGTAGCTCTCCAGCGTTTTCACTCACATTTGTTCTCGGCGGGCGCGGCTGATACGCGGAAGGAGTAATATACTGTCTTTCCTTTTCAAATCAGCATTCGCGTTCAAAGCAATAAACACAAGCTCATATTTTCCCCGCACCTGCTTTGTCGACGTCGACGTTGTAATGACTGTTGACGGGCGCGCTGTCATTGGGAATGCTCACTTCTCTTATATCTCCCGCTGAGAGTGTTAGGCCGCAGAGCTGTTTTGAGCTCGCGACTGGAAGCGGAAGCTCTACAGAAATGTTTATGCGTCGCCGTAAATTTTGCTTTTATGAACATTTATGGCGTAAAAGCAAAACTTATAGGACCGATGTGCAGATGCAGTCGACAGTTGAGAGAGCATGGAAGGGTGAACGGTTTGCTGTTCGAGCAGACTCTTGGTTCGGGCAATGACTGGTGGTGGGTAGTGTTCGCAAACTGCACAGGGATAGAGATTGCAGCGAAGGGAATGGGCGCAGCTTTGATTACGTTCGTTTTAAGTTCGCTCTATCGATTATTCACGGCACTGGGCTACTGAGGAGCCTGAAGAAAGCGGTTCTCTCTCACGCAACAACGGATTTTCGCTGTAACTTGAGGGGCTTGTGCAAGCGAGAGGCACGCAAGCCTCTGCTTTTACCCCTGACCTATAAGCTTCTACACTAACTCACACAAATGCATGCACTCACGCGCAGTGCACATGCATGTAGGCGCAAACTCAGGGAGAGGCAGAGAGAAACAAGTTAAATAGGCATAAGCTCGCACATTCACATTATGAGCACGTCTCATCGATGTATATGGGTACATATACCAACGAATGCAAACGAGAACCGTATATATGCTCAGCATAAATGTTGTGTGTGGTCACACTTGGTATATGTTTTAACACGTTGTTTAGGCTTAAAATGGCGTCAACACCGAAAATTGGCACCCAGATTGGTGAAGGGGCAAAATAAACTATCTCCGTTAGTGGGACTTGGTGAACCAATTTAAAGTTTGTCGGTTCCATTGTTCAGGCGTTGGGACGCTTCAACCACGCAGAGCGTGCTGGAAATCATACTGAACGGGACTCTACATTGATGTTATGTTTTCTAACAGCAAAGTTGTTAACGCTTGGCAAAACTCCGTGATCATCCGGTGGTGGTGGTGGTAAAAAACATTTATTTGAACTATTTTCAAGAGAGAGCTCGACATTTTGCGGGCATGCGCATCATATAGGCCAAGCAGCTCCCAGCATAGCAAAGCCATTCATTGCGTAGCATAGCAAAAGTGCCGGGAAGAAAAGGGAGGGTAAGCAGGAGTAAAATGAAGAGGTGAGAGAGTATTCGATAGATTGCCATGAACAGGATAGTTAGGACAAGGTAATTCGAGTTAATACTTTTTAGTTTAGTTTGCATACACTGTAACATCGCTAATAATGTGCGTTACATTCGGAGATAACATAATTAACAACACGGATGGAGGTCTTTCTGATACTAAAAAATGCCTGTTAAACTCTTGAGTGGTGATTGAAATAAAAAAAAAATAACGGTAGAACATGCACACAGATGTTACAGAAAAGCCTTGGTGAATGCAAGATTAAATATAGGAAGCAGAAAAAGTGGCATGTCATATTAGAACAGCACATTATCTCCAGTACTTTATACCTATGTCTGCTAGGTAGACAATATATTTATAATATGTGAACACGGCATAAGCGCGCTAAACGCAACCATTGGTCACTGTAACAAGTTTCACCCTAGTATTAAATGTACCATGCACCATTCGCCTGATGAAATTAACTTCCTAGATACGATAGTACCCATTGAAGCAGGAAAATTAAGGAAGATGCCTTACAGAAAGTGGACATACAGCCAAAAATACCTAGATTACACTAGTCACCACTAACGACACTGCAAACAAGATATTTTCGTCGGACAAGCGAGGTGCATGAGATGAATCTGCAGCGACCGTGGGGAATGCGTCCACCACTTAAGTAATCTAAAGGGAACAAATTGATGAAAGAAATTACCTGCAAGACACCCTAAACAAGGTCTACAACAAAGCATGTAAACTACATAAGAAAAGAACACTACATTACCTAAATAAAAACCCCGTATCACAACCCAACCAGCCGCTAGCCCTTATGACCAAATATACCCAAACATAAATAATATTCGTTTTAAGCATTATCTAATATTGGGAAGCAACGAGTGCCTTAGAAAGGTGTTTCCCGAAGTGCCATTGGTCGTGTATCGCCGCAACAGAAATTTTAAGAACATGTTAGTGCATGTAAAAGTAAACTCTTATTCTACTGCCCAAGTGTAAGACTTTGCTCCCACCCAGGATGTAAGACATGCTAACACTTTCAAAATGACATGATAGTTAAAAGCACCGGGAGTGATTATGCCCAACACATAAAATCTCGCTTTACCTGCACTTGTGAAAACGTTCTCTACATGATTGAGTGTTCATGTTGTCATAAACACTACATTGGTGAAAATAGACAGCGTGTCAATGTTAGAATAAACGGTTATCGCGCTGATACGGCCATTAAATTACCGAAAGCAGCGGCACAGCCTTTTAATGTAGCAGGACACAACTTCAACAATTTCAAACTCTACATTCTCCAGTCAGACTTCCGGTCCGCAAGGGGCGTAAAATATATGACTCGTACCTTATTCACAATTTCAATACATCTCAGCCATTGGGTATAAATGTTTCTAAAGCAACTGTTAAATCAATTGGATATGCTACATACAGAAAGAAAGCCACTGTGAGTTAAGCCCTCCGTCTAAGGATTTTAAGCCTTTCGTTGTTAACCGCTGACAACCACTTCGAGAACCAAGACTCAGCGACATGTGTACATCCTCACTTCCCCACTGCTTCATTTGTTTCTTTTTATTCACGCAATGTGTGTTCCTTTTTCACTCATACAATTCGTCTCAGCACTCCTTCTCCCCTGCTTTCAAACTGTCGCCCTTTCCCTTCCTTTGTTAGTACGAAGGAGAGGGCATGAAACGTATAGATACTCTAGCGCTAAATAAATCAGTTATGTTCCAGCATTGAGGAAGACAACTCCGCTTGTCGAATCGTCGGCTCGACACAAACCCTGCCAACGGATTTTTCATTAGAATGGTATTTTAAGATCAAAACAATTGCTTGTTAATGTATTCATTACGAAGGCGTCATGATTTTTTGAAATGAATTGAACACAATGAAAGCAAAGACAAAAATAATGTAGAAATAACTGCAAAACAAAGCGCGATGAATCCATCTAGAAACCATAAATTTAAGTATGTCGAAATAACAACAGCCAATCAAAAATGCATCGTAAAGAAAAAAAGTTTGGTAACAACAAAAAAAAAACGGGACGGCTTTATGCTCTCCCATAGTAGAGTACCTAGTACTCTAAATCGTTAACTACTTTTTCTAAACACACAAAAGGAGAAAGAGCAAATCAGAATAAATAAAAAGTAATGACTGATTAGCAAGTTACTATAACTGTTCACATAATTCGTCGAGACAGTATTTCTTGTGCAAGCATTGGACTTCATGTACCGATGGCAAGGATTTATATTCGTATGGCACTGCACTTCAATGTGGTGTGCCTGAAAAGAAGACATTTAGTTTGCCATAGTTTGCTCGAACACAAGGTAGGAAATCATATTATCGCTTAGCGGCTACGGCAGCTACACTTTCGATGGAGGCGAAAATGCTGTAGGACCGTGTGTTCAGATTTGTGTGCACGTTAAAAAACTGAAACCCCAGGTGGTCAAAATTTCTGGAGCCCTCCAATACGGCGTCTCTTATACTCATATGGTGGTTTAGGATGTTAAACCCCACATATCAATCAAGATTATTGCTTACGGAGAACGTGTTAATTGTAGTATTCACAATAGCATTTAGTTAGGACGGGATATAGGTGCCACAGTGTTTAAGCATAAAGATAAACAGTGATAGCGTCCCTTTACGTCTCTTTCACCGTTTCCACACAGAGTAGCATGCAGCAATGTATAGGTGCCGGCAAAAATCTTTTTATAATAACGAGTTTCTCTCTCTCTCTACGTACTTCTCTTAGCGGCAGAACAATGAGACATTGGTAGATCGATTCAGAAGGCGTAATAATTTTTGTCATGTTTATTACATACAAACATCATTACGGGTTACAAAAGAAGTGAACAAGAGGGCTGTTTAGGCCCGTGTGTTCAGTTTTGTGTGCACGTTAAAGAACTCCAGAAGGTCGAAATTTCCGGAATCTTTATTATGGCGTGCTCTCATAATCATACAGTGAATTTTGGACGTTAGAACCAACACATCAATCAACAAAGTAACTGAAGAATAACGGCAATAGAAGTGTACATAATAATCGCTGATAACGAAAGGGCTAAAACAGTGAGTGTGTTAGTATCAATAAAACTGTAAAGTTTCATAACCATTGAAGAACGCGCTGTCCTCCTCGGGATAAAAACCCATTTACGCAACACCTATACAGCTACGGTATATTGCCCGGAGGTTATTAGCCGTATGGCTTGGTTTTAAAGGCATCGGAGGGAATCCAGATGATGTTCCGATATGTACGTAGTGAAGGGTGGAACAAAGGTAGGCCAAACAGTTTTTAGCACACCACAGTTATGCATAGCACTCATACATACCAAGGTGGCGGGAAAGGGAAGTAAGGGTGACGAGAGGTGATGTTAAAGTGAGGAGGGGACAGGAGGAAAGGAGAAGGTAGAGCATTGTATAACTTTGTGTAATAAGTATAGCAAGGAAGTGCGAAAGGGTAGTGAGTGCCAGGAAAAGGCATGTCTGTGTGAGGAGGAGTATGTGAGCGTATAGAGCATAGCATAGCGAAGTATATCGTACAATCTCCAATAGCAACAAGACTGTGGGAAAGAGAACAGCGGGTGGGCGGAAAAAGGAAGAGGATGGCCACCAGGCCCGCTTTTTCCTTAGTCTTCATGCATTTAGTTTTTAACGGCCCCTAACCACCCCCCCCACCCTATTTAAGAACATTGAGCACTTAGCGCACGCATACTGGCTGGTAGAAGACGCGGTGATGACTAAGACGTTATATAGGAGTAGAACATTCCTTTTATTTTTAATGCAGATGACCTGAACTTCATTAGCATAATGTGCCCGAAAATTTCTTCACCGTTCTTTTGCAAGGATTCCGTGTCGTGAGGCAAGACACCTATATAAATGTGCAAAAGAATACAGAAGACAGCATAACATGAAGGTGCTATGCGCGTTTATTATTCTGCGTCATTTGCATAAGTCTTATTTTACGCGCTTGTATAGATTTGTAATCTTACACTACCGTTTTTTTCGGTGCTTTTATTTTTCGCTTGCAAAATGCAGTAACTTTTTCTTCAGCTTGAAATGCCCGAGAAGCAGAGCCTTTTCGGAGTTTGTACTTGTCATGAGCCTGCTAAACAGATCTGCACAAAACGTACTGGCATTAATTTCATTGACTTTCCAGTGTATGCTTACTTATGAATGTGTTATACTCTGCCTATATTCCGCAAAGTGGTTTTGGTCGAAAGAAAATTTATGGCCCTGTCTTTTCCTGATGTTCAGTAGCTATTATATCCGAGGTCGATTTGTTCTATCTTGTACAACACAGAAAAAACAAGGTGAATCCATCATTGTCATGAGCTTAGCATAGCCCTCTTTGTTTTGCTGTGCGAAAAAAATAGCACTTGGTAAAATTAATAGATTAGTAGGAAGCACGACGAGATTTATAAGATAAGTGTTGAGCATATGTGAAATATGAGCGAAATTATGAAACTTAAGTGCTGCGTGGGCTTAGACACTAAGAGCTGGCTCTTTATAATTTAGCAGGAGGTGACACAGTAGTGTCTCCTCGTGATTTCGTTTACTTCTTATAGGCATAATTAGGAAAAATGAACACATGGTAATATTACCGTGGGTACTTCATAACTCTTTCCGTTAATTAAGTCTGTAATTACCATCCCCACTTACGATAAAATATCACAGCATATCCACGGAGTGCATGGTGATGAGTGGGGCGAAGCATCCATGAGTCTGTCCGTGCTTCCGCTTCCATCCGTCCATGCGTCCGTCTGTGCGACCATCCGTTCGTTCGTTCGTGCGTCCGATCGTGCGTCCATCCGTCTGTGCTTCCGGCCACCCATCCACACGTCCATCCCTGCGTTCGTCCATACGCCCGTCCGTCCGACCATGCATCCGTCCATGCGTCCGTCTGTTCATCCGTTCGCGTGCTTGTCCATCCATGAGTTCGTCCATCCGTACATCTATCTCTCTGTCCATCCGTCCATCCATGTGTCTATCCATCCGTCAATCCATCTAGGGAACTATCCAAGTACAGCCATCTCGCATCTTTTTATCATATATTCACCATATAGTTGTACCGTCATCCAGCGGACATTCCAAAGACTAAACGAGAAGTGGCAAGGCCGGACTAGAAGAGGTGTCTAGTTTCCTCCTTTCACCGCCGCTAGTTCATGGCACTGCAGCCCAACCCTTGCTGCTAAACCTTGTTAAAGAAAAGAGAGGTATACGCCCACCGAGTTTAACGTGGCAACCTTTTCTGGTCAATCCTTTTGTACGTCCTTGTGTTACTAGTTTTTTTAGTAGGCTTCGAATTCAAGGCAAATTTTATTGGAGATCAAGTCACCGATACTCGTATTTGTAGGTTATTTCATCAGAAACAACTATCCTTTTCTTTATGATTCACCTGCGCCGGTTTCCTCCTCGATTAACGTGCGCGGGTTAATGTACGGGAACTTGTATTTCACCGCTTCCAATGTCTACTTCTGTTCTCTAAATGTACTTCAGTGCGTTTCAAGTTTATAGCTACCTCTATATAGGTTTCGATCTTGAATTCTTCACAGTGATCTTTTTGAATTGTGCTGCACTGGATATGTTTTTGCTTACATCACTGCTGTCCTTGTTTTGTTCACGTGCCACGATAAAGGCCTAGTCAGGTAACAGTTACGTCTGTTTCCTTTTGCCTGATCTCAGTGGCATGTAACTGTAACACGACATAATAAAGAATAAAGAGTAATATTATTTGTAAACAGTGCGCACGTGCCGCTCCTCCTACCACTACGATGACTACTACTACATACATCGCTGACGCACGACCCACGGCATAAGGAGCTTCCCCCTTTAAATACCGCGGAATTCACGGTGCTTGCCTTGTTGCAGAAGTACGCGGCGACATACCATTTCTGCTTTAATACCAGAACTCCTGGGACACTGAATTTAATCGCTGGTGCCAGGTGGTTGAGTTGTTATTTCCAGTATTGGTGTGATTTAGTTATGGATTCGAAGTGGCTAATAATCGAATACCCACATTTTTGTAAGAAAGCGTCTATGAAACCGTAATCACCAAAAACTAGCTCAAGGCCATTTATTTTTGCCTAATGAGAACTACTACTACAACTACTACTACTACTACTACTACTACTAACGTTATATATTATTATTATTATTATTATTATTATTATTATTATTAACACAACGAAAATTCAAAACAAACTATTGGGAATGAACGGAGGGGGAGAGGCGCTCTAGATTGAGGCTGAACGTCTGGTCGCCAGTTCGGTACGGGACATGGAAGAACACACAGTGCAGGAGGAGCCCTAACTCTCCGCTATTTCTTACGTGCATTCTGACGCTATGCCTTTTGTTTTGTTGTTATGATGGGCAGTGCACTTGCATATGCGGGCTGTATATAAATGATTAAGCGAGCAGCACTGCTGATTCGATCAGCTCGCTTTTCGTAACTAAGACGGTGTTCCGAGCTCATCGTTTCATTACCTTATTCACCAAAGCTGCCACGGCGAGAAACACTACAATCGCAGACTTAACTCGCTTAGTTCGAGCATAACCAAATGCTTTCAAGAATGCTTAAAACATTCATTAACTAAGGGCGAACGTTAGAGTATAGCATGGGGAGCTGATTCCCGTCAACAGGCATATATCAACTGGAAAATATCAACTACACGTATGGCTGGGAGAGTATGTATATGAATTGAGATGCTTACGGGGCGAGATCGAATATACTATACGCCGCACCTTGCGGCATCGGCAGCTTCGAAAATGACTCAATGGTGACCCTCCCTTCCCCCCACTTATCCCGCGTCACCACACCTAAGTGGATACAACAAGTTATGATGACGTCATAGTCGTCATTACCTTTTTGCCATGTTTGCGCCAGCAGACTACTTTTGGGCTCCTGCTCACGCGGCCATGGCCGCGGTGCTATGCTTTGAAAGTTTTGTTTGACGACACTACTTTTGCTGTTCTGGTGCGAAAGAACGTCTTGGGGGAAATCGTGATAGAATGCGTCACAGTTCTGTGTACTGACGCGGTCGAGCGTTGCATACGCTTGGCAGTGATTCACCCGATGGCTTGAAGTTTTTGGAGATCTCTGAAACCAAAGCGACTTTGGTCGGTAATGAGGAGCCTATATATTATTATGCGTAACGCGCTACAGCAAATGATATGCCGTCTCATGACGAGGTGATCTCCAGCAACTCCCATATAGTCATCTATCTGCATTACTATCAGCATTGCGGTCAGCTTTATATCAGCGTAAGTTTCTACTGAAACCTATTCACACATGCTTTTATGCGCTGCCTGAATGTTTGTTTATCAGAGACCTAAGAGCGGGGGGGGGGGGGGGGTGCGATTATTTTCTCCCGCAAACGCATTTACAGTAAGTTCTAAACAGAAATTGCTCGTGTAAGTTGCATATTTCGTAAAAACGTTTTTGCTGGATTGCAACCACTGGTAACACTAATTTGAAAATTGAACAAAAGGTATTGTAAAGAGCAGGTTCTGAGTGATATTGACGTTAAAGTGCACTTACGCCGCGATCGGAAAAGCTAATTTTACGCCAGTCGACTCCTGAATCCAGTCACTCAGGCTCGCTCAGTTTCAGGTAAAGCTGCAAGTTCGAGTATGAGTGAATCTTGCTTAAAATATGCTCGTGTCTTAGGAGTTCGAGTGAGTCCGGTTGAGCAAAATTTTGGTCAGTCTGAGTTCGAGTGAGCTACCTGAGCACTGCTTATTTGCTGAGCGAACCTGAGTGACTTCCTAATTTTTTTTCGACTCAAGTGAGCAGCAAAAAAGAAAGAAAAAAAAACGCGAAGTCACAATTCTTGTGCCAATGTACCTTTCACAAAACATCTCTTTTAAACCTCTCGTTTCAGAGTGGTGCGACGATGCCCTGCGAAAGGCAGCCTCACATGGTCCACGCGATGGCCGTCACTTGTTGAAAGGTGACACGGATTTTTTCGCTTCTATTTCTTTCATGTTGCTGAACTCTTTGGTTCATTACTTGAGGAAAGTGGGTATCGCTGTGAAAGGACGAGGATAAAACGGCGACGGGAACCGACAAACAGAGGCACCAATGATGCACAGCAGCTTTTATTGTTTCTAAGGTCGGCCTCACTCTGCCTTACCGCGAACACGCCACCCCGTTTGCCTGAAACTTTTGCTCATTTCCCAGGTTGGGTCATCCCTCTTTGTGCAAACGGCCTGAGGCCTTTTCTCGCGAGCATTTGTGAAGGCAGTTGACTTACACTTTTTCTCAACGGACTACACTCTCCGACTTCTATCTAAATTATCTGGTGCCAGCGAGCGACTGCTTAGTGACAGATTAGTTGAGCAGAGATTCGCCGTCTTGTATAGACAGAAAAAATGTGGGACTACAAAGTAGTATATATATATATATATATATATATATATATATATATATATATATATATATATATATATATGAAGAGAAAAACTGGCTTAAGTGGATGAACGTACGAGAACTTTTATTAATTCCTACGTTTCGGTCGGAGTCCAGCCGGCATTCATCATCATCAGCCTGATTACGTCCACTGCAGGACAAAGGCCTCTCCCATGTTCCGCCAGTTAACCCGGTCCTGTGCTTGCTGCTGCCAATTTATACCCGCAAACTTCTTAATCTCATCTGCCCACCTAACCTTCTGTCTCCCCCTAACCCGCTTCCCTTCTCTGGGAATCCAGTCAGTTACCCTTAATGACAAGCGGTTATCCTGTCTACGTGCTACATGCCCTGCCCATGTCCATTTCTTCTTCTTGATTTCAGCTATGATATCCTTAACCCCCGTTTGTTCCCTAATCCACTCTGCTCTCTTCTTGTCTCTTAAGGTTACACCTACCATTTTTCTTTCCATTGCTCGCTGCGTCGTCCTCAATTTAAGCTGAACCCTTTTTGTAAGTCTCCAGGTTTCTGCTCCGTAGCTAAGTACCGGCAAGATACAGCTGTTATATACCTTCCTCTTGAGGGATAGTGGCAATATACCTCTCATAATTTGAGAGTGCTTGCCGAATGTGCTCCAACCCATTCTTATTCTTCTAGTTACTTCAACCTCGTGGTTCGGCTCTGCGGTTATTACCTGCCCTAAGTAGACATAGTCTTTTACAACTTCAAGTGCACTATTACCTATCTCAAAGCGCTGCTCCTTGCCGAGGTTGTTGTACATTACTTTCGTTTTCTGCAGATTAATTTTAAGACCCACGTTTCTGCTCTCCTAGTCTAACTCCGTAATCATGAGTTGCAATTCGTCCCCCGAGTTACTCAGCAATGCAATGTCATCGGCGAAGCGCAGGTTACTAAGGTATTCTCCATTGACTCTTATCCCTAACTGTTCCCATTCTAGGCTTCTGAAAACCTCCTGTAAGCAAGCGGTAAATAGCATTGGGGAAATGATGTCCCCCTGCCTTACACCCTTCTTGATTGGCATTCTGTTGCTTTCTTTATGAATCACTATGGTAGCAGTTGATCCCCTGTAGATTCCTTCCAGAATGTTTATATATACTTCATCTACGCCCTGATTCCGCAGTGTTTGCATGACGGCTGATATTTCTACTGAATCAAACGCCTTCTCGTAATCTATGAAAGCTATGTATAGTGGTCGGTTATACTCTGAGCATTTCTCTATTACCTGATTGATAGTATGAATGTGGTCAATTGTTGAGTAGCCTGTTCGAAATCCTGCTTGTTCCTTTGGTGCATTGAATTCTAATGTTTTCTTTATTCTGTTAGCAATTACCTTTGTAAATAGCTTTTATACTACAGAGAGCAAGCTGATCGGCCTGTAATTCTTCAAGTCCTTGTCATCTCCTTTCTTATGTATTAAGATGATGTTAGCGTTCTTCCTAGACTCTGGTACTCTTCCCGTCAGGAGACACCTCGTAAACAGGGTGGCTAGTTTTTCTAACACAATCTGTCCTCCATCTTTCAGCAGATCTGATGTTACCTGATCCTCACCAGCAGCTTTGCCTCTTTGCATGCTCTTCAGAGAAGCGTCCATCTTTCAGTGGAACGCAAGAGGTCTGAGATCTCGCATATCTGATTTTCGCCAGTTTGTTCATCTGCACCGATTTCCCATCATAATTATATGTGAACCGAAATTATCGCACCCAATCAGATTATCCGGCTACGAGTCATTTTTCTCTTCAAGTGACATCGAAAGTAGCAAAGTTGTTGCATTTATTCGCCGGGAGCTTACTTACGTCGTCCAGCCAGTGCAACCTCACGACAGCAATCAGTATGTGTGCTTGTCTGTTAAAAAAGGAAAAGTGACATTCGCACTTCTAGGCGTGTATATATCCCCATCAGGTCATTTCGACGCCAACAAACTAGACGGCATATTAAGGGCGCATCCGGGTCCGTGGGTTATCACCGGGGATTTCAATGCGCATCATCCCATCTGGGGAAGCTCAAGGCTTAACTCAACGGGACGACGTCTAGCATCATTGGTTTCCAGCCATGGTCTCGTCCTTCTGAATGATGCCAGTCCAACGTTTTTACGAGGCACTACATATAGCAGTTGCCTTGATTTGTCCTTTGTTTTACGCCGATTTGCTACACGGGTAAAGTGGTTTTTGGACATTGAAACACACGGAAGCGACCACATCCCCACTTACCTGAAGATCAAAGGTATTTCGAACACGTACTCCTCTACCACAACACAAAGAATAGATTGGAGTGTGTTCAAGACTCAACTTGAGGATGCTTGTGAAGAAGGCCTGTCCAATGGTCTTCAGCAAGCTATTAAGGAAACTGCACATGCGACTACGCGCACAATAATACGCTCTTCGAAGTACTCTGAATATGACCTCGAGCTGGAGCGACTTCGTGCGATACGCCGTCGTGCCGAAAGACGATACCGACGCACCAATTCCACAGACAATCTACGGACAGCCCGGCGCATCCAAAAGAAGATACAACGGCGCCTTGACAAATTAGACACCCAACGATGGAGGAAATTTTGTGCGTCGCTAGATCCTCATAAACCACTGTCTCAGATATGGAGAATTGTGCGAGGCCTACGTTCTGTTCCAGAGCAGCGTTTTCCCTTCAAAGCCCTTGCACTATTTCATCGCCGACATGAAATTGAGATAGCAGAAGATTTCTGCGCTATGACCGTGGGCCAGACAGCGTACACAAGCCTACATACAGTGAATCAAATCCCTCACTCACGGGACCCACGCATGGATCTACCGTTTACATCACAGGAGCTCGATGCGGCGCTCGTCTTATGTAATAAGTCGTCGTCAAGTGGCCCGGATGACATCTCATACAAGATGCTGTGCAACCTTGGTAAACGGGCACGAGAAGCACTCCTTAACATCTTCAACGATTCCTGGCAAGCTGGCGTCGTTCCGCAAAATTGGAAGATTAGCCGCTTGGTACCGATCCTTAAGCCTGGCAAATCTCCCCTGGACATTGCCTCTTACCGACCGATCGCACTCTCAAGTTGCGTAGGAAAGGTAATGGAGAGAATGATCTTGGCCAGGCTTGAATGGTACCTGGAATACTATGAGATATATCCGAACGCCATGGCTGGTTTTCGCCGTCACCGATGTTCGATCGACAATGTTATAGATCTCGTCACATATGTCCAGCAACAAAAGGCAGGTAAACGACTATCTGCAGCCATGTTCCTTGACGTAAAAGGAGCATACGACAACGTTCTACATGACGCCATCCTCGAAGCCATTGAGTCAGTGGGCCTAGGCGGGCAACTGTATTGTTGGACACGCAGCTATTTACAAGGGCGGACCTTGTTTGTGAACACTGCAGATGGTCCAACTTCCCAACACCCAACGCATCGTGGAGTCCCGCAAGGTGGCGTCTTGAGTCCAACCCTCTTCAACCTCGTCCTCATTGGTCTTGTTGAACGATTACCAAGTGTGGTCAAGTTATCCGTGTACGCTGACGACATCTGCGTCTGGACATCTGGCGTGACAAGGCCTCAGGTACGCGCAAGACTTCAGAAAGCTGTGACGTTGGTATCATTGTACCTCAAGGACCAGGGTCTGAAAATCTCGCCAGCAAAATGCGCATTGATTGCTTTTAGTCGAAAGCCAATGAGACCATACGCTATATCAATCGATGGCCAAGTCATACCGTATGTCAAGACGCACAGATTTCTAGGCGTATTCATTGATAGAGACCTCTGCTGGGGCCCACATGTGGCACACTTGAAGAAGAGGCTGACAGAAATTGCTAACTTATTCAAGTATCTCGGAGGAAAAACCTGGGGGACTTCAGTACATGCAATGATGCAATTGTACAAGACGCTTTTTCTTGGCTATTTGCGCTACAGTTTGCCTGTGTTGACCAACACCTGTAGAACCAACATTCGGACTCTCGAAAGCATCCAGGCCATGGCTCTGCGAGTTTGTCTGGGGCTACCGCGATGTTCATCATCAGCTGAGACAATCGAGATCGCTAATGACTACCCGCTGAAGACGCATATCATGATGGAAGTGCTCAGAGCACACGTGAGGCATCTTACTCGTGCCCCTGCCCATCATCTAGCTTCACTTCCAGAAGCCCGACCTCGTGCCTCATTCTGCCAGACAGTCATGTCATATCGCACACACATTCCTGCGGGATATACAACTCCATCGAGGATTTCAACTCCCCCATGGAGTATGACCTGTGCACATGTTGAACTCACGGTTCCAGGCATAGGGTCAAAAGCCCGGCTCTCGTCTCCAGCGCTAAAGCAGCTTTCTCTTCTCTTGTTATATGAGAAATACAGTGACCATACTCATCTGTATACTGACGCTTCAACTAAAGTGGATGGGTCTGCAGGGTCGGTGATCTTTCCTGCAACAGCGACAACGGTGAAGTTTCGTTTATCCCACCAGACATCATCGACAGCTGCGGAACTTGCTGCTCTACGTAGCGCAATTGAAGTCATTAAACACCAAGAAGCCAAGAAATGGAGCGTGTTCACGGACTCTAAGGCAGCACTACAGTGTTTGACATTCGCCTTACGCCGGGGACCTCATGAGCAACTAGTGCTGGAAATTAGAGAGCTGCTTCACCACCTCTTCGACGAAGGACACAGAATCACGTTTCAGTGGATTCCAAGTCACTGCGGCATATTGGGCAACGAACATGCCGATGCAGCTGCCCGATCAGCACACGAAAATGGTGAAGAAAAATCTATACCATTTTCAAGGACTGATGCTGCAATGACCATCCGAAAAATCGCTAATGCAGAATTAAAATCCCTGTGGAACACCGAGTGCTTACGGCACACACGACTGCGTAGACTGGACACGTCTCGTCGACTCCGGCCTCCGTCTGGACTCTCCCGACTCGAGACAACGGTGCTTTGCCGACTATGGCTTGGTGTCGCCTTCACCAAAGCTTTCGCCTTCCGAATCGGCATGGAAGACAGTGCTGCTTGCGGGCATTGCGGCAGCGATGAAACTATAGAGCACGTTCTCTGTCACTGCCCTCGTTACAGCGTGCAAAGACGGCAACTAGCTGCGGCGTTAGCTCGCCTTGACGACAGACCTTTGTCTGAACAATCAGTGCTGGAAAGACGACATGATTTGTGTGCTCACAGAAAATCAGTGAAGGCCCTACTGAACTTTTTGCGTGGCAGCGGCCTATTGTATAGACTGTAGCACCCCAGCTCCCCCCCCCTTTTTTTTTCTTTCGCGCGCGTCTATTTCCCTCTTCGCTTTCTTTCCAATCTTTCTTCCCCATTCCCCCTTCCCCTAGTGCAGGGTAGCAAACCGGATGCTCCATTTTCTGGTTAACCTCCCTGCCTTTCCCTCATTTTATTATCTCTCTCTCTCTTGCATGCTCTCCAAAGCTTTCCTGACTTCTTCTATCATTACTGGTGGGGTGTCATCTGGGTTACTGCTAGTTCTTACAGTATTAAGGTCGTGGTTGTCTCGGCTACTGTAGAGATCTCTGTAAAACACCTCCGCTATTTTAACTATCCTGTCCATATTGTTAGTTATTTTGCCTTCTTTGTCCCTCTGTGCATACATCCGATTTTTGCCTATCCAAAGTTTCCTCTTCACTGCTTTGACACTTCCTCCGTTTTTCAGAGCGTGTTCAATTCTCTCCAAGTTATACCTTCTTACATCGCATACCTTACGTCTACTAATCAACTTCGAAAGCTCTGCCAGTTCTATTTTGTCTGTTGTACTCGACACTTTCATGATTTGACGCTTCTTAATTAGGTTCTTCGTTTCCTGGGAAAGCTTGCCAGTGTCCTGTCTAACTACCCTGCCTCCAACTTCCACTGCACACTCCGTAATGATACTCGTCAGATTATCATTCATTGTATCTACGCTAAGGTTGGTTTCCTCACTAAGAGCCGAGTACCTGTTCTGCAGCGACACTCTGAATTCCTGTACTTTCCCTCTCAGTGCTAGCTCATTGATTGGCTTCTTGCGTATCAGTTTCTGTCGTTCCTTCTTCAAGTCTAGGTGAATTCGAGACCGTACTATTCTATGGTCACTGCATCTTACCTTGCCAATCACTTCCACATCCTGCACGATGCCAGGGTGTGCACTCATTATAAAGTCTATTTTGTTCTTATTTTCGCCATTAGGGCTCCTTCATGTCCACTTGCGGTTTTCTCGGTTTCGGTAGAAAGTATTCAAAATCCGCAAATTATTGCGTTCTGCGAATTCTACTAGTAGCTCTCCTCTGGCGTTTCTAGTGCCGATGCCATAATCTCCTACTGCCTGGTCTCCAGCCTGCTTCTTCCCTACCTTTGCATTAAAGTCGCCCATCACTATAGTATACTGTGTTTTTACCTTACTCATTGCCGATTCCACGTCTTCATAGAAGCTTTCAACTGAAGCGTCATCATGGCTGGATGTATGCGCGTAAGCCTGTACTACCTTCATCTTGTATCTTTTATTCAGTTTAATTATAATACCTACCACCCTTTCATTAATGCTATAGTATTCCTCTATGTTGCCAGCTATGTTTCTGTAAATTAGGAACCCCACTCCCAGTTCTCTTCTGTCTGCCAAGCCCCTGTAGCAAAGGACGTGCCCATTCTGTAGCACCGTATAGGCCTCATCTGTCCTCCTAACCTCACTGAGCCCTATTATATCCCATTTAACACCCTCTAGCTCCTCGAATAGTACAGCTAGATTTCCCTCACTAGATAAGGTTCTAGCATTAAACGTTGCTAAGTTCAGGTTCCAATGGCGGCCTGTCCGGATCCAGAGATTCTTAGCACCCTCTGCTGCGTTGCAGATCTGACCGCCGCCGTGGTCAGTTGCTTCGCAGCTGCTGGGGACTAAGGGCCGTGAGTTATTTACGTAAGCATGTGGGAGGTAGTGGCCAGATACTGCACAAGGGTGGCCAATCCTTCTCTGGTGAGGGAGTGCGTTCTCGGCGGTGTTTGCCGGTGAGGCCGCACCCCAGACCTCTTAATGCAGTTCCATCAACACGCGGATTTTTTTTTAATCCGGTTGGGAACTGCGCGGTACCGGGATTTGAACCACGGACCTCTTGCATGCGAGGCGGATGCTCTAACCACTACGCCATCGCCGCAATAATGGCCCGCATTCGTCAGGTAATAAATACATTGCAAACATGAACTGTACAGCTTACATACATTGGGGGCCCCCAACACATGTCTATTGAGTATCTAATATCACATATGTTACAGTGACACGCAAATCAACATAAAAAACAGCACGATGTGATAATAACAGGACTATATCTCAAAATAATAATGTACGGCAAAGTCTGCGCAACAATAAAGGACATTTTTCACAGTCACGGAAAGAATAAACGTGATAACATGGGTAATTACGTACAGCTAGTACATTGGACAACATTTCATTAAAGCAACTCGATGAAATAACAAGAAACATAAGTAAACAACCAGCAACAATGCGCTAAAAGAACTAACAAGAAACATGTGTAAAGCAACGAGAACAGTAATTTAAATAAAACATAGGTGAATTAGGGGGCAATGGCGATAAAAAACACCTAAGTAAAACTGAGATACATGGTATTCAATCATGAGAATGAAATATAACAAAATTGTAGGTAACAGGCTGAAAACAGATGAAACCGGCAGACTTGTGATATGGAATATAGCCTTTTCCGTGACATAGTGATCCCGTTGCTTAACGTGCGCTCGAAACGTCAACTTTCTTGCGCTTTCGTTAATGTCGAATGACAATGCTTTAAATTTGTAGATGAGGAATGATTCGCGTGTTTCGCATTCGTGGGGAGATTTAAAAGCAGATTCTAATATTGTTGCTGTTAGGTCATCGAGTGAATGTCCTGTCGCATTTAGGGGCTCAGATAAGGGTAGGTTAGGAAAATTTGTGACATGCACCTTGTGATTAATAAGCCGCATGCTGAATGGTGTCTCTGTCTGTCCTGAGTGCTGAAGCTTACAGACTGAGCTCTCCTGTAGGTACACACAGTTGCTCGTCTGGCAATTGTAATCACCTTTAGTTTTCATTCTGAAATTTGACGCCCAACTCTGGGCTGAAATAGAGGTGAGCATATGTACGCAAACCTTGCAACGGGATTTGCCACAAGAGTGCAACCTGAACAGGAAGGAGGAGTTAGTACAGGTGAAGTCAGCATATCGTGCAAGTTTCTCGACCGACGATACACAGCACGTGGCAATTCCGAAAATATGTTTTTGAGATGATCGTTTTGCATGAGAATATTGTGGTGCCTTCGTAGGATGTGGTTAACGTTTGGTGCTGATGCGGAATGCGTTAATATTAGGTTTGTTGGTGGTCGCTGTTGAGCAGGCTTGTTGGCGTGAATGAGCTCATTCGGGTGACGGGCGTCATTCGGTTAACATCCTTGCTAGCCCAAGAGCTTGACCAATTCACTGCGAGAACTTTCGCATTCTGTCAGTACATACTACCACCGGCGAAACTACCAGAGCTCCGAGTTTTTCAGGACGACGCCGTACGGTAAATAGGAACAGTATACTCTTTCGGCACGCGCCATGCCTGGCTAGATCATTGAAAATGGCTGGTGGTCATCAACCGCCCTCGCGATGCTGCCAAAATCTTGCACAACAACGTAGGCGTTAAACAACACTCCTGTGTTGAACGGCGTGTCAGGTTGACTTAAGTTAAATTGAACTGAATCTTTAATTTCTGGTTTGAAACTAGGTGAAGCATATGTTTTTTACCCGCGTTTACATGCTTCAACCTTATCCCTGCCGACCCACTCGGGTTTAATCGCGGATGGGAACTCTGCGAGTCGCTGCCACGACGGTGCAGCTGAGTCGCCCACCAACTTGTCCTCTTTTGGAGATAAAGCTCACTGGCACCACATATCGGCCTGCATTGGCACTACTCACCTCACGCAGAAAATAATCCCCCAGTTTCGCCTTTGCTACAGGCGAACGTAAAGAGTCTATAGCTTTTGTAGTGCATTACATGCCACCAGGATTGGAAGTCGCTAATTCGACGGCCGGTTGATACACCATTAACTATTCTTGCAATGGGCTCCTCAGCCACGCCGCCCGGCATTACACCGGGAGACCTCCAGAAGTGCCGGACGATGATGAAGATGAAGAGAATGAGTGATGAGCCTCCCCGAAAGTGTATCTGCAGAAAAGGGTTTCTCCATTTTCCCAAAGCGACGGAAGCTTCAATTTGCTGACGAAGGTCGTGACCGTCTTCCTGGAATCGACAACAATGCGAATGTGACCGACTTCCTCGATGAAATGAAAAGAAGCGTCGAGAAGCTACATCACCCGCTGCACCAACTCGAACGCTGTTCCAGCAACCTACTTTGAGAATGCTGCGTTCATCGTTTACTCAGCGACACAGCCGAAATCGGCTGCCAGATGTGCGTTTGCTAGCTCATCAAAAAAGGTCGTTTTGTCGCGTACTCTGTGATACAGCCAGTCTCATCCTTCAGATACATTTGTGGCAGATGATGATGATGATGATGATGATGATAATCATCATCATAATCATCATCATCATCATCATCATCATCATCATGACTACGTCCACTGCAGGACAAAGGCCTCTCCCATGGTCCGCCAGGCAACTTGGTCCTGTGCTGTCACTTTATACCCGCAAAATCTTAATCTCACCTGCCCACTTAACTTTCTGTCTCCCATTAACCCACTTGCCTTCTCTGTGAATCTAGTCAGTTATTTTTAGTGACCATTGGTTATTCTGCCTACGTGCTACGTTCCCGGCCCATGTCCATTTCCTCTTTTTGATTTCAACAATGATATCCTTATCGACGGTTTGTTCCGTGATCCACTCTGCTCTCTTCTTGTCTCAATGTAGCGTCTATCGTTTTCCTTTCCATCGCTCCCTGCGTCGTTCTCAATTTCAGCTGAACCCTTTTTGTAAGTCTCCATGTGTCTGCTCCATAGCTAAGTACCGGCGAGATGCAGCTGTCGTATATCTTCCTCTTGAGGGATAGTGGCAATCTACCAGTCATGTTTGAGAGTGCTTGCCAAATGTGCTTCGCCCCATTCTTATTGTTCTTGTTACTTATATATCATGGTTCGGCTCAGTGGTTATTACCTGTCCTAAGTAGACAGGTACCCGAGACTGGCAGATACCCTAACCAAATCGCAGCGTGGCTGATGCCTGCGGCCACAACAAGGTAGCCAATGTCGACCGTCTAAGTATTCAGCACTTCCGACTGTAGCACTCGCCAGAGAGATTACAGCAGGTAGTCATGCTACGTAGCAGTCTGGTCAAGTGTAAGGGTGTGCTGCGGATGCGGGCGGATGCCGCGTGAACGAGTGTTGTGTCTGGTTTGCCTTTACAATATATGTGAGTGTGTGTAGGCGTCACTGTAAACGCTTTATGAGTGGTGTGTATGTGTGGTTTCTCTATATAGCATAGTCATGGCCCTACACCTGGAGAAGCAAGTCAGTGGATAAACCAGGCTGTGATCTCTGTGGTGATAACCTATATCTATCCAGTGTACTGAGTTTCAGCCACTGTATCCTAATCTTTAAATGGCCTTACTATATCAATGGAACATGAAAGAACAGTGCAAGAAAAACTTGCAGGCAGCCTGAGGGCATTGTAAATTTTTACAAACGCAACCCATGTACTTCCTCCCTGTCGATAACTTGCGGTGGGACGTAAAGGAGATTTACAACGTGGCAGTACGGGTGGCCGTAGCCGCTAATCAGATTACGAGTTTCTGGACCATGCGGATCGAGCATGGTCAATGCGCCCAAGTCCTTACTGACGAAGCGTATAGGGATTGCCTCAAAAAGCAAGCCGTGCGACTTTTCGCGCAAAACATAAACAAGCGGCTCAACGATCGATTCGGCATGGTGAAACTAGACTTGAGGCTGGCTTACTTTTAATCTTAGTTTTTTTATTTCTTCCCCATGGTAGGCGCAGCTGTCCTCAGCATGGCTCAACGTGACTCCCCGGTGTTTTGTTTGCGCCTGCAAAGTCCGAGACTCCTAAAAAAGTAGCAAGGGGGACTCCCTGGAGGAACAGACTCAACGGAGTGGGCGTGGAGTGAGAGGTCGAGTAAATAAACAAAAGGGCCTGAGCGGTGGGCTGCGCGTGGGGACCAGCAGACTTCAGCAGGCTTCTTGGAAAGCGCTGAGGCATGACAGAAGACAGTCCTCTGGGTTGTCTAGGCTGTCTGTACGGCTTGTTCGTTGCTTAGCTCTTTATTTTCTGTTGGCGAAGTGCTGTGCCCGCTCACACCGTGGGAGATCCAAAAAATTGAAGCAGACCATGAGTGCACGATCCAACCAGTTAAATAAAATACGGGAGCAGTAAATTAGTCGTTTGCATAAGAAAAAAAAAGCGACAGGGGTGGAGTGAACTCTGAATAAATTCTTGAAACATTTCACAGCAAACATTTCTTCTTTTTCTTCGATTCTATTTATTCGAGGCATCACCTTTCTCTGTGGGTATGTAAGCTATAAAACACTTCACTCATCTTTTTTTTGAAAAGTATGGTACAACAGAAGAATTCTGCTGGTCGGGTTTGTCCATGCACATGATTGAACAATGGTCGGAAGTATAATACAGCGCAGAAGAAAATATGGGGGAAACAGAAGTGTAAATAAGAAAGAAAAATTATAACGGAAGCCACCAAGAAATAATTGTCCAAGTCAATGCGCAATTCACAGTCGTTGGTCTAGTTTCTCTTGAATGGCTCATATTCACCTGCATTCGATCAAAGGGAGACTCAGCGACAATCCGTCAGTGTTTTAAAAACACCCCAAACGTCTTAACACGCTTGAAACAATTTTAGGCTCTATTATATCAGAATAGGGAAGGACCTTGGCTTCTTGAGTCGAGCATTGGGTCTCGGCTGTACAGGGCCAGAGCTGAAATCGCGCCAGCATACCACATTTATGAAAATAATGTTTACGGGGTGTTTAATGGATGCTTCACTAGTGTCACTTGCATCGTGTGTGTGGGAGAGAGGGGGTGATTGAAGTTATGGTTAAGTAAATCATCGACCATTGAGTCTCCTCAGGTAGTAAAGCTAAATGAATGAGACAGGCATTTTAAATGTACTTTAGAGGACATATCATGCGTAGGATATATCATGAGTACATGCCAGGTAGTCCCCAAGAAATACCGCTTAGTATCTGAACAATTATAAGCACACAGAGATTCTATACGTCTTCAATGTCCCCGACCTTCTTCCTCTCATGAACCAGCACAGAGAGGTTCTGCTGATTACAACAAGTGAACACCTGCTGAATCAGTCATCGGGTGTTCTTGAAGTACGCAAAATGCTTGCCTGCGATATGTCAGCGACCATATACTTGTTGCCTTCATGTGCACCCATCATGTACGCATGAATATATGCGGCACCAATGTGCCTCATTTCTAGGCAATGTGTGTCAGACGCGCACCTATCCAGAGAATTATCAGGATTTGGGGACATCGCATGTAGCGCCATCTCCCTGTGGTGCCAAACGCTTTGGGTGATATTCATCAGAGCCACTCGCTTTGTAGTGGGATTCCGCAATTTGACCAGAATATTCCAGTGGGTCTCTGCTGCATGCACGCGTATCCGGAAGTCTTTTCCTAATGACCAGCTTTGTTTGTCAGATATAATTTTTTTGCCTACTTCCCCTTTAGTGATGGCGGGATACCGCTACTAGAGATGGCGCCATGTAGAGATGTCGCTAAATATTAGAAGTGAGAGGAAAAAAAAAACATTATTTGTTGGGTTATAACGTTTCAAAACCATGATATGATTAGGAGGGACGCCGTAAAGGTCGCCGCCAGATATGTAGACCACCTGGAGTTTTCTAATGTACACCTAGATCTGAGTACGCGGGCCTCCAGCATGATCGCCTCCACGAAAATGCAGCCGGAATTCGATCTCGTGTCACCATGCCACCATGGCGGTTGGAGAGAGAAGAAAATTCTTGGAGTGCACTAGGAATGTCCGAAAGTGGCACCACTGTTTTTTTCTAATGTGTTAGTTGTAGAGAAGGCAAGTTGTGCAAACTTTACTAACGCGTACTCTTATGCTAGCAAAATATATTCATGTGGCATACAACACTATTGGCAGTGGTATATGAACGCCACACTCCTGCTTAGTGACTGCGCTGGTGTGTACATGCACACTGGAACGCATAAAAAGATGCGCAACCACAAACATAAAATGAAGAAGAAGAATAGACATGAAAGGCTGCCTTTTCACGGTCGAAAAAGAAAAAAAAAAGTTGCCCGCAGCTTCCCTCGGGGGAACACTGAGGAGGATGCGGAAGCATGTAATTGGTTAACGGGTGTTAAATTGCGACTTACTTGGGTCGATGGCTAAATTGGTTAACGTGGTTGTGAAATGGGGTGTTAAATGAGTGAACACGTACGGCACGTATGCGAAAGGGCGGTGTTTTATTTATTGCGACGAACTTTGAGGACGATGGCTTAGGGACGTCGATCATTCTGTTTGTGGATTCGTTGGCATTCATTTCACGGCAACTTCGGACGTCGACGCGCCGTACAAACCAACGGACGAGCGGCAACTGAGCGAGCGAGCGCCGACCTTGAGTATATATACAGCGCGACGGCGCATGCGCTGTCAGCTGTCAAATGTTCTCGAAGGAGAAGCGCGCGCGCGGCACAGATGGCGACGGCGCGACGGCGCATGCGCTGTCAGCTGTCGAATGTTCTCGAAGGAGAAGCGCGCGCGGCACAGATGGTGGGCGACGGCGCGACGGCGCATGCGCGCGCGTCAGCTGTCGAATGTTCGAGAAGCGGTGCGGACGGTGCGGACGGCGCACTACAAGGCGCGAGTATAAGATGCTTCCGCATCTAAAAAAGATGAAAACAAAGCTATGGCTTCATGAAACAAAGGCAGCCTAGTAATACTTGTTGCTGGACTAGTTGGTACGAACTCACAGCAATACATACACTAAGGATGTGTAACCATCTACTGTGGTAGAAGAGACAAAAACGGGCATCTTTCTGTCATAAAGGAAGCCCTTTTTTAGTATGTCCTGCCTTTTTTAGGGGACAAGCGTTTTTCCGTCGGTATTCCGTTTCAGTGATAATATTCCTGCATGGCGAAAACAGGTGAAGTCATGAAACAGGAGTTCTCTGAACACTACACTGCGCTAACTTCAAGAGCGCGAACGAGCCAACTCAGCAGTGAGTCGGCGTGGACAGTCTGTTTCCTTGCACAGCTCAAGAAGAAGAAGAACAAGTACTTGGGACTGGATCGCGGCAAAAAAGTGTGTAACCAGAGCGTGTTAACGCCAATGAACAGATGAGCAACGTCAGCAGCATTGTAAGAAGAGCAGAGTAGAAAAAAGATAGAAGATCGCCAGCCACAAGAGCGTCATAACCATTTCTACGGCAATGATGTTTCGAGAGCTACGGTATAAGTTTCTGTGCTTACCAACTTCCGGAAGGCCTGAACTCGAGGAATCGAGCAAGGCGAGCAAACAGCGGACTCGAGCGGAAAGCGAAAACGCCTCGGCGAAAAGAAAGTGCGATCTTCGTCGCTGTCGAACGCCTCTCGCTTTATCAACGCCGCAGGACAAAGAGGAATAAAGGCGCAAAAAAAAGTGGGAGCGGCGGCGTTACCATCTTCTCGGAAACCCCATCCTTCCACGTCTCGATCAGCGAATACGCGCGCCTCGGCGCGGCAGGGAATGACACTCGGTTGGTGCCACCGGGCATCGTTGAGAGGGTGTTCTATGCAAGCGTCAAGAGCGAGAGGAGAGAGCGAAAAGAAAAAAAAAGAAAGCGGAGCAGCCGATGCTTCAGTGGAGCCTTTTGTGGAAATGTGAAAAGATGTCGTTCTCAGGGGGCCGAGTCTGCTAATAGAAAACCTTGTGTCTGGTTTCTTGCGTTGTACGGATATAGCTGTTTTGAATGTGCAAGGCATGCGTCCCTCAGATTCCAAAGGAACGATGTACATAAAAAGAGTTGTAAATATTGCAGCACGCAAATGCCAGCGAACATTCTAACAGTCGATGGTTCGCATCCTCACTTTTGCTGTCTCTTGTTCTTTGCCCTGTATTTGTTAGCATTTAAACTGGTGTTGTTCGATTCTGAGACATGTGGAAACGTGTCTGGGAGATATTGTCTAAAAAAAAAAGAAAGCCAGCCCACCTTCGCAGATGAAAAAAAAGTAAAACTAAACCGCTGGTTTTTTTTTTTGCGTCTGTTCGACAAACAAGCCGAAATTATCAATTTATTTCGATGTACTCGAATATTAACTCCACACTCCTGCAGCGTTCTGCCATAAACGCCGATCACGTGCAACACGTTCGCCTCCCATTTTCTTAGACCTGCGTGTCCTTTCATCATTAATCTCTCCCAGGCTTGTTGTTATGCATTATACTTCAAGATCAGCATTTCTCTCAAAGTATGGTGAGCGGGCCTACAAATGATGCCTCACTTCCAGTGCTTGTGCAGGTGTGTTTCGTTGGAAAATGCGAGATGAGCTACATAAGTATAGTCACCTTATCTTTTGACAGACGTCATACCATCATTACCTATTAATCATTGTTCTGTGGACACGGACCACATTCATTAAAGACTTGTCACATTGGAGAGCCATTCGATGCATTAACCTAAGAAACCCTCTTTCTTATGCCCCTCGTCGCTACGATGCGCATCATCCTCGACAGCATGAATACTTCAACAGCTCAAGGTGCAAGTTGCATGTTCTGGATTCGTTGGAGGCAGTCGATGCTTTCAAGACATTTCTATCCCATCTCAAATGCCAGCTTACATTTGGATAACCGCAAAGGAAACGATCTCAAACATTTCTCGGTTGTGAAGGTCTCTGTGTGCATGGATAACACTGTTTTTATTGTTGCTTTTTCTATTCTTTTTCTCCTCTTTCATCTTCCCCCAGTGTAGGGTAGCAAAGCGGGTACAACCTGGCTAACCGCCCTGCATTTCCTTCGCCTATTTCTCTCTCTCTCTCTCTCTCTGTTTCCCTTCCTGGGCTTCTTTACAGCCATATTTTGTACTATTCGTCGTATCCCGTTTGTCATCAGCGACTATCTTCTATATACACGGATTTTCAGTCACCTAGACCATTGCGTCAATCAATGCTATCACATCAAAGCAAGATACCGTTGTTTTTGGTTTCTTAGTCACTTCAAGTGTACCAGTATCCCCAAGATATTGGGAAACCTATTTAATCCGGTTGGAACGAGCAAATGAACGGCAGAGGAGAAGTAACGTTTCTAAAGCAAGCGTTACAGCATGGCCCACGCACTTACTTAATTCCTACAAAATATAGCAGATCGGTATTGCTGAACTATATTGTAATATAAATATAGAACAATATTAGGCAAATATAAATATGGTTTTTGAACAGAAGGAGCAAGAGCTTCATGGGCGCGGGCAGTACTGCAGCAAGCACAAACTAGACAGGCGCTAGGCGTTAGTTTTAGCTAATGAAAAAAAAAAAGATAATAATATTATTATCATTATTTGTTTGGGTTTAACGACCCGAAACGACCATATAATAAGTACACCATTGTGGAGCGCTGCGGAAATTTCGACCAGCTCGGTTCTTTAACGTGTACCTAAACCTAAGCATATGGACTTTTTCGCCTCATCGCATTTTCGCATTTTCGCCTCCATCGAAAATGCGCCGATGCGGCCAGGATTTGATCCCACGACATGCGGGTCCGCAGCCGAGTGCCTTAGTGGACTAGAACACCGTGGTGGGTCTAAATTAGATAAGTCGCACGATTAAGTGTAATAAACGTCCGTTTAGGCATGCAGGTAATTTATTATAAAGACTTGTAGGATTATTCTGAGAGAAACAAGGTAAGCCGTACTGCGCCTTTTAAGCAAACAAATAAAAAAGCTACAGGATATTTTGAGAGCAAGTGCCTCACCACTGTACGCTTATTTTCATTCGCTCCAATAAATATAGTTGTAGATTACATATAAATAGCTTTGTTGAAGGATAGGTGAATATCACAGTAGTAATATAAAATGTAGATAATATTAGATGCAGTATAGGCGTACGACGTAGTGTAGTGAAGTTCCATTCATATGGGAGGATGGGGTGTCTTTTCAGTAATGCTAAAGTATAATATGACTCTAATTTGACTATGGTGACTGAAGTACAATAAACCTTAATGCGCCGACTAATTAAAAAAAAAAAACGCCAGGCCTGCACAGTAGACGCAGCTCAGTCACAGCGAAAGTTAGAAAAACGGCCTTTCAGAGCCTTTTCAAAACACTCATCGGGTAACTGCTGCAAGCACACTTGCTTTGTACCCACTAAGGCATTGATAATGAACTTTTGGGTAGTAGGCCGGCCTTCGCTATGCTATTTTTCGTCATTCTTCTGAGAAGCGCGGTATCCGCTAAAGACTTGCAAGGAATTTTGTGCAAATTGTTCATGGAGTGGCTGACGACGATGAGGAATTATGGCTAAAGTGGGTACGCGACACAGTTAACAGAGAAACAAGAACAAGCTTTTGTAATGGGTTGGAACATGGGAAGGCCCACTAGTTACGCTAATCACATTGTGTGAAGACTGGTTGTTCTTTCGATGTTGTTATATGCTTTATAAGTCATGTTAACACGATTACTTTCCCGACATCAAGCCTGCCTCAGGCAAGTTTGACAAGTCCCAAGCACCAGTCTAGCTCAGTAGTAGAATACTGGGCTGGCACCCAGAAGATCTGGGTCCGAGCCCTACTGTGCCATTGGTGTTAGGTCATGCCTGGCAAGTTTGGCAACAAGTTAAAAGCGCCGGCGTAACTCAGTGGTAAAATATTGGGCTGACATCCAGCGGACCCTGGTTCAAGCCCCACTGTGTCTATAATGCAAGGTATTTTTTTCTCTAATTTCGCGTGATGTGATTATGGACACCGGCTGTGGCGGTGGTGGCTGCGGACAACACGCAACTGCGCGTGACCCGAACAGTGATCTCACAACAGCTTTCGCTGTAAAATGTAAGCGATGTCTCAGCATATCAAAAGAAATTTGAATCACGCTATTTCCATTTCTCACTTCTTCGTTCCCCATGACGGCAGTGGATGTCTACAATCTAAACGATCTACTGATTTCTTGTATAATATTAATAATGCCTGGCGTTTCACGTCCGAAAACCACGAAATAATTATGAGATACGCCCTAGTGGAGGGTTCCGGAAATTTTGACCATCTGGTGTTATTTAAGTAGAAGTAGTAGTAAACAACTTTATTATGGTGTTCTTTCACGTGAACTGTACACACTACACGGGTCTCTTCCGTTTCGCCTCCATCGAAAAGCCGCCACTGCGACCAATTTTCGAACCCGCAACCTCTCGGTCACCAACCGGGCCCCGTAGCCACTGTTCGATCGAAACGAACTTCATTTCTATAGAAGGTGGCTGCAGTTGTTTGTGAAACTGAGCTATGATGCCAAACAAGATAATAAAGATAATAAACGTTCAGCCTTTACAGAGAAGTAATGTGTTGCAAAAAATGTCGGCTGTAGACGTAATTCTTAAGGACTGCTTCTCTTCTCCCCCCCCCCCCCCCCCCCCTCTTTTGCTTTCGTCTTCGAGTAGAGATGCTTTGCCCTCTCAAGCATGTACCGCGCGGCACTCCGCCCTTCAAATTCAGCTTGCCAAGCTTCTTCACCTGCCTGGATCATAATGGACATTTGAGTGCGTCGTACGCCGGCGAACAGCTTCAAAGAATCGTCTGAACGTTTGTATACGGCTTACGCAATTGAATCGCTGATGCAGTTTGTTGAAACGAGAAAAGTGCGCACTCGGAGCTGAGTTCGTAAATCATTCATTTGCCCGTCGCCGGCGTTCGCGCAACGCGCGCAGTAGCCACAGTGTTTACATCTGAAGCTGCAGCTCCTGTCTAGCGTTTTTTTTCCCTCTGTCTCGGCGAACAAACGTGCTTTTTTTTTTTCGTGTCCTCTTAATTTCCTTCTCGAGACACACTTTTTTTCTATCCTTGCCACACTTTGTTTTATTTCATAGCATATCTTTGTTTAAAAGAGCAGGTGAAGCACACTTTAGATGTGTCTCTGGGAGTACTCGCTGAAATAAAAAAAAAGAACTTGTGCTGGAGGTGCGGACGTGAGCCGAAAGTGCGGTCACATCGTCTCTTTTGCTGCGTCCCTGGAAAGTGCACTTGTGGCGTCACTGTCCATGAACGTTCACCGATTTTCAGGCTGGAGAGAAAAAAAAGCCTAATGCATATTTCAATAGTAGACTCCCCTTTGAGCTTTCAGAGGCGCTTTTGCGAGTTGTCTTGAGCATTGAAGAGTAGAGTGTGCGTACTCAAGCTTTTGTTCCAATGAAAATTTTTTGAATGTGAAGCATTTCTTAGTGAACTTTGGCGACTTTGAGCATATCTATCTATCTATCTATCTATCTATCTATCTATCTATCTATCTATCTATCTATCTATCTATCTATCTATCTATCTATCTATCTATCTATCTATCTATCTATCTATCTATCTATCTATCTATCTATCTATCTATCTATCTATCTATCTATCTATCTATCTATCTAGCCGCCTATACGACTTTCAACTGCATCACTGTATGACGAACATAAGTGCCTAATCATAACATGAAAATCATGACATGTGTGTCATGAATTTCATGATTTACATTTCATGATCTTACTGGTCTTGCGGTGGGTTCGTTCACAAGACATGTTGATATGACTGCGTGGTGAACACAAGCGACAAACCCTAACATGAAAATCATCAGATGCGTGTCATGTATCCACATGTCTACCTGCTACGCTCATGATACGCTCGCGGCTGTTTCGCTAGCTTCCCGTATGTGAAATGTGGTATTACGAGACGTCCATGAATGGTGAAGGTGTACTACTGGTGCAAGCTTGATAATCATGACATGAGTGTCATGTAAGAACGTGACCACATACCACGCTCATGATGCGCTCGCGGGCGTTTCGCTAGTTCCACATATACGAAATTTGGTGTCAGGTGACGTGAATAGATGACGAAGGTAAATGAAACGTTCAAACATGATAATCATGACATGGAAGTATTGTAGGGCATAATTTATTTCCGCTTCGTTACATTGTGCTGATTTTAAAGTGACAAATCAACCTCCCTCATTCGTTTTTCGCATAACATCGTTTCTCACTGTACGTGGGATCTGATAATTTTAGGGGCGAATGTCTTTATAGTGGCACCCGTTCGACCCTCGTAATCGTAGTAGTAGTTTGTAACAAGTGTTACATTTTGACCCCAAGGTGGTCCCGGTGGCAGATTTCTGCTGTGCTTTGTTGAACAATAAAAAGTCCGTGGCGTGCGCGTTCACTAAAAGCCGAATGCTCCTGTTCTCATTCCTCATTAGCAGCCATTAGCATGTACATTGAGCACTATCTGACAAGAAAGGGTTGCTACGTTATATTCGCTGGTCGTAACCTCCTTGGTTTTAGAAAGGTTTAGCGAGCGTTGGGCCGCAGTGCCATGAATACAGTGAACTAGTATATACCATGAACTCGAGGTGGTTACAGGTGGGAAGTAGACACGAAGCGCAAGCCATAAGAAAGTGTGCGTGTGCCTCCTCTCGTTCAGCCCTTGGAATGTTCGCTCAATGGCGGTGCTTTTATATGAGGAATATATTATGAAAAGTTGCGAGATGGTGGTACTTGCAGTGTTGATTAGATGGACGAACGGACACACAGATAGATGCATGAACGGACGCACGGAAGGTTGCACGGATGGATAGACGCATGGACAAACGCAGGGACGGACGCACAGATGGACGTGTGGACGCAAGAACAGACGCACGCACTGGCGGCTACACAGACGCACGCATGGACGGACGGAAGCAAAAATGAATTGACGGATGGATGCTTCGCCCCACTCTCTATCATTCACTCTGGGGATATGCTGCCATTTTTTTTAAGGTGGTGCTTTTCTTAGTCGCATGATGTCATGCGACCACACCCCCACGGCACATGTTAGCGCATCATGTATCGTAATGCCCCCCCCCCCCCCCTTGCTCAGCAAGGCCGACCCAGGCAGCGTATGCTAGTAATACCGACGGCTAGAGTGGCACAACCGTTCATTTGCCACCCCGTATAGGTAGGCACTGGATCGCACATCGGTGTCCCCCCACTCGTTCAAGGCAACGCTTCTCCTTTGTTCACTAAATAAGAATAAAGACAAACCAACAATTGAGCGTTCCCAAGCCGTACCCAATTACGTGATATCGCCCCTCCACTCTGCGACGCATTTACTCGAGTTCCCTCTGTGCGAACATGCGGGCAACATTTTTAACAACGATAGTCTCTCTTGGATTGCTTCCACGCAAAAATTTTGTTCTGTCTGTCTGTCTGTCTGTCTCTCTGTCTGTCTGTCTGTCTGTCTGTCTGTCTGTCTGTCTGGCCGTCCGTCCATCCTTAAGTCCGTCGGTCCATCTGTCTGTCTACCTGACAGCCTATTTGTCTGTGTGTCAAGTGGTACGGAGCAAGAAGTACGCCCACATCCGCAGCACCCACCAATATTGCTTTAGTCTCTGCGTTCGTACTCATGCGATTGTCAATTAAAAAGTGATTATTGCGCACATCCGAGGCACAATATCAAGACATCAATGTTCAGCCGTGTGTTTCCTTATACTAAAACAAGCATAAGTAAGTACTTCTAAAAACTGGAGCGTGTATTGCGCTGCGCTTACTTTGCGACGCTATGCACGAAAAGGCGATTTTTGTACGTTTTGCTAAACCAGCACGTTGCTAGGTTGTGCGTGCACGTGGCGCGCTCGCTATAACGAAGGGCATCCGTTCGTTTTCGAAAATTACCGCCAGGTCGCATCTCCAGAATCTCACTCACCGATGTTCTCGCTCAATACATCAGAAATGATGTTTTATTCACCCTATCCAAACGGAAGACTATCGTCTTTCGACGAGATTTGCAGTGAGACATGCAGATGCGAGGCCAGTTTTTTTTTTTCTTTAAGTCAACGTGTGCGAGGAGATCGCAGCTACTGGCACGTCGAAGTTGGTAACGTTGTTTTTTCCTGCTCCGTTTTCCTATACAGAACATCTCCTTCGAGAATGTTCTGTATGACTAGCTTCGACATTGTGAACTGTGTGTTTAGAATATGCGTTGAACGGCTTAGAGTACTTGATATAGTCTACTATGGGAATGCGTACAGCCGTCTACCTGAGACAAATCGCTAACATATGCGACATACACTCCAATATCATCCAACCGTATACACTGCTTGGGCTTGATGTTGATGCACTGGTTGCAACAGCCCGACTGAAGTACCAATTCGCGTTGCTTGAGTACTGCGGATTTTGATTTTTGTTTTTACTTAAAATATATTCGCAAACGTTCTATTAATTATTTTAAGACTTTACCTCTTATACTAGAACGTGAAATTCTTGGCGCAGTTGCTTCTTTAATCTATCACTCAACTTTCGAGGCATCAGTTATTGCTAGGTATTTTTCATGACATTGTCTTGTTTTCACGTGTGATCTTGTACTACTGCTATTTAATGTCACGGATTACTGCTTCTGGTTGCTATTGTTTCTCTCTGCTGCAGAAGCTTTTTGAATGCGGAGCATTTCTTAGTCGAACAAGGTCGTGGATCTGGTGTTGGTGGTGCCGTCCCCCATTGCGCATGCTCACGTCTGGCATCTCGTGAGAAAGAGAGAGAGGTTGAAACAAGGAAAACACGCAACTTCTGCAGCCCTAATTGGGTGGTGGTAAAAAACTTTATTTGTGGCCAAAATGTAAAGTATTATTTTAAAAAAAGGCAGCATATCCATGGGGTGAATGATGGAGAGTGGGGCGAAGCTTCCGTCCGTCCACTCGTTCTTGGTTCCGTCCGTCAATGCATCCGTCTGTGTGACCTTCCGTGCATCCATCCGCCCGTCCGTCCCTGTGTTCGTCCATGCATCCGCCCCTGCATTCGCCCCTGCGTCCATCCGCCCGTGCAGCCATCCGTGCATCTGTCCATGCATCTGTCTGTGTGTCCGTTCGTCCATCTAGTTAACAGTCCAAACACCACCATCTCTTATCTTTTCATCATATATTCCGCATATATACGCATCGCCATCCAGCGGACATTCCAAGGACTAAAGGAGAGGTGGCACACGCACAATTTCGTACGGCTTGCGTTTCATGTTTACTTCCCACCTTTAACCACTTTGAGTTCATGGTATGTTCACTGTATTCATGGCACTGCGGCCGAACGCTGGCTAAACCTTTCTTAAACCAAGGAGGTTACGCCCAGCGAGTATAACATAGCAACCCTTTCTTGCTAGATAGTGCTCAGTGTACATGCCAATGGCTGCTAATAGGGAATGAGAGACAGGAGAATTCGGCTTTTAGTTAACGCGCACGCTGCAAATTCTTTATTGTTCAACAACGCACAGGACAAATCTCCCACCGGCACCACCTTGCAGGTCAAAGCGTAAGACATGTTATGCACTACTACGAGGGACGAACGGGTGCCGCTTTAAGGAGCTTCGTCCCTAAAATTAAAAAGCAGCCTTGTGGGCAGTCTTTGGGCTGCCGGTTGTAAAGCATGGCTCAGCGCCTCGCGTCTTGTGCCAACAGTCACCCCCCTTCGCCTCTCTCGCCTTGCAAGGCGCAAGCACGCAGCGTCTGCTGACTGCTCGCGCTGCACAACCGTTAACTGGCGCTGTATCGCACGTTTGGTATTCAGTCAAGGGCGTGTTTATTTAGCTTTCGCTTAACTTGACGCTTTGCTTCACCACGGCCGGACTAGAGAGCTCCTCTAGCCCGGCCGCGGTTTGACTCTTGGATAGATGCGATGAAAGCAACCGTAACTTCTACCAGTTGTGGGGCACGACCCAACATCAGCGTTCCATCACTCGTCGAAAGCAACGCTTCTTGTTCATTCAAATAATAGGAATAATAAATACGGACTAGCAATTAGGTCTTCCTAAGCCATACCCAATTACGCAACATTCACGTGATACCCCTACCACTCTTTGAAACATTTACTCGAGTTTTTCCGTGGGAAGTTGTAGGCTGCTTTTTGGAAGCGATGTGTTTGTAATTCTCAAATTTCCACAGCAGAAATTTTAAAGGCTCGGTTTCATTTGTTCGACACAATAAACATGAAAACTAACAGGCAACACTGCCAAAGAAAGTATATAGGATCTTATTGGTAGTAAATGTAATCTAAACTTGAAGAAGAAAAATTGGACGAGAAGGTCACTTGCTGTGCGCAAGGACCGAACCTGCAACCTTAGGATAACGCGTCCAATGCTCTACCAACTGAGCTACCACAGCGGTCATCTTCCCGTCTACTTTATGGGATATCATCATCATCATCATCATCATTATCAGCCTGACTACGTCCACAACAGGACAAAGGCCTCTCCCACGTTCCTCCAGGCAACTCGGTCCTGTGCTTGCTGCTGCCAATTTATACCCGCAAACTTCTTGATCTCATCTACCCACCTAACATTCTGTCTCCCCCTAACCCACTTGCCTTCTCTGGGAATCCATTTAGTTACCCTTAATGACCAGCGATTATCCTGTCTACGCGCTGCATGCCCGGCCCATGTCCATTTCCTTTTCTTGATTTCAACTATGCTATCCCAAACCCCGTTTGTTCTCTAATCCACTCTGATCTCTTTTTGTCTCTTAAGGTTACACCTACCATTTTCCTTTCCATTTCTCGCTGCGTCGTTCTCAATTTAAACTGAACCCTCTTTGTTAGTTACAGGTTTCTGCTCCGTAGCTAAGTACTGGCAAGATACCACTGTTATATACCTTCCTCTTGAGGGATAGTGGCAATCTACCGGTCAAAAATTGAGAGTGTTTGCTAAATGTGCTCCACCCCTTTCTTATTCTTCTAGTTACTTCAATCTCGTAGTTCGGGTCCGCGGTTATTACCTACCCTAAGTAGACATAGTCTTTTACAACATGAAGTGCACTATTACCTATCTCGAAGCACTGCTCCCTTTCGAGGTTCTTGTACATTACTTTTATTTTCTGCAGATTATTTTAAGACCTACGTTTCTGTTCTTCTTGTCTAACTCCGCATGAGTTGAAATTCATCCCCCGAGTTACTCAGCAATTCAATGTCATCGGCGAAGGGCAGAGTATTAAGGTACTCTTCATTAACTCTTATCCCTAACTGTTCCCATTCTAGGCCTCTAAAAACCTCCTGTAAGCACGCGGTAAATAGCATTGGGGAGATTGTATCTCCCCCGCCTTATGCCTTTCTTGATTGCTATTCTTGATTGGATATATATGCATTTTATACGTGGGAGCGTTTGTCAGAGCTGTCACGCACTACTCTTGGCGCTTACTGATGCCCTCCCCTGTTGCGTGTCTTATGATATCGTTGCTTCGGCTCGTACACTCCCAACGATTATTATTATATTGTCGGGCTCTAGTGGCGGTGGAGGTTGTGAAGGAAGAATTGTGTTGCGGCTGGGGCAAGTAAACAGCCGTTTTCTCCGAGTTCACATTGCGACGTTCACCATCAGGACAATGTGTTCTTATGTGAAGCAGGATGGAAGCTCTTCAAAGGATCTAATAGTGTTATTAGTTTTCTTCATTGAAGCGCTTCGTAAAAATACTAGCATAACTCACAGTTAAGGTCTCCAAACAAATCGGATGTGTGGGGCGACCACAAGAAATTGACGCCGTGGTGGGCTAGCCAGTATAAAGGCGCAGTGCTTTTTGTTTTTGGTTCTTTTCTTGCACAGAGGAGACGACCACGTTATTAAGTCGCAGTTGTAATTACAGGGTAAATTACCTTGTGGCCACCATACGGTCACTCTCACTGCGCAAATAACACCGGCAAATCTCAGTTTACTGTACTTCACCGTCCCAACGCTGCGTTTCCATGAATGGAGCCACTGCCTCTTATCGAACGGTGGTAGTGGCTTTGTCTTCTGAGGCACCATCCTCAGTGTCCTGCTCTCTCGTTGTGTAATCACATTAGCAAGGCGTCTCATCCACGCCCCTCGCGCAGTGCTGCCAATTCAGAGGGATAAGAAAGCCACTTCCGTACGGGGCACGTCAGTTTCGTATCAAGCATCAGGTGTTCCGCCAATGTGCATGGTTGTTATTCTATTTCTTTAGTAAAGTGGCCCGCCCTTTTTGTTCACTGTTCTTTACACACAGGAGCCATGACCATGTGTCTAATATTGGGCAAAATATTGTGAAAAAAAAAAACGCAAGACGTGAGTTTTTCGCGTAAGGTGCCAATTGCCTCATAAACTGCAACGGCGTGAAGCTGCGTTCTCCCTGCTTCTACAAACCATTTTTTTGTGGCGCGAGCACTGAGCGAAACTATGACTTTCTTTCGCAGAACTACCGCTTAACCTACCGACTTTCGGCTTAGGTAGGGGATCAGCGAAAAACAGAATCACATAAAAAGTGTGGCTTCAGTTACGATACATGATACAAATAAAGTTAGAGGATAAGTTTTTGTTTGAAATAGTTGCAAATACAGTGGCTCAAGGATCGATAATAACTGGGAACAAATTATGCTAATACTCAACTGACTTAACGCCACCAAGGCTGCTTAAACAATGTAGGTGATAGCACTACTTTCAGTTTAGCCATTGTCGAATATTACAGAACGAATGCGAGACCCTCCGCCTGTCCAGCTGTTCCACCTCTCCCCATTACCTGATTCGCTCAGGCCAGTGAACATAGCAGAATGAGAGTGGTAAAAGCACGCCACTAGTTACGCTATTCTTGGTCTACATGCTATGCAAAAATAACCTATATTCCGTATCATCCGCTGATGCCATGCCTTTGAACATAAGTCACCAGTTTAACTTTATCCAAATTCCATGCAGGTGAAAATGCTGTAGGCCTCTGTGCTCAGATTTGGGTGCACGTTAAAGAACCCCAGCTAACCTAAATTTTTTTAGCCCTCTACTACGGCGTCTTCAATATTCGTATGGTGGTTTTAGGACGTTAAACCCCACATATCAAGGAGACAGTTTTACTTTATCATAACGTTGACCAGTCTTTCGTAGCACCAGAGAAGTCATTGATTGTAGGTGTGTCTGAGTTGTGCAATGAAATAGAAGCTGTACTAAAATGAATGCTACAAAAATGTGACCATCGAGAGATTTTCGCTTGTCAGTGCTACCAGTTCCGAGGCTGGCAGTTCCTTTAATGGTCAGATACAAGTCACAGATACCAGCTTTGCATAGAAGATCGTCGAAAATTCGCTGACAACCATTTTATCATTCAGAGCCACTCACTACGATTCACTTTGTCTTCAGTGAAGAAACAAGAGCTCCTTCAGTTCACTTTTGATGTTAAGGCAGGAGCAAGATAGTTAATTAAGTCACTAGTCTTTTTCTATTTGCGACAACTCAAGTGTTTTATGGAAGTAAAAATGTGAGCATACCAAATGAACATCTTCAGCATTGAATAGCAGTCGAGGAAACAATTATGTGGAACCACGAAGTGGTGGACGCTCATAGACGTAATTAGTGCGATAGGAAGTCGTTTCTGATATGTCATCTCAAAGAACTTCGCTATGAATTTCAAAATGTTTTCTTTTGTTGTCTTCTCATCTTTTCTTGTTGGCTTGCGTAAAAGAAATGGTCTCAACCAAGACTCGAGAAACTGAACTGCCGAAAATGTGAAGAAAAAAAAAGATAACGAGCTTTCATCGCGACTTCGCGTCCCTGACAGCACTATGACAATGTGTTGCTGAATCGCGACGTAATTAATTCTGGCGATCAGTGGGGGCAGTTTTGTTTCTACCACTGTTATTATTTTTTTTGTTTCTACGCGCAAGAAATGTGAGGAGCCTCCTCATAGCAGCAAGTCGCATCACAAATGGTCACAAAAGAAGTACCTTTTTTATTGTGTGCCCAGATATTTTTATTTAGAGGCTGCCAACTGGAGAGAAAGTATCGATGTCACAAATGACATAAACATGACCAACGAAAGTCAGAAAAGCTGACCAAGCAAGACTGCGAAATAAAGTACAATGATGCTGCCCAAGCAAGAGTATTGCCACTAGTGCGAGACTTAGTTCAACCTGACTGCATTTAATTTCCTGTCCTTTATCTCATATTTGTCCTGTCCATTTGTACTTCGCTGCTCCTGATAGCTGTGTATCTTCTTGTAAACATTTTATACACACCTAGGTCATTTGCTATACCTGAGAATTTCAATTAAATTTCTGTTACGCCTGCTCCGAAAAGACTACTGCATCGTTCAATACTGCTGTGACATTTACTTTTCAACCACTAACGTTAGAGTTGCTCATAGGAGTGTCTATCAGATAAAAATCTGAACACTTCAATCTATACTGACATGCTATACATGAAACCACCTCGGTGTTTTCTTGGCTAAGGTACTCGGCCGGTGACCCACCGCGATAGTATTCCGATCATGGCGGCCGCATTTGCGATGGAAGCAAGAATGCTTGAGGTTGTAGCGATGAGAGAAGAGAGACGTGAGATGACGTCGAAGGCGGCCGATGGGGCCGTGCCAATCTCGCCACTTTATTCCTGGCCTGAAGCGGAGCAACGTCGGCTACCAGCGTCCGCCACGCCAGGCGTGTCAGCTCGTTCTAATTCTCGCGCAGCTCGAGCTAGCATCAGCTGCGCGAGAGGCGCAGCGCGGTGATGAAAAAATGATGATGGTGATGATGGCGCTACAGGGCTCCCCCCCCTAGCGCTTTGCGCGATTTGAAGGCATGTGAAAAAGAAAGAGAGTGACAAATGCTATATACATGAACGGCAATCCATAAAGTGTTCATTTGGCCAGCCCAGGTGTTCAACGTTTATGGGCCATCAGTAGGCAGCGGTCTCTGGCGGGCGACACTGGGAGTTGCGCAGAGGACGCAGGAGGAAGTGCCGGGTCGCTGTGGTAGCCGACAAGCGTGTCTCACGGTGACCTGGTCGGACAGGCCGAGAGTGGACCGTGTGTCGCGAGGTCATGACAGGATGGTGGGTGACAATGTTGGCGCTGGGTGCAGAGGACACTATACTGCCGCCTGTCGAGATTAGAGGTCCCGACAGGGCCCCATGATGGTGGTGGTGGTGGTGGTGGTGGTGATAATGGTCATGCGCCAGTATCTGCGGCTGAGTGAACGTTGGATCTGCACCAGGGATTGGTGCTGGTCTGTCTGGAACGCACCCAGTGTGGGCTGGGCCAGCATGGTCTGCGTGGGCAGCATGGCCTGCAGCTGTTGCAGCGTCAGTGGCTGTCCCGGAACTATGGCAAACGAGGGGGGCGACATCATGCGTGGCGGTGCCAGAAAGATGTTGGGCCTTGGCCCCAGTCCCGGAATGTACTGGTTCAGCAGGAAAGTGCCCTGCGCAGGTCCAGCCGGAAACATGCCCGGCTGCGCTGCCGCGGGGTTCCCGATGAGCAGCGGACTCCCCGTGTTGAGCCCCATCGCGGCTCCGCGCTGCACCGTGGTCGCAGGCTGCGGCGCCGGTACAGGCGCGGGCCGCGGTGTGGCCTTGTGCTGGGCCGCCCGGGGAGACTGGGACCGGGTGGTCGCCGCTGCCGAAGGCGTCGTCATGTTCGCGCTGCCGCTCAACAGCTTGGGCAGGATCTGTGGCTGTTTCGGCTGGATGAGCCGGGGGGCACCAGAGGTGCGAGGACTGGGGCTGGCCGAAACCACCTGTGCGACGCCGGGTCTCGACGCAGGTGCCTGCTGCGGCGCCACGGGCAGAGGGGCTACGGTGGCAGTTGCTTTGGTGGTTGCCGGTGTCGACGCCGACGCTGAGGGCAGGCTCTGGCTCCACGAAGGCACGGCGCTGGGGCCCGTAGTAGACCACGAAACAGAGACAGGGACAGGGGTGGGGAGCGGGGACGCCGAGGGTGATCGGCTGCTGGCCGGGGAGGTGCGAGTGGAATGTGGCGAGGCACCCGGCAGGACATTGCTGGCACCAGTGGCAGGTGGCTGAGCGGCAGGGGGCACTGTCGAGGAGCTGACCAGCAGCTGCGGCGAGGAGGAGGCCGAGACGTCTGAGCTGGTGGTCGCGGAAACGTTGAGGGCCACGGTGTCGCGTGCCGTCGCTTTCGTGGAAAACGTGCAGGTGGCAGGTACGTGTGATGAAGCTCCGCACGGGGGCTCTGAAGGAATGTACCTCGCGGAGGGAAGGTCAGTCGCAGTGGGGGAGTCTTCTACCTCGCGGTCGTGATCAGGTGCAGGAGTGGATGTTTCTGCGACCGGATCAGGTGTAGAAGTAGTCGAAGCCGGGGTACAGAGGTAGCGGTCAATGGAGGGCTGCGGACCGGTTCGTACCTTGCTCTGCGACGCCGGGGAAACCTGCCTGGTGCGGGTAAACGGAAGCGGACGGTATGTGTTGCCGCTGCGGGCGAGCACCGCTGTGCAGAGGGCATCGTAAGGCTGCGGGCTGGTGCTTGAAGTGGCAGCGAGATGGCGCAACTCTACCGGAAGGGCGTCGAGAAGAATGGCGTGCATCTGGAGCTGGTCCGTGACGCCATTCAGCGCCAGAACGGCATCGAGCTGCATGAACCATACCTTGGGGTAGGTCGATTGGAACGGCGGCACTGGCGGGCAGAGTTGCGGGAACATGGCCGCGGGCCGGTCGGCGAAGGGCGTGTTCTCCGGGTCACCAATGTAGCGATGAGAGAAGAGAGACGTGAGATGACGTCGAAGGCGGCCGATGGGGCCGTGCCGATCTCGCCACTTTATTCCTGGCCTGAAGTGGAGCCACTTCGGCTACCAGCGTCCGCCACGCCAGGCGTGTCAACTCGTTCTAATTCTCGCGCAGCTCGAGCTAGCATCAGCTGCGCGAGAGGCGCGGCACGGTGATGAAGAATTGATGATGGTGATGATGGCGCTACAAGGTCTTTCTGCTTGGACTTAGGTGCACAATAACGAACCGCAGGCGGTCAAAATTTCTACAGCCCTCCAATACGACGCCTCTAATGAATATATATAGTGGTCTTGAGACGGTAATCCACAGCATATATCGTTATATATGTGATCCATGGTAGTGAGTATTTAATCCCCATTGCGTTATGTTTTCACAAGGGTATCGTAATTTCAATTCCACTATATATGCTACACTCTGTGATGCAATAATTAGCATAGGAACAATTTAGAATGTCGCACGAACAACGGCAAGCAGCTTTAAACTTGCAACTTGATGCTCAAGCGTAAAGAATGCACAAAAAGAACACGCACAGGTCGAGTGCTAGCAACTGTCGCAGCTAGAAACTTGCTGCGTGTATCTTAAACACAAAAGAACGCCACGAGACAAGAACGCACAGACATACACAAGACAAGCTGAATTCAACTTGTTCGTAGTTTAATTCAGCTAGGACATCACTAAGTTCGCAAACGCGGACGCTGCAGCAAGCGAGGTGACCTTCTTGCGCTGTATAGCTTCGGCGCAAAGTTTGCGGTGAAATCTCAAGACGTACAAACCTGCTTCCTCTTGGGAAAAGCGCGCAAGCACGTGTGGCTACGCCGTGTATTTAGAAGAAGTAGGAGGTGTCTGTAAAAACTTCAACGAAACACTCCAAAACTATGGAATGCGGGACGAAATGAGCTCGATCATCTTAGGTTGTGGTGGTGGTGGTGGTGGTAGTGTTTCTTGAGAAAAGGAAAAAAAGCACCTTATTTCTGTTTGCCTCTTAGGCGACACGGCGCAGTGCCTTGGAGGGGTGGGGGAAGAAGAAGAAAAATAATAGAAGAAAATATGTGAAGAGATATAGAAGGCAAGCGAAAAAAACAGAAGGAAATAGCAAAGTTTGGAGCCGGTTAAACAAAACCACAGCATATCCATGGAGTTAATGATGAGTTTGGCGGAAGTTTCGAAGGATTTTATCGGCAAACCGTGTATTATCCGTTGGTCGCGTGCATCTGTCTGTCTGTCTGTCTGTCTGTCTGTCTGTCTGTCTGTCTGTCTGTCTGTCTGTCTGTCTGTCTGTCTGTCTGTCCGTCCGTCCGTCCGTCCGTCCGTCCGTCCGTCCGTCTGTCTGTCTGTCTGTCTGTCTGTCTGTCTGTCTGTCTGTCTGTCTGTCTGTCTGTCCGTCTGTCTGTCTGTTTCTTAGTCCGTCCGTCCATCACTCCAAGAACCGCCATCTCCCATCTTTTCATCATATATTCATCATGTACAAGTACCGCCATCCAGCGGACATTCTAAGAACCAAAACGAGAGGTGGCCACTACATACAGGAGACGCACGAGCTACGCCTTAAGGTGCTTCGCTTCTAAATGTCGAAAAACAGGGTACCGCTCGGTGAGAGCTTCACGGCGTCAGGACACCACTGAGGGCGAACCCGTCGGCGGGAGTTACGCTGTCGTCGAAGATCGCGGGGGGACAGCCGTTCAGCTTGAAATCCTCCGAGCGACCCCGCATCCAAGGAATAGGGAAGCCCCACGGCACATGCTCACAACCCTAGCAACTGTTGCACTCCCGTTGATCAAACTCCGAAAAATCATAAAGTAGCGTGGCTTGCCAGTAAGACGACGTCGACGCGGTGTGATGCTCAACTCACATAATTTTTATATCTGTACTAGTGGCGTCCTGTGCGTTTGACCCAGCGCCGCTTACGTTGGGCACAACTCCCAAATGGTAATGTCCTATGGGCACAAGAGCAGCCCACCAACGAATCTGGGTTACTCAGTGTCTTGGGTCTCTAATTCTAAAATGCGCTCCTATAGCAGAATGATGACGTTTAAAGCACACTCTTTGCACCATCTCGTGGGTAATAATGCACACGCGGAAGCATCTCGGAGCTGCACGTAATGCCTGCGGTAAGTGTTATGTGTAAATAGCTCGTCATTGGCACACGAGAGGGCGTATGCGAAATGGCCGAGCAGCTAAACGCTGCCAAGCGAAGGTCCCAGGTTTGTATAGACTCGGGGAAGCACCTCGGAATTTTAGAGGTGAAGCTCCTTATAGCGGCACCCGTTCGTCCGTCGTAGCCGTTGCAGTAGTGTGTAACAAGTATAACATTTTGACATCCAAGGTGGTGCCGGTGAGAGATTTCTTCTGTGCGGTGTTGAACAATAAAAGATAGTGTACATGCCAATAGCTGCTAAAGGGGAATGAGAGACAGGAGAACTCGGCTTTTAGTTAACGTGCACGCTGCGAATTTTTTATTGTTCAACAACGCACAGAAGACAAGAAGGGGTTGCTACGTTATACTCGCTGGGCATAACCTCCTAGGTTTTAGAAAGGATTAGCGTGCGTTGGGCCGTAGTGCCATGAATACAGTGAACTAGTATATCATTTATAAGGGTATAGCGCACCACGACAAGGACACAAGAGAGACGCACACACACACAGAGCGCTAACTTGCAACTATTGTTTTATTTGCGATCACACACGCTATATATATATAGTAACAGTGGACCGATAAAACCTGGAACATACCATGTTAAGATACAGCGCGACTCATACACGCGTCATCAACGATCGCGACAATCTGAACTCGCCGACGTCAAAGTGAAGATTCCAGATACTTCTTTTCTTTAGCGGACAAAGCTATTGCAGCCACACTCACACATTTATCTTTCATTTTTTTTCAATTTTAAAGGCTTCAATGATTTCACGTGTAGTTCTGTCACGGGCCCTAAAGAACTAGTATATACCATGAACTCGAGGTGGTTAAACGTGGGAAGTGGACACGAAGCGCAAGCCGTAAGAAAGTGTGTGTCTGCCTCCGCTCGTCCAGTCCTTGGAATGTCCGCTGGATGGCGGTGCTTCTATATGAGGAATATATGATGAAATGATGCGAGATGGTGGCACTTGGAGTGCTGAATAGGTGGACGAACGGACACACAGACAGATGCATGGACGGACGCATGGATGGCTGCACGGACGGATTGACGCATGGACGAACGCATGAGCGGATGCATGGACGAAAACAAGGACGGACGCACAGATGAGCGTGCGGATGCACGAACAGACGCACGCATGGACGGGCGCATGGACGCACGCATGGATGGACGGAAGCAAGAACGAATGGATGGACGGATGCTTCGCCCCAGTATCCATCATTCACTCCGTGGATATGCTTCCATTTTTTTTCAGCCGTACATATATCAATGTTTAATTAATATGATTGATTTTTTGCCGTCGTCGTGGGCGTACGTATACAGGAGGAGGTATTAACTTTAACGAAGTCCCCAAAGCAATGATCTCTGTGAACAAGTAAGGGCTGTCCAAAGGGGCTGCGAACAGACGTAGGGCCATGGTCTTCCGGCTCCAACGTGGGCATGGCCCTCAACTACGACCTTATAGTTCCTTACAACCCGAATAAAGTTATTTCGACCGACCGACCGACCGACTGACCGACCGACCCTTTCAGCAAGTTTTTGCTGTCGTCGTGGGCGTACGTATGGAGGAAGAGGAGGAATAAACTTTATTATAAGAAACCAGAACGTTTAGGTGGCCGGGCCTAAGCCTCCCATGAGGGGACGTCAAGGGCTTGCCTCGACGCCGTCTCACGGGTGTGCTGCTATTTTGAGTAAGGTTTTAGTTAAACACGAAAGTATATTATATTGGCCTAATTTGAACTAGAATTTCATGAAGTTTTTACATCACGTAAACACGTTTGCGAAAAAAGTCGCCATTTTGTCCTGCGAACGTGAATGACCTCCGAAATTGTATCAAACACAGTGAATGTTGATGGGGGTGGTAGGTTTTATTATTACTTTCGCGTAATAGTTGTAATAATCTCTTTGTGGTCACTGTGGTTGACTGTGATTGGTTCCGCGACCCCTTTCAGTAAGACGAATTTCTTCCCATTGTGGAGCATTGCATTCACGCCGTTCTTCTCGTGTCTTTATGTTTGGTATGACAGTCTTAGAATGAACTCAGTTCGTCGCTGGACGGTTCTCCTTAATATATAACATAACGGGAAGCATTCACAGAGAAGGAGGAAGGGCCGTTTGACGTCATTTGATGCTCTCATGGCAAGTCCAAACGAGCGATAACATAATATTTACCAGGAAAACGTGGGATGGTGTTACTGTTGTTCAGCATGCCCTTATCGTTCCCTTATCGTTCAGCATGCGGTTTTGGTTCATCTTTTTTCGTATTTTCAACGAATAAGGAGGGCTATGCTATTTGACTGATTCGAAAGAAAGATGTGTCGTTTGTATTAAATTGTTGAAGAGCTCCTAAGCCATCTACAGGTCAAAATACGAGAGGTTTAGCCAAAACGTGACACATTCTAAACACCATGTTATACATCATGAAAAGAAAAATCAAAAACAGTTAAGCCATCGATAGATTAACACAGATACTCTGAAAAAACGTTTGGGATAGCAATGAGCTTGACATCGAAAAATTGTGCTACATAATCCTTCCTTCTGCATTCAGTCACCTGGTTCAATTATGCGCCTGATGATGATGCGTACTTTTTTACAGCGTGCTTGATGGGATGGTGTGCTTAGTTTGTACACAGGAATGGTGTGTTCTAATAAACCCATTATAATTCAGTCTTCCTGCATATGTTAGGTTATCCAATAATTCCCAAAAGCGCCTATAGTGAGGAAATTCATTCATTCAATAATATCTGTTTAGTAATTTGTACAATTTTAGGTACCATTATCTGAATAAACTCTATACATGTATGAGGTGTGTCTGCATTTTTATTTATTTTTTGGCAAAAACCGTAAAAAAACACCTACTTCTGATAGGCATGCCTGCCGCCAATTTTACCGCCAAAAAGAGCTGAGGAGTGCATTTTCACGAATAAAACAACAAAGCACTCAAAGCTTCAACAGAAAAAATGTTGAACCATCGTGGCATTATGGCACATCCGAAAAGAAACTTGGTACTCGATTCATGCCAGCCGCTAGGAATGCTAGCAGTAATGTGGGGGCACATGAATCAACTGGAGTGTCCGCTCTTTACTTTTGCGATAATACTCCATGATAGTATTACCAATTCTCGAGTCTCTATAAAGTGTTTCATCATTTAGAATACTTGGTACTCTACAACGGTATGTGTGTTTAGACAAAGTACTTAACAATTTAGATCGCCCCGCCACGGTGGTCTAGTGGCTAAGGTACTCGGCTGCTGACCCGCAGGTCGCGGGATCAAATCCCGGCTGTGGCGGCTGCATTTCCGACGGAGGCTGAAATGTTGTAGGCCCATGTACTCCGATTTGGGTGGACGTTAAAGAACCCCAGGTGGTCAAAATTCCTGGAGCCCTCCACTACAGCGTCTCTCATAATCATATGGTGGTTTTGGGACGTTAAACCCCACAAATGAAAACATCATTAACGATTTAGATCACTAGGTGTTCTACTTTGGGAGAGCTGTGTGCCGTCCCTGTGGTGTTTCGCAGATTTCACATGCGTTTAGAAAACGTTATTGACGATTTTGAGTACAAAGTACTCTACTATGGGACAGTTTCACGTAAGCCTTGCCGAATCTTCACTGTGAACGTTTACGTATAGGCGGCCAAACTCGCTGGTTGTACTTTGCATGTAAAGCCTAGTAGAGGTAGCAAGTTTAGGAATGTTTATTTTGTTTGAATAATTGAAGTCCTTGCACGACAACGACTTCAATTTTCGGGTCCTTACTGTAGTTACGTTTAATCATGATTCTTCTAGTTGTGCTTTCAAGAGGCGGCAACGAAGTTCCTGCATGTCACATTTTTTTTGTTTAATTTCAATCTGGACTTTAGTAGGATGAGTGGGTTGTTTATCAATATTTTATTTAGCGCGTGCGTGAACGATCTGTATATTTCGCAAGTGGTAATGTAGATTGCATATTCATTTTTATCGAGTCCTCAAGTAATGTCTTAGATGATTCGTGAATTGCAAAAAGTCTGTTTTGGTGTCGGTAGCGTCAACCCGAGCGATGTAATGCAAATGACGGGGAGCCCCGCCACGGAGTCCTCCACTACGGCGTCTCTCATAATCAAATGGTGGTTTTGGGACGTTAAACGCCACAAATAATCAATCAAATGACGGGCGGTTGTCTATTTTGCCTTTCTTAACCCTTCCGCCACCTCGCGCGTATGTTTAGAGCCCATGCGCCTTACTGTGTCAATTTGCTTCGAATCGCTGATAATTCCTCCTCGCGCGACCATTTGATAGCTTCCTGGTTAGCTCACTTGGTAGAGCGACCGCCCCGGAAAGGCGTTAGTCGCGCGTTTGAGTACCGGACCAGAACAAATTTTTCGGCGAATGGAAAACTTTTTTTTTTCTGAGAAGTCTGTACAGATTTATTTGTTGCTTCGGACCACAAATGCGTAATTGTCTATTTTCTCTTTAGGCGAGCTTTTCACTTGAAACACGTCTTTGTTTCATCGCAGTAAGTTCACGAGAAAGCAGTCGTCTCAGAAGAAACGGTTGTTTCGAATATTGCGAGAGAAAAAAAAGGCGTTATTAGACGCGTAGGACGTTAAGCACGTGGTTCGACATTTGCTAGATAAAACGCATGGTCGAATTCCGCAGAAGAGAGCAAAGGTAAACACACTGCTTTTTTTTTTCCACTGCACACTCTGTCGCTCAGTGAACGAAGCTTTCCATTCCACTGTACTAAGAGTGATGCGGAGCACCTTTTGTGAGCGACCCCGAATAACAGCGAGCCCGCCAGAATGTGTCTCTCGTCTCTTTAGATCACTCTCTTCTTTTGGAATCGCTATGCGGCGGACGTCTGTGGCATCTCTTCACCCTAACGAAATTAATCTGGCCATAAAAAAAAGGTGGAGTTCATCGTGTACTCTGCGCAAATAGCTGACATTGCTGACGTGCCGAGTGTGGGAAATATATATACTCGCGAGTGTCTGTTTGCTCCCATTGTCAGAAGATGAAAAGCAGAGAGTTGGTTATGCATGGTGAAGTTCAAATAATTTGGAAGCGTCTGGAAGGCTCCACACTGAAGGAGCCTGGGGGAGGGGGGAGATGTTTCATGGAAGTACCCCCTTCGATCCTCCAGAGCTCGAGCCTAAAGTACAAGACACTTCAGAGTAGATGACAAAAATCACAGCATATCCATGGAGTAAATAATAATGAGTGGGCGAAGCATCCGTCTGCCTGTCCGTCCATCCATCCATGCGTCCGTCTGTCTGTCTGTCTGTCTGTCCGTCCGTCTGTCTGTCTGTCTGTCTGTCTGTCTGTCTGTCTGTCTGTCTGTGTGTCTGTCTGTCTGTCTGTCTGTCTGTCTGTCTGTCTTTGCATCCATGCGTCCATCCGTACGTCCATCTGTGCATCTGTCTGTCTATCTGTCCGTCAATGCGTCCGTTCCTTCGTCCGTCTGGCTGTCCATCCGTCCATTCATATAGTGAACACTTGAAGTACCGTCATCTCGTATCTTTTCATCATGTACTCATCATATACAAATACCGTCATCCAGCGGACATTTCAAGGACTAAACCAGGGGTGGCTACTATTACTACTACTACAACTACTACTACTACTACTACTACTACTACATACATCGGTGACGCACGACCTATGGCTTAAGGAGCTTCGCCCCTAAAAAAAAAGTTGAAAACAAAGCGATGATGTGTTTCTGACAGTGACATTCCTGAAGTACGGGTGAACAGTTCTCAGAATGCAGCAATATCAGGGCGCTTCGGCCGCCGTTGTCATGAAAAATCTATCGCAAAAAACGCTGCTATTTGAACATGCTGAAACAGGCCCGACTGAGTTTGCGTATGGCACAGACTTTACCTCTCCACTCTCTCTCATATGAACAGTGAAGAGAGGAGCGCCTGCCCTTTTAGAGCACCCGCTTATAAACTCATACCATATATATATATATATATATATATATATATTATATATATATATATATATATATATATATATATATATATATATATATATATATATATATATATATATATATATATATGGGTATTTATATAGGTTGCCAGGAAGGGGTGGGTTCGATTCTATGGCACCTTGGCACCTTGATAGAACTTTGACAGGGTCAGAAGGGAATGCGCCCCTGTGCACAGGCCATTAGAATATTGAAGGATCAATGTTCGCAAACACGTTAAGATGCCTCAAACGACCAATCAATCAATTAAAATATCAGTCGGTCGGTCGGTCAAGTAACCATTCAGTAATCAATTCACTAATCAAAACTTTGAGTGTTCTTATTGCACGTTGGTTATATGATATTGAATCAGTCTCTTATTTATTAAGCACTGAACCACCTAAACTGTATCGTTAAGCTGCTTGTTGACATAGTAACAGGCCGACATGAGATGGGCGAAAGAACAACAACCTTTATTTGAGGCTCGACTATATAGGCAGGCTAGCACATGTGACCGAAAAGAGAAAGGGCATATCTTGCTCCGAGCAACTAAAATACATGACGCTTCGGCGCGTGTTTTATCACATGGCAATACATGAACTAAAGTTTGTCTGTAGGAGCAAATTTGAAAACATATATGTTCTCCGCTAATATTTCACAATAAAGTAGTTTGAAAGTCATGATTTATATATGCTTACCCATTACAAAAAAATGGCAGCATATCTGCGGAGTGAATGATGGAGAGTGGGGCGAAGCATCTGTCCGTCCATTCGTTTGGGCTTCCGTCCGTCCATGCGTGCGTCTGTGTGGCCGCCCGTGCGTCCATTCGCCCGTCCGCACGTCCATCTGTGCGTCCATCTCTGCGTTCCTCCATGCATCCACTCCTGCGTCCGTCCATGCGTCCATTCGTTCGTGCAGCCATCCGTGCGTCTGTCCATACATCTGTCTGTGTGTCCGTTCATCCATCTATTCAACACTCCAAGTGCCACCATCTCGCATATTTTCGTCATATATTCCTCATATAGAAGCACCGCCATCCAGCGGACATTCCAAGGACTGAACGAGAGGAGGCACACGCACACTTTCTTACGGCTTGCACTTCGTGTCTACTTCCCACCTTTAACCACCTCGAGTTGATGGTATATACTAGTTCACTGTATTCATGACACTGCGGCCCAACGCTCGCTAAACCTTTCTAAAACCAGGGAGGTTACGCCCAGCGAGTATAACGTATAGCAACCCTTTCTTGTCAGATAGTGCTCAATGTACATGCCAATGGCTGCTAAGGGGGAATGAGATACAGGAGAATTCGGCTTATAGTTAACGCGCACGCTGCGATTTTTTTATTCTTCAAAAACGCACAGAAGAAATCTCCCACCGGCACCACCTTGGAGGTCAAAATGTAAGACTGGTTACACACTACGACTACTACTACGACTACGAAAGGCGAACAGGTGCCGCTTCAAGGAGCTCCGCCCCTAAAAAAACTTTTTACGTGAGCCTCTCACGATTACCAGCTCCGCTAGACAGCAAAAATATCACCATTGTACATAAAGGCTATAGTTATGCCAATTTCGCGGGAGCACCTCATTTTAGGTGGTGGTGTCATGGCTATCACTGTAAAAGAATGTATCCGTATTGAATTGGGAACAGGATAGCCAAAGAAACTGTTGGAAAGTTATTTGTGTGCTCTGAAATACCCAGAGAACGATGAAATGTGCAAACTTGTCCTGATCCACAAGGATCAAGCTTGTCTAGTGGAAGCCTCTAAGGATACACGTTTGTGGACTGGGATGATTGTCATAGACTTTTAATTTACTGATTTACCTCCTTCCACTCCCCACCCATAGCGCACCAGCCTTTTGAATGTATAAAGAAGTGTGAGTGTCCTAGAGCAATCGCAGGAAGTTGCACTAGCATTGAACAAATGAGTTGGTTTTCATATTTTTTTGCCCAATAAATATAAAAAAGCAACTCGTGTGGTAAAAAAATAGTCACAGTTCCGCCTAAAAGGCAAAGCAATGAATGCGATAGCAACATACTGGAATGTTTTACGAAGCAAGACTGGAATCGTTAGAAGCAATAATAATTGTAGTAAACATTTGCTTGCAAAGTAACCAAATTATCTGCAGCACGGCCACAGTAGATGATCGCAATAAGGCTCGTGCCTAGTGACGGCGTCGATATACTAAGTGAGGCTGGCAGTTAACTCAGTTGCATCTGATCTCACGTAACTCTACAATACGCTGGTGTTAGAGAACACGGCCACTCTAGATGCACTTTTGGCACCGTTCTTTTTAGGGGCGAAGCTCATCAAAGCGTGGGTCTGTACATCCTCTGAGGTATGTAGATTTAGTAGTAAGTAGCCACCTCCTATTTAGTTCTTGCAGTGCTCACTAGATAGCGGTACTTGTTGATGATGAGAAGACGTGAGGAAGAAGAAGTTCCACCGAGCGGCAGCTGCCTCTTTGGTGAGCCATTATTTTCCTGTTCTTGAGGGACTGGTGCTTGTTTTACACTTTCCACTGCTGGCTAGAGGAACCAGACACTCGGAAGGATACGTATGGATTGAATTCTTCAATTTGTTGTGAGGTTGGCCTGCGCTCTCTAGGGCGTCTCTATCACCTACGGCAGTAAGCAGCATCTATCAACTACTGCAGTAGGCTGCAAAGAGGGGCAGCACTAGCCCTATGACCGGCAGCGCGTTCTAAGGCACGTGAGTGCCATAAAACTGGCCCAGCCTTCGGGAATGCCACACCATGCGAACCACGTTATCAAACCGGCGACGCTAGTACTAAACGCGACAGCTCAGGCCAGCGTACCTTCAGAGACCATGACTGACGCAGGCGAAAGCGAGGCCAGAAATCTCGCGTCGACGACGATAGGACATCAACGTATGACTTAAGCGACGAGAAAATTGACTTTGCCTGGATACGCCCAATCGTAAGTTACTCACTGTCTCTGCTGCACAGACTTCCAGCCTCCACCGAAAGGAGACTTCACTTGTTACTGGCAAGGAGCTTGAGGGTACGTCTGGGGTTGACACGGTCAACTTCCAGTGCTTTAGTGTATGCACAGGCTCGACAACCACCTGTGGCAGTACTCCGAGCTAAGGAAATATCTCAAAATTTATTTAGAATTTTCGCACAACATGAAAGGCATTCCTTACCTGGTGCACTAACTCAAACGACGGCAACGAGACTACAGGATAGTGTATCACCATTTCAAGCAGTAGTACCAGATTTCAAACGATGGAAACCTTCAAAACCACCTTGGACGCTGCCGCTTCTCAACGTTATCCGTGAAATAGACGGCATAGAGAAGAAAGCAGACATGGCTACTCTAGTAGCGGCACAGATGGTACTTCATCAGTTTCATATAACGCATAATAAAAAAACGAAGATATATACATATGGATCATGCACTGAAGAAGCGTCAGCCTGTGCGGTCTTTGTACCCAAAATTCAAAAAAAAAGAGAATGTAAAGATTATCGCACAAATCTTCATCGACGACAGCAGAATTGATGGCTATCTTTGAAGCAGCTAAACTTATCTGCGAGAATCCTGAGCCGCGAAATTGGGTGATATGCACGAATAGCAAACCTGCTCTTCAGCTAATCAGAAATGCGAGATCACTTTACAAAAATGGTGAAATAGCACAATGTATTGCGGAAACTGTGGAATATGCCTCTTTGCAGGGTCACAACATTGTATTCTAATGGATACCCAGTCACATTGGAATAAAGGGAAATAGAGAGGCTGACAGCCGCGCGAAGAAAGCATTGAACGAAGAACGGGATTGCACTATCCCAATGTCTGGGGCGGATATTCGACATTTTATAACGCAAGGAGCTAACCATTGTTCGACGGAGAAGTGGTTTGATAGCCCTGAATCAAAGAAAACAGTACTTTAGAAAGTTGATTCTCACAGTAATTTTTTCATAGCGACAGACGTCCCACGACACCTAGAGACATTAACCCACAGACTTCGATCGGAAGTAGCATACACAAACAGCTTCTTGCATAAGATACATCAATCCAACTCACCGGAATGCCATTTTGGTCATGCAGAAGAAAATGTTCGCCATAATTTTTGCAGTGCGTTAAATACGCGAATGAAAGAGAAAAATTAAAGAACAAATTAGCAAGTTTGGACAGAAGGCCCCTCACATTAAAGAAACTACTTGAACCATGGCCTCAGATGCATCTCCAGAAAAAAGCGAACATCTTCCTGACAGACTTTTTAGTGGAGACCGGACTGGACAAGCGCCCATGATAGACAGCCAGAGATGGATATATATGAAATGTGTTTGTGCATTTACTCACAGTACAAAAGGAAAGTGTGCATGTAAACAGTTTATGACTGTGTGAACTTCTGTAAGAAAACTGTGTATTAGCATGATAATTGAACTAGTTTCAGTGCGTTATTATGTTTTTTTATTGTTCATTTTGGTTACCGTTCTGTATTATTCTTTTTTTTCGCTGCAGCACATCAAGAGTTGGAGTAGCCGAGGCAATATGCACCTCAACCTCTCCACAGCAAAACCGTTAGAACAGAATAGAACAGAAAATTGACTGATGACACGTCATTCACCTACGTGACATACAGGAAGAATCGACCGTAGGAAGTTCCAGTGGTCGTTTAATCATCAGAAAAAGGCGACAACTGCTGGCACGTGAATCCAAACCGCACTGCGTCATAAATTGTCTCAGCATCCAAAGAAAAAAGTTCAGTTGTTTCGAGTGAACAGAAATTGGAGCTTTACTGTCAGCGTTTCTTCTATTTCGTCAGCAGAGCCTCTCCTGTCGATTAGTGAAGTGGCTGGATTGGGAGTCAACCCTTATATTCTCTCATCTTATACCAGAAATGTTGGCAAGATACGCCATGTTTCACTTCAATATGTCGCGACGAGAGAAGAGAGACGTGAGATGACGTCGAAGGCGGCCGATGGGGCCGTGCTGATCTCGCCACTTTATTCCAGGCCTGAAGCGGAGCCACGTCGGCTACCAGCGTCCAAACCGCCAGGCCAGAAGCTCGTTCTCATCCTCGCGCCGCTCGAGCTAGCATCAGCTGCGCGAGAGGCGCGGCGCAGTGATCAAGAAATGATGGCGATGATGATGGCACTACAGGGCTCCCCCCCTAGCGCTTTGCGCGATTCGAAAGCATATGAAAAAAAGAAAAAAATAGTGACAAAAGCTATATACATGAACGACAATCCATAAAGTGTTCATTTAGAAAGTCCAGGTTGTCCACGTTGATGGGCCATCGGTAAGCAGTGGGTCTCTGGTGGGCGACTCTTTGCCAAATATCTTAACGTGGTGGTGCGAAGTGCGGAGTCCAAGGAAAAAAAAAAGAGTCGGTTTCGGAAATCGCAAAGCAGAAAGTCCATGATCCAAGACAAAAAGTGCGGGCATTTGTAGTCTTCAAAACACTGTAGCTAGGAGTTCATGTCCAGCGCGCGACGCGATGCGATGCGAAGCATTGGAAAGCGAGGAGCAAAAAAAAGAGAGAGAGAGAGGAGAGAGAAAAGGAGCGATAAGAAAAAAGCTTTAAAAAGATGGAAAAAGAAACGATGCAGCGCGAGACATCATGGGCGGCTGCAAGTAGAAAGAAAAAAAAGGTGGGGCGACGAAGAAGTTGGCGCGAGAGAGGAAGACAAAGACGCTACGATGACCAAACGTCTAAGCACATTCAAAACATTAGTACCCCCGCAGTTGAGACTCCTGAGATTACTATGGGTTCCGGGACACTGTGGATTAAGATTAAATGAATTGGCCGATTCCTTAGCACGAGCCGCACTTGATGGGCCAGTTTTGTCCATACTGCCAGATGTTGAATATATCACGGCAATAAGATATCGAAAATCAGCAATCTCCACTGATACGATAGAAAAAGTAATTAAATGGACAGACTATAACCACCTCATGTTTCCATGGCAACACCACTGGAGTCAGTCCAGAAAGCTCGAAGTCTTAATTACTAAATTTCGATGTCGTGTCCCCCCTCTAAACCTGTATCTACACAGAGCTGGTCAGACAACATCACCCCTCTGCGCATTCTGCGGAGAAATGGAATCACTAGATCATTATTTTTTGTATTGTCGCCGCTACGAGATACTTAGAAAAAGGTTACTAGTTATGCCATTTCGGAAAATAGACCTTAGATTAACGGCGGAAACGGCGCTAAGCTTTGGCGCCTCAGCTTTGGGACATTGCCACAGGGATGCTTTCAATGCCGTTTGCAATTATATTCAGGCAACCAAGCGTATACCATTGTGATCTTCAATAAAAAAAAATTATTTATTACTCCCTAGGGCAGAGTGAAGTAAACGCAGCTGAGTGCTAATCATAACACCTCAAATCTCAAAATTGCTCAACTTGATTTTTTTTCGTTTGCTCTTTTTATGTTGTTTTTATTATTACATTAATCTCATTATAATACCAATTCACTAAACATTGTTAAAATGATTACAGAAAAACTGCACTACACTTTCTTGGCCAATCCCCCTGAGTGGGTATGAGCCAAACTCCCAGGGAAACAAAAACAAAACGTTCCAAACTGCAGCGCAGAGGCAGAGGGAGGGGGGAAAAGCACTGACCAGTTAGATCTCGTCTAGTTCGTCGTAATCGTCCCCTGGCTTGCGGCAGCCCGTCTTGGTAGTCTCGCGTACGACGAACCCGAGAAGGGCCTCCTGCCGCCCCACTGCTCCCGACGCCCCGGCGGGAGAGCCGCCTCCGGCAGCCGATGCCGAAGCACTGATGTTTTCAAAGGAGAAGTTGGCGAGTGCTAGGCGGGCCATGGCCGGATGTTCAAGGCTGAGGTCCACCTGCCGTTCGGTACGGGGCCGCGAAGTGACTCCCAGCGCGACGGTAATCACCACCAGGACCAGAAGGCCAGCCGCTACCATCATGGTGATCTTGGACTTGCGGAGATTGTGGACAGGCGAGGTTCGACGCTGGCTCCGCAACAACAGCTCCGTCCCTGAGGAACTGCTGTGCAACATGGCTGGTGCTGCATTTCCGGTACGATGAAGTGGAAACGGCGCAATTAGGTTGCCACAGGGATCCTCGGGCTGCTTCTCGGCTGGGCGTCGACCGGGGCGCCCCTTCGCACACTCTGGAGTCTGCAGCAGGCTGGAACTCCTGATCCTCTCTCCAGGAACAGGCTGACAGGCCGGTCCTTCGGTGGAACCTCGAGAGAGATCCTGCAAGCGTCCGACCGAAACGGGCACAAGGCGGGCAGAGTTGCGGGAACATGGCCGCGGGCCGCTCGGCGAAGGGCGTGTTCTCCGGGTCACCAATGTCGCGACGAGAGAAGAGAGACGTGAGATGACGTCGAAGGCGGCCGATGGGGCCGTGCCGATCTCGCCACTTTATTCCAGGCCTGAAGCGGAGCCACGTCGGCTACCAGCGTCCAAACCGCCAGGCCAGAAGCTCGTTCTCATCCTCGCGCAGCTCGAGCTAGCATCAACTGCGCGAGAGGCGCGGCGCAGTGATCAAGAAATGATGGCGATGATGATGGCACTACAAATACATCGAGAAGCAACTGGTTGATTTCCTGGTTGATTTTAGTGTGACACCTGCCCGCCATCAGACACGCTTCAAACAACAAGAAGATAGTGCAATAGAATATTAGCCTCTGAGAGCTGTTTTTCTGGCCTTCAGAGAAGACAGGCTCATGAATGAAAGGGTAATTTTGTGCTTCACAAGTCACCTTGTTGAATAATACCTGGGTCCTGCCCTTACGTGCTACAACTGCCAAAGATTTGGCCACTTAGTGAAGAACTGTCACAGTCTACGTCGCTACAAGATATGCTCAGAGAACCAACACCACTCGGAGTGCAATTCCGTTCTGCAGCCAAAGTGCGCCAACTGTGGAGAAAATCATATGGCTTCCTACTCTAGATGTCCTCAGAACAAAGCTACCTCAAGATTACGCCAGCACGAGTGGATACACGGAAGGTCGCCTCTACGTAATGCGCCCCCACCTAACCATGACACTGTAAGACGTGTGGCTCCGACTTCCCACAAAGAGCTGAACCAGGCGGATAAATTGAGTTATTCTACAGCTCTCAAGAAACCGAGCCGACAACGTCCAGTAAGCGAACGACAAGATTCGCCCTTAGGGAATCGGGCTCATCTCTCGCAGACCCCATGGCACGGCAGACACCTCATCAAAAATCATCTCAGCGACTGCCTCAGTATCTACTGCTGACGCAGAAACCGCCTCAGCGGTCATCTGATACTCCTCCACGACGTTCAGCTCCGACCACGGATGGACCTTCAGCGCCGGTTAGTGATCAAGCGTCTGTGCCTTTGGCTGATATGATCCAACTGATGGTATTCACAGCTCTTTGTGCAATTTTCACTGCTCTTCCACGGGCAAACAACCTACCGGAGGTAAAAGAATTACTCTCAATGGAGTCACTAGTGCTCCCACAAACTCAGTCAGCTTCACGGCAGGCTTACTATGAATAGTTGCTATAACAATGTCTTCATATATCAGTGGAATGCTAACAACCTTCGCAATAAATCAGCTTTTTTCGTAAATTCCTTGCTGAAGATAGCTTCCCTGTATTATCCATACTAGAAGCAGGTGTGCGACATTATTTCCAACTGTCCAACTACGTGATATATAAGTCGTCGTGCTGAGCTGGAAAGAGCAGAGCTACGCTTTGTGTTAGACAAGACCTGCCATCCTATTTATACAGCCAATTGACTCAGATATGCCCCAGTTTTCGGCCTGTCAAATATCCTTTAGAATCAGAAGTGTCACAGTGATAAGCCTATATCTACAGTCTTCTAGAAAAATATCTTTAGACAGCCTAGTTAATGTGTTTAATATCGCAGACTCATGTGTACCAGTTTGTGGAGACTTTAACACCTATAATGTAATCTGGGGCAGTGAACATATTGACTCTCGCGGAAATGTTATTGAATGTGCTGCCGAGAAATGCAATTTGACAGTGCTACATTATACCTCTCCAACGTTTATAAGAGTATATCGTTACAACAGTTGTATAGATGACACGCTATGCTAACGTGACTTTCTTGAGGGTTCTGAATGGTCAACGGATATTGAAACGCACGGCAGTGATCACTTCCCGGTGCTGGTAGGACATGAATTTTTCAGGAGTACAAGGACTCAACGCTACCCAAAATACACTAACTGGCAACATTTTCGTAATCGCATAACAAGTGCATTAGGCGAAAAACCAAACTTAGAAACATTTGCAACTATACTGAGTAACTCTTACAACATTAGCACCAACCAAGTCATAGTGCCAAATGAGTATACTGCAGTTGACGGAGAATACGAACACTTAAGAGCAATCACAAGACGAGCAGAACGGGCTTACCGTCGCAGCGAAAAGCTCGAGGACTACAAGATGGCACAAAAAACTCGTGCAAAATCACACCGTCGCTTACAAAAAATATAGGTAGCAGGCGATGGCGACAATACTGCTCGTCATTGAGTCGTTTCACTCCTGTGCCTAGAATATGGGCGATTGTGAGCATGACAAAAAGAGAGATATGACGATAAGTGTTTACACAATAGTACCACTACCAACGAACCGCAAAAAAAAGACGACGACGACGGTCGCAACAGTAAGAGCAATAACAGCAGCATCAACAGCAACAACCACTACGAGAACAGCAAGAACAACCTCAACAATGACGAGAGCCACAAAAACAATACAGACGCAGCAAGAACAACAACAACAACAACAACAACAACAACAACAACAACGAGCACAACTACATTTGATAGAGGAACAAAATACCTACTGGTGTGCGCGGGAGTATTCATGTGTGTCGATTATGTGTGTTCACCAATGTTATGCTGCTGTGACGGGCTTGCGTATGAACGAGTACGCGGTCGTGAGCTACGTGATACGCACATCAACATGTCTTTAACCTGCAGAGAAGCGCACGTGGCCAGCATGAAGATGAATGAGAATATATTTCGATTCGGCAAGCTGGTTAGAGTGTTGCACATACCTTGCACGAAGCGTTTCTTTTCGGGACTTATACCGTTGAGATCTAACGTTCTTTTATGTTCACTAGGGTGTTGCAATTGAGTGAAACTTCTAAAAGTAAGTTAGGTATAGAGTGCAAGAGCAGTAACCAGACTAGGTTACCGTCTATCATGAACAGAGTACTCGGAAAAGTGGTGGCCGCTGTAGGTGGCGCTATAGTGTGTCTGCTCAAAACTAAAGGAAAATAAAAGGCTGTAGTGCTCTTGCACACAGTCTGGCAAAGATGTTCTCTGTGCACAGAATTCTGATCCATAACTGTCTCTTTCTCTCTCTCTCTCTCCCCCCCCATATATATAGCTGCTAGCGCGTAATGAGTTAACGTGCTACGTGACGCCACGCAGGCTTTCAATATATATATATATATACATATATATATATATATATATATATATATATATATATATATATATATATTGTCGCTAGGTGAAAATAACAGAGTACAGGATGACGACAGTGCGACCGGAAAAACGAGGTCGGTATTAACAGAACAAAAAGAGCAGCCACTTCGACTTCTTCTTTCTCAGAGGAATCGTGGGTGCTGTCCACGCTCATCACTTCGTCGTCCTCTGTCTTCTTGCCCGGCCTTTAGCCGTGACATTAGCCTACCATTCAAGAAATCATCGTCCCGATGCTTTATAATCAAAGCGGTTTGTACTCGTTGGAAACGCATGAGTTCATTCGACAAAATAAGGCTTCATGCGTACCACGTGCACACCTTCTGGAGCATACCTTCGACGCCTTGAAGAGTGCGCAGTATCAGGAGCAACCTCATAATTAATGTCACTGAGACGTCGCAGAACTTTATAGGGACCGAAGTACCGTCTTGACAGTTTTTCTGAGAGGCCACGGCGCCGAATAGGTGTCCATATCCAAACTTTCTCTCCTGGCTCGTAGGAGACTGGTCGGTGACTAAGGTTGTTCCGTCTTGAATCGTAGTCCTGCTGGCGACTAATACGTAAGCGTGCAAGTTGTCGGGCTTCTTCGGCCAGCTGAGGGATATAATCAGCATCCGTTTCAGCGTCTTCGCACTCGTGCGGCAGCATAGCATCCAGCATAGTGGTGACTTCACGACCATGAAGAAGGCGGAATGGCGTTGTTCTTGTTGTTTCTTGATAAGCCGTGTTATAGGCGAACGTGACATACGGCAAGATCTCATCCCAGTTTTTATGCTCCACATCGACGTACATGCAGAGCATATCCGCTAGTGTTTTGTTGAGACGTTCCGTAAGACCATTCGCTTGCGGATGATACGCTGTTGTTTGCCGGTGGGATGTGCCACTAAGTCTTAAAACTGTCTGTAATAGTTCGGCTACGAATGCAGTTCCCCTGTCAGTTATTACCACTGATGGAGCACCATGCCTCAGCACCACATTCTCTACGAAAAATCGGGCTGCTTCACTTGCCGTGCCCCTCTCCAAAGCCTTGGTTTCGGCGTAACGAGTGAGGTAGTAGGTGGCTACTATAATCCATCTGCGACCTGCTGATGAGGTTGAAAATGGGCCCAAAAGATCCATTCCGACTTGAGCGAATGGAGTAACAGGCACGTCAATAGGATGGAGGAGGCCTGCTGGTTTGACGGGTGGAACTTTTCTGCGCTGGCAATCAAGACACGTCCGAACATAGTGTTGAACGGTTGCCGTCAGTCGTGGCCAGTAGTATTTCTGCCTCACTCTGCACAACGTACACGTGTAATTCAGGTGGCCGGATGTTGGTTCATCGTGGCATGCTTGTAATACTTCGCTCCTTAGAGATGTTGGGACGACGAGTAAGTAGTCGTTTCCGTGTGGCGTGAAGTTCATCTTATACAGGACGTCGTTGCGCAAACAAAATGACGAAAGCCCTCTCGCAAACAGTCTAGGTACAGCTGAAGTGCGACCCTCTAAAAAACGTATTATGGGTTCTAGCTCGGGGTCGTCTCGTTGCACCTGTGCGACAGTTGCCGTGTTTACAACTCCGACAAAGGCTGTATCGTCATCTTCTGCCGTCGCAGGTTCGTATGGCGCACGAGAAAGGCAATCAGCGTCTGAATGTCGCTTCCCCAATCTGTAGACCACCGTAATGTCAAATTCTTGAAGCTTCAGGCTCCAACGCGCCAACCGTCCTAAAGGGTCTCTTAAATTCGTCAGCCAGCAGAGGGAGTGATGGTCGCTGACAACATTAAAAGGACGACCATACAGGTATGGGCGGAATTTTATAACCGTCCACACCACCGCAAGGCACTCTTTTTCTGTAGCGGAATAATTTTCTTCCGCACGTGAAAGAGTTCTGCTCGCGTAAGCAATTACTCGTTCGGCGCCATCCTGCCACTGCACGAGTACAGATCCTAAGCCGACATTGCTAGCGTCGGTGTGCACTGTTGTCGGTGCGTCATCATCAAAGTGTGCGAGGACTGGTGGCTTCTGAAGGCGTTGCCGCAGCTCGTCGAATGATTTTTGCTGCTCTTCATTCCATACGAATGCGACGTCTTCTCTGGTAAGGCGAGTCAACAGCGAGGCAATGCGCGAGAAGTTCTCAATGAAGCGTCGGTAGTAAGCACACAGTCCTAAAAACCGTCTGACGGCCTTTTTGTCAGTTGGCGCTGGAAAATTAGTAACGGCAGCTATTTTTTCAGGGTCAGGCCGCACACCTTCACTGCTGACAAGATGCGCCAGGAACAGAAGCTCTTCGAAGCCGAAATGGCATTTTTCTGGCTTAAGTGTTAGTCCGGTGGAACGGATAGCTTGAAATACTGAGTGCAGTCGGCTGACGTGTTCGTCGAATGTGGCAGAAAATACAATGAGTCATCTAAATACATTAAGCACGTCTGCCACTTGAGGCCTGATAGTACGGTGTCCATTAGCCGCTGAAACGTTGCCGGTGCTGAGCACAAGCCAAATGGAAGTACCTTAAATTCAAAAAGGCCATCAGGTGTCACGAAAGCTGTTTTCTCCCGGTCTCTTTCATCGACTTCTATCTGCCAATACCCACTCCTTAGATCCATCGACGAGAAATAACGCGCGTGCCGTAGTCGATCGAGTGAATCGTCGATACGTGGAAGTGGGTAGACGTCTTTTTTTGTCACCTGATTAAGCTTGCGGTAATCCACGAAGAAACGTAAGATGCCGTCTTTTTTCTTCACTAATACAACCGGCGAAGCCCAAGGGCTTTTCGACGGCTGAATAACGTCGTCTTCAAGCATCTGTCGCACCTGCTTTTCGATGGCTTCACGTTCTCGTGGAGCTACCCGGTACGGGTTTTGCCTGATGGGTCTGGTCATGTCGTTCGTTATAATTCGATGTTTCGTCAGCGGCGTTTGACGGACCCTGGAAATCGAAGAGCAACAATCTTCAAATTTGTTAATAAGCTGCATGATACTTTGCTTCTGCGCCGGCAGCAAACTTGGGCCAATATCAACAGATAGAGGTGCAGGGGTGAGATCAGTTGAATTATCTCTTTCAAGAGTTAGGCAGTCTATCATCTCGGCGAGCTCTTCCACGTACGCGACTGCCATGCCCCTCGTTAGATGTCGGCGTTCAGAGCTGAAGTTCGTAATAAGGACGTGCGTGTGTCCGCATTTTATGCTTACGACGCCTCTTGCGATAGATAAACCATGGCTGAATAGCAGTGCTGGAATTTGCTCGGCGATTTTTTTCAGAATCGCTCGACGTGTCACATGTCACAGCCACGAGTGCACTCGACCGCGGTGGGATGGTCACGTCGTCTTCGAAGACACGCAAAGGCTGACGTCGCTGGTCTGTACAGGGCACATCCGAAACTTGATCTGGGGCCGTCCAAAACGTAACCGATCTCTCAGAAATGTTGATAATGGCACCGTATTCACGCAAGAAGCCCATGCCCAAGATCAGGTCTTTGCAGCACTCCGGTAAAATTACGAAAGTAGCGACGAAATCTGAACTGCCGATATTAATTCGAGCTGTACATTTGCCTGTCGGCGTCACCAATTGACCCCCTGCGGTTCTAATGTTTGGTCCCGTCCATATTGTTCTTACTTGCTTTAGGCAGTCGGCGAGTTTATGGCTGATAATAGAGAAGTCCGCACCAGTATCTACCAGTGCTGTTATTGGGCGTCCGTCTATACAAATGTCTAGATTGGCGCTTACGATTTCCGTTGATGTCGGTGACGTCGTATCGTCCTTGGTATCGTGCGTCGTACGATCCGTGGTATCATTCGTCATATCACGTCGTAGAGAAGATGTTGGGGGTGTGTTAGCATCTCGACGGGCGGCAACCTTCCCCCCAAAGGTCACAGTTTAGTTTCCCCGACGAAGGCTAGGAGATCTGCCCCTGACCACCTCAGAGTACCTGCGCTGCGGCGGCGAGTTCGGTGCAGGTGAAAGAGAGCGGGGTCGACGATACGGCACTTCCGGTTGCTGTGCTTGCGGGCCTGCACTGCTGTCACGGCGGTTATCAAAATAGGCACGAGGGGAGGTTTGTAGAAAGTTATGATGTCTACGGTCACGGTACGGGCAATGGCGGAAAATATGGCCGGCTTCTCCGCAATGAAAGCAAAGTGGTCGACGGTCGACGGTGCGCCACAAGTCCGTCTTACGGATGAATGGTCGACTGGTGGGCATACCTTGCGACCAAGATGCAGATGTCGGCGGAGTGTACATTGGCGCCGTTTGCGTAGGCACGTTGGACTGTGGATACGGCTGCGGCGGATTGGGAGCTGGGGCCCACGGCTCGTTGTAAGGCCCTTGGCTCACGTCACGATAAGCCAGTGGTGACGAGTTGTAGGACACTGGAGTGTGTCGACGGACAGCTGATGCGTAGCTCACAGACCGCTGGTCTGAGGGCGATTCGGGCAACGAAAATGCCTGGCGGAGTCCTTGCCGCACAACTTCTGCAACGCAAGCCATGGTATTTTCTTGCGGAGTCACAAGGAGGTTTCGGAACTCCTCCCGAACAACCTCACGAATGAGTTCGCGCAGAGAACACTCACTACCGGCACTCAAAGCAGAGAGACTGAGAGATGTTTTGATTGGTTGGTCATAGTATCGGCGCCGTTGCTGCAGTGCTCGCTCGATTGTTGTAGCCTCTTTGACAAATTCGGTTACACTTGTTGGTGGGTTGCGTAGGGGACCGGCAAACAGCTCTTCCTTGACGCCTCTCATCAAATGTCGGAGTTTTTTACCTTGAAGCATCTCGGGGTCGGCCCGCTGAAATAGGCGGGTCATGTCTTCCGCAAACATGGCGACGCTCTCGTTTGGTTTCTGTATGCGTGCCTCAATGAGCTGCAAAGCAGAATCACAGCGGTCGGTGTTTGCGAATGTCCCGAGAATTTGCTGCCGAAATTCTTCCCACGAAGACAGCGTTGACTCGCGGTTCTCGTACCACGTACGAGCGCTGTCTGCCAAAGCAAAGTAGACGCGCGATAGCTTTTGTTCAGTTGGCCAGCGGTTGGCTTTGGCGACTCGCTCATACTGGGCTAACCAGTCCTCGACCTCTTCATAAACCTCACCGTGGAAGGTCTCAGGAATTAGAGGCTGATCAACAGTAAGCTGGGAAGGCCCTCCGGTAGCCATTTCTCCCGGTACGGTGTGTTGCTGGAGAAGTTCGAGCGGGATCACCTCGGGACTAAGGCCTCGCTGTCGGCGACTGTAGCGGTGGACAGGAGTATCCACTGCAGGAACGGATTGCGGTAGTGGACTCGATGTGCTAGGGCGCGGAGGTGTCCCAAGCATCAGTTGGAGAAGTCCAGCACCTCCACCAATGTCGCTAGGTGAAAATAACAGAGTACAGGACGACGGTGCGACCAGAAACACGAGGTCTGTATTAACAGAACAAAGAGAGCAGCCACTTCGACTTCTTCTTTCTCAGAGGAATCGTGGGTGCTGTCCACGCTCATCACTTCGTCGTCCTCTGTCTTCTTGCCCGGCCTTTAGCCGTGACAATATATATATATATATATATATATATATATATATATATGTATACATATAATAAAAAAGGAAGACTTCACGCTAGATTGGTGATTGGTGTCGTCGTGTCTCCCATCACCCAGAGCTCTTGTTGAATAGTACAACAGTTTTTGAAGTGAGTTATTATCAAGCACTAACAGAGAATAAAAAATTTTTTCGCCGCCACTGAATTGACTGACGAAAATGCCCCCCCACCCTCCTGGCAACTGCAACTGCGTATAATTGGAGTTACTTGCGCTGCCCGAAAGATTTCGTTAACTGTATAACGCGAGTGAGTAAGCAATAACTTTATTGACATTGTCCGGCGGTATTTAGCGGCGTGGGGCTACACGCACCCCAGCCTAGGTGAGGACTTCGAGTTCTTGGCCACGGGTGGCTTCCTGGGCGTGCCGGACTGCCCACAGTTGATCGGCGAGTTCGTGGCTGAGCAAAGCCGCCTCCCTTCGTGCCTCGCAGTTCGAGATTGGCATGTCTACCCGGTTCACAGGGGACAGCTGCACACTCCCGGTGCACTCCCACAGCATGTGCTGCAGCGTCGTTCTTGCTCCACACGCTTTGCAGGCGTCGGATGTAGAGATGTCTGGGTAACACAGGCGCAGGATCACTGGGTTCGGGTACGTGTGAGTCTGTACTAGCCTCCAGGCAACCTCCTGCTTCTTGTTTAGTTTTTCGTGTGGTGGTGGATATTTGCATCTGTTCAGTCTGTAGTGTTGGGTCATGTCTCTGAAAGTTGTCATGCGACCCCTCCCCCCCCCCCTTCTACTCCCGCACCGTTCTCGATGTCTGCGAGACATCGGGGCTGCCGGCAGGCGCCACAACTGTACAACGTCTTCGAAAATATTTTACAATATATTGTCGCATTGCTTGATTGGACTTGCTGGATGAATTGGTGATCATTCAAAAACAAAATTCAACACGAAAGAAAAAGAGAGACCACGAGGACGAAGCACTTCGCAGGGGGCATAGTAAGGGCCTTGATTACCATATTTAAAGTTCAAATGTTTTATTCCATGAAACCAGGAAAATCTTCTACGCAGCTTTCTGCCAATCTGCCAAGAGATATATATGGAAATGCACTTAGAACACCGAGGCAGCGTATACAAATACGGTACTTCGAGAGCCGGAGCAGAAATACCTCCGCGACAGGGATAAGTTTAGGTGTTGCGGATGTGTTTACAGAGAATACAGATGAGATAAGTCCGTCCTCTTGTTCTTAAATTGGAAAGCGAATGGCGTTTTCAACTCAGGGTTATTCTGCAGTGGTAGTATAAAGCATTCAGATTGCATCGCCGGAGCAGAACTTTTGTTTGAATATGTCTCAAAATCAAATCACGTTCTTCTTGGGCTACTCCTACAAATACGTGATTGGGTCTGCGTTTATCTAAAAAAACAGAACTTACTTTCGGTATCCAGCGCAACGCACTTAAGATACTTAGTTTGCAAGAAGCGATTGAGATAAGTAGTATATTTATGTATTGAATTACACTTAATAAAAGTATCTGTATTTGCGACTCGCATGTTTTCACCTGCATTTCCCATATTGTGATAATTTTTCTTCGTGGTATTCAATATTGGTGCTAGAGCCAGCACAGCCACTTCAATTTCGAGTCCCTATCTTCAGTCGCCGTCGAAATTAGGTCACAAGTTTTTTTCAAGTCGTGAATAGAAAACAAATGAATTCGCTAAGCTAAATAAAAGAACATGGCGGTTCAGCCCCGACAATCCAATCAGGTTGCAGCCATTCGCCTTCGATTGTTTTTTCCAAATTAATCAAGTTTTTTTTGTTATTGTTTTCCATCACTTTACCCAAACTCATCGATATTGATGCTGCCTCGCCGAAAAGCTCCAACATTTTTCTTAAACATGACTATATTTTTTTTTTCGGATGATAGACCAGGCTTAGAACACGAGCATGTTTTGGGATGCCGAATTCGTAACGTCGGTATTTTCATTCTTTTGTCGGGACCACGCAGTGACGGCTCTTTTTTGTTTGGAGCATGACAGGATACATAGAAAAATAAAATTATTAAGGAGACCGGCTGGTTTCGAATAAATAGACTGATTAAATATGAATAGAATAAATAGAATTACTGAACGACATGTTTTTTTTTGCAATATCAGTGTACTTGACTACGTTGAGGCGGTATATATTATCAATAATTACCGCTCGAGAAAGAACAGAACAAATACCGAACGCAGTTTAGCTGGATAATGAATTGCTGCGTGCAAGATGATGATTAAGCAAGCATTACAATCGAAAGTTCCTCCTGTTTTTGGAAGGCGCGTACCCTTCTACATCGGTAATGGTAACACATTAAATAAACTATCTTACCGTATAGTTCTACCAAATAGACTGTAGTGTCTAGGTCACGAATATTCAGAGGAAAAATTCAACGTCCACGTGAACAAAATATAGCAAAATAATTTATTCTTTGGCTGATCATGTAAGACCTAGAGTATCATAAATCTCCAGTACCATAATATCGGGCTCCAAACTAAAAAATGATTTTGAGGCACGCCGTAGGACGGACGGACGGACGGATGGACGGACGGACAGACAGACAGACAGACAGACAGACAGACAGACAGACAGACAGACAGACAGACAGACAGACAGACAGGCGGGCGGGCGGGCGGGCGGGCGGGCGGGCGGGCGGGCGGGCGGGCAGGCAGGCAGGCAGGTAGGCGGGCAGGCAGGCAATTGGGTAGGCAGGCAATTGGGCAGGCTGCCTTGCAGGCAGACTGGCAGGAAACTGGCTTGTGACAGGCTGGCAGGCAGGGCGATGCTCAAAGTGTCTGTACTCGAAAAGGACTACACTCGCTGAGCAGAGCGTGGGCAACGACCACCGCATCGAATTTGACAAATCTGAGGTCTACGACTTAGAGACAGATCTCTATAACCTACTTTCTGAAGAATTTTGACTCATTCATGAGACAGCCGGTAACTACAACTTGCCTCTGAAACAATAATAATAAATTACTGCAATAACAAGTAATTTTTCTTACTGTTTCAGATGAAAGTCGAGAGTGCGTGTGTGTCAATACAGCTTTAATTCAGCTAGTGTCGGTTGTGCATACAGTTCACTTCGAAAAAAAAAGAAAGCTCCTCGACCTATTCCACTGATAAGCTTACTCATGAGGCAATTTGGGTGTTTCTGGAATATACACATTTTAATGGCAGCTTCGTGAAAGGATGATTATTTCTGGGGAAGTAATGTAGTCGGAACACGGCCGTTAAATTATAAAGGAACTCAGTAATACGACTTCCCTGAGTTAGTATTTAGCACGTCTTTATTTCCGTTTAATGAAAACCTTCATTCATTATGCAAATTATCCACTTGCATTGAAGAGACGCACATTTCACTTCATTAGAAACTTTTTATTTCTGGTGCAGTGGTCTGAACGAGCGCACTGTGCTGTTTTGTAACGTCAGAAACGTAAAGTTGCTGCTGAATTCAGTGGCGCGCACCACTTAGGGCATGATGGTAAAACCCGGAAGAGTCGATCTACTCCGCTGGTCTTTATACAATATCCTCTATAGGATATCACATAGATGAAACAATACTTCAAAATGAATAAGAAAAAAGCTCATTTTAATCTCTTTCGAACTCTTACATAAGGTACACATTAGTGGCTTGACCGTTTTTAAACTTTCGAAAGCAGATCAGAGGTGTCTTAAAAAGGTGAGCCGACAAGAATAATTGGCAGATCCCACAATGGGAATCGATGATATGCGAAGCACGAATGAGAAAAGTTGACATGTCAATTTAAATTCAGCAGAATGCCACGATGTGGAGGTATATGAAGCCCTACATGATTTCCGGGTCATGATTATCATGTTTGGATGTGTCGTTTACCTTCGTCATCTATTCACGTCACGTGATACCAAATTTAGTATATGTGGAGCTAGTGAAACGGCCTCGTGCATGCTATGAGCGTGGTATGTTGTCATGTTCTTACATGAAACGCGTGTTAGGATTATCACGTTTGCACCAGTCATATATTTCGCCATTCATTGGCGTCACGTAACACCAAATTTGTTATATGTGGAGCTCGCAAAACGGCCGCGAGCGCATCATGAAGGGCTCCATGTACTCCAATGTTGCGCTGACGCGCGCGCACGCTGGGCACAGCGACGCTATACGTAAGCAAAACGCGAGCACGCCAGGCGCACCCAGCGTCCGTCGGCGCGGCCCGACGGCAACCGGCGAGAAATGCGACATGCTGTGATTCGCACCGATGTGACGGAGAGACGCCGGACGTGCTGAAACGCGCATGCGTCAAAGAAACGCAGCGCGGCGTGCGCCTGCGAGTATATGGCAGGACCGGCGCCTGGCGGGGCAACGGTGGCGTGACGCGACAAAATGAACACCGGCGAGCAGGCGCACCACGTCACGTGAAAATGTATTCGCGACTTGACTTTTGTATGTAGTCATGTTCTCATATGACACGCATCTCATGATTATCAGGTTTGCACAAGTCACATACCTTCGTCATCCATTGGCGTTACCTAATACTAAATTTGACATATGTGAAGCTAGCAAAACGGTCGCGAGCGCATCATCAGTGTGGCATGTAGTCATGTTGTTGCATGACACGCTTGTCATGATTATCATGTTGAGATGTGTCATTTACCTATGTCGTCCATGCGCGTCGCCTAATACCGAGTTTGGTATAACTGAAGCTAGCGAAATGGCCGTGAGTGCATCATAAGCGTAGCATGTAGTTTTGTTGTTACATAACACGCACCGCATGTTTATCATATTTGCACAGGTATCATACCTTTGTCATCGATCAAGGTCCCGTAATACCAAATTTGGTATAGGTTAGGGTAGTGAAATGGCCGCCAGCGCATCAAGGGCGTGCCATCTAGTCATGTCGTTACATGACGCGCATCTCTTGATTATTGCCCCGCCGCGGTGGTCTAGTGGCTAAGGTACTCGGCTGCTGACCCGCAGGGCGCGGGTTCGAATCCCGGCTGCGGCGGCTGCATTTCCGATGGAGGCGGAAATGTTGTAGGCCCGTGTGCTCAGATTTGGGTGCACGTTAAAGAACCCCAGGTGGTCTAAACTTCCGGAGCCCTCCACTAAGGCGTCTCTCATAATCATATAGTGGTTTTGGGACGTTAAACCCCACATATCAAATCATCAATCATCTCTTGATTATTATGTTTGGGTCTGTCGCTTGTGTTCAGCACGCAATCATGTGATACCATGCCTGTTTTGCCACATGCCATGCGAACGAAACCGCCGCAAGAGCTCCAGAAACATGAATTGTAAATGATGACATTCATGATATACATAATAGGATTTTCATGTTACGACGTCAAATAGGTTCTTAATACAGTCATGATATGTCACAACAAGTTTCGCATTGATACTATTATCAAAACAGCCTGGAGAGCTGAAAGTCGTAGGCGGCTATATAGATAGATAAACTCAATGTCGCCGAAGTTCGCTAAGAAATGCTTCGCATTTAAAAAGGAAAAAAAGAACGCAAAGTTTGCTTGGACTATTTCGCCGCATCACGCTTCATCGCCTTACTGCTAGTAGCCTGTTGAGAGCAAAGGTAATGATAATAAAGTGGCTTTATTCTCCAAAAATTTTGAATATGCGCTAACAGAGTAGCAAGAGTGGTGACCGTGGCAAAATGACACGGCAACAGCGTACTAACTTTTAAGAATGAAGTGGCTGAAAGCAGTTACACATGTAACGCTTGATAAATTATGCGCACGCCATGGGCGTACGAAGTGGACTCTAATGCGCTTATATGGTGACCATGAATTGTGTGCTCTACGCTCCTTGTAATTATGTGTGTGCTGTGGGCTTGGTTTGCGTTAGCCGAACGGAGGGTGCTATGTCAGCTTGTACTATAGTGTTCGCTCAGCTACGAACTATAAGTTTCGTGTGCGGTCGGCCTGGGGTGTGTTATACGCATATGATGTTTGCCATATCTTATGACACTTGTGGTTTTTATTACTTTTTTCGCTACGTGAGTTTGCTAGAGCGCTAATGAATAACCTTTTTGGTTTCTGGGCGCCGGGCTTTCTTGATCAATATTTAATTAAAAAACTGAAGCGATCAATCAGCCTTACTACAATGTGCAAAAGTTGAACATCAATATTTAAAATTTCCTCGGTGAAGAACAAATGTTTTAGACGCTGAAGGTATATAATGTAATGGCTACTCACACATTTATTCGTCCTGTGTGTGAAAGAAGCAAAAACCAATATGTCACACAGGCTAGTGGGAAAGCCTTGAAGCTAAATTATGAAGCCGGCGAATTTGCTGTATACGTAGTTTGATGCTGTAATATGTTCCTCAATTAGTTCTCAAATTTATAATATCTATAATAGTATTCAGCCTCACTGAATATATATTTATATTTGTGTGTGTATGTATGTATGTGTGTGTGTGTGTGTGTGTGTGCGTGCGTGCGTGCGTGCGTGCGTGTGCATGTCTGTATCTACATAGTTGTAGCGAGAAGGGGTGGGTTCGATTCTATGGCACCTTGATTGATATTTGACAGGGTCAGAAGAAAATGTGCCCCTGTGCACAGGCCACTTGAATATTAAAAAAAATCAGTGTTACGATGAACAGAGTGCTCTGAAAAGTGGTGGCCGCTGTAGGTGGCGTTAGTGTGTCTGCTCAAAACTAAAGGAAAATGAAAGGCTGTAGTGCTCTTGCACCTAGTCTGGCAGAGATGTTCTCTGTGCACAGAATTCTGATCCATCGCTGTCTCCCCCTCTCTCTCTCCCCATATATATAGATAGCTGCCAGCTCGTAATGAGTTAACGTGCTACGTGACGCCACGCAGGCTTTTATTATATATATATATATATATATATATATATATATATATATATATATATATATATATATATAAATATATATGAAAAAGAAGACTTCACGCCACATTCGTGTCGTCGCGTCTCCCGTCACCCAGAGCTCTTTTTGAATAGTACAACAGTTTTTGAAGTGAGTACTATCAAGCACTAATAGAGAATAAAATGTTTTTTCGCCGCCACTGAATTGAATAACGAAAATCTCCCCCCCCCCCCCCCTCTGGCAACTGCAACTGCGTATAAATGGAGTTACTTGCACTGCCCTAAAGATTTCGTTAACTGTATAACGTGAGTGAGTAAGTAAAAACTTTATTGACATTGTCCGGCGGTATTTAGCGGCGTGGGGCTACACGCACCCCAGCCTAGGTGAGGGCTTCGAGTTCTTGGCCACGGGCGGCTTCCTGGGCGTGCCGGACTGCCCACAGTTGATCGGCGAGTTCGTGGCTGAGCAGAGCCGCCTGCCTTCATACCACGCAGTTCGAGACTGCCATGTCTACCCGGTTCATAGGAAACAGCTGCACGCTCCCGGTGCACTCCCACAGCATGTGCCGCAGCGTCGTTCTTGCTCCTCACGCTTTACAGGCGTCGGATGTAGAAATGTCTGGGTAACAGAGGCGCAGGATCACTGGGTTCGGGTACGTCTGAGTCTGTACTAGCCTCCAGGCAACCTCCTGTCATTTGTTTAGTTTTTCGTGGGGTGGTGGATATTTGCATCTGTTCAGTCAGTGTTCACTGTTCAGTGTTGGGTGATGTCTCTGAAAGTTTTAATGCGATTCCCTCCCCCCCCCTCCTTCCTCTTCGCACCGTTCTCGATGTCTGCGAGACATCGGGGTTGCCGGCAGGCGCAACAACTGTACAGCGTCTTCGAAATTATGTTACAATATATTGTCGCATTACTTCACTGGACATGCTGGATGAGTTGGTGATCATTCGAAAACAAAATTTAGCACGAAAAAAAAAAAGAAACCACGGGGACGAAGCACTTCGCAAGGCATAGTAAGGGCCTTGGTTACCATACCCAAAGTGTAAATGTTTTATTCCATGAAGCCAGGAAAATCTTCTACGCAGCTCTCTGCCAATCTGCCAAGAGATATATATAGAAATGCACTTAGAACACCGAGGCAGCGTATACAAATACGGTACTTCGAGAGCCAGAGCAGGAATACCTCCGCGACAGGGATGAGTTTAGGTGTAGCTGATGTTTTTGCAAAGGATAAAAAGAAATAAATCCGTCCGCTTGTTCTTCTTAAACTTCAAAACGAATCGCATTTTCAACTCAGAGTTATTCTGCAGTAGTAGTAGAAAGCATTCAGATTGCATTGCCGGAGCAAAACTTCTGCTTTAATATGTATCGAAATGAAATCACGTTCTTCTTGGGCTACTCCTGGAAATACGTGATTGGGTTTGCGTTTATCTAAGAAAACAGAACGATTTTCGGTAGTCCAACGCAACGCACTTAAGATACTTAGTTTGCAAGAAGCGATCAATATAAGTAGAATATTTGTGTATTCAATCACACTTAAAAAAAAGGTATCTGTATTTGCGACTTGCATGTATTCACCTGCATTTCACATATTGTGATAATTTTTCTTCTTGTAATTCAATATTGGTGCTAGGCCAGCACAGCCATTTCAATTTCGAGTCCCTATCTTCAGTCACCGTCGAAATTAGGTCACAAGTTTTTTCAAGTCGTGAATAGAAAACAAATGAATTCGCTAAGCTAAATAAAAGAACATGGCGGTTCAGCCCCGGCAATCCAATCAGGTTGCAGCCATTCGCCTTCGATTGTTTTCCCAAATTAATCAAGTTTTTTGTTGTTATTGTTTTTCATCACTTCACCCAAACTCATCGATATTGATGCTGCCTCGCCGAAAAGCTCCAACATTTTTCTTAAACATGACTATATTTCTTTTCGGAGGATAGACCAGGCTTAGAACACGAGCATGTTTTGTGATGCCGAATTCGTAACGTCGGTATCTTTATTCTTTTGTCGCGACGGCGCATTGACGGCTCTTTTTTGTTTGGAGCATGACAGGATACATAGAAAAATAAAATTATTACGGAGACTGGCTGGTTTCGAATAAATAGACTTATTAAATATGAATAGAATAAACAGCATTACTGAACGACATGTTTTTTGCATTATCAGTGTACTTGACTACGTTGAGGCGGTATATATTATCAATTATTACCGCTCGAGAAAGAACAGAACAAATACCGAACGCAGTTTAGCTGGATAATGAATTGCTGTGTGCAAGATGATGATTAATCAAGCACTAATCGAAAGTTCCTCCTGTTTTTGGAAGGCGCGCACCCTTCCACATCGTTAATGGTAACGCATTAAATAAACTATCTTACCATACAGTTTTACCAAATAGACTGTAGTGTCTAGGGCATGAATATTCAGGGGAAAAAATTAAACGTCCACGTGAACAAAATATAGAAAAACAATTTATTCTTTGGCTGACTATGTAAGACCTAGAGGATCATAAATCTCCAGTACCATAATATCGGGCTCCAAACTACAAAGTGATCTCGAGGCACGCCGTAGTGAGTTCGAGGCACGCCGTAGGACGGACGGATGGACAGATGGACGGACGGACGGACGGACGGACAGACGGGCGGGCGGGCGGGTGGGCGGGCAGTTAGGTAGGCGGGCAGGCAGGTAGGCGGGCAGGCAGGTAGGCGGGCAGGCAGGCAATCGGGCAGGCTGCCATGCAGACAGACTGGCAGGAAACTGGCTTGTGACAGGCTGGCAGGCAGGGCGATGCTCAAAGTGTCTCTACTCGAAAAGGGCTACACTCGCTGAGCAGAGCGTGGGCAACGACCTCCGCATCGAATTTGACAAATCTGAGGTCTAGGACTTGGAGACCGATCACTATAACCTACTTTCTGAAAAATTTCGACTCATTCATGAGACAGCCGGTAACAACAACTTGCCTCTGAAACAATAATAATAAATTACTGCAATAACAAGTAATTTTTATTACTGTTTCAGATGAAAGTCGAGAGTGCGTGTGTGTCAATGCAGCTTTATTTCAGCTAGTGTCGCTTGTGCATTCAGTTCACTTCGAAAAAAAAAAGACTCCTTGACCTATTTCACTGATAAGCTTACTCATGAGGCAATTTGGTTGTTTCTGGAATATACACATTTTAATGGCAGCTTCGTGAAAGGATGATTATCTCTGGGGATGTAATGTAGTCGGAACACGGCCGTTGAATTATAAAGGAACTCAGTAATACGACTTCCCTGAGTTAGTATTTAGCACGTCTTTATTTCCGTTTAACTAAAACCTTCATTCATTATGCAAATTATCCACTTGCATTGAAGAGACGCGCATTTCACTTCATTAGAAACTTTTGATATCCGTTGCAGTGGTCCGAACGAGCGTACTATGCTGTTTTGTAACGTCAGAAACGTAAAGTTGCTGCTGAATTCAGTGGCGCGCGCCACTTAGGGCATGATGGTAAAACCCGGAAGAGTCGATCTACTCCGCTGGTCTTTATACAATATCCTCTATAGATATCACATAGATGAAACAATACTTCAAAATGAATAAGAAAAAAGCTCATTTTAATCTCTTTCGAACTCTTACATAAGGTACACATTAGTGGCTTGACCGTTTTTAAACTTTCTAAAGCAGATCAGAGGTGTCTTACAAAGGTGAGCCGACAAGAATAATTGGGAGATCCCACAATGGGAATCGATGATATGCGAAGCACGAATGAGAAATGTTGACTTGTCACTTTAAATTCAGCAGAATGCCACGATGTGGAGGTGAATGAAGCCCTACATGATTTCCGTGTCATGATTATCATGTTTGAATGTGTCGTTTACTTTCGTCGTCTATTCAAGTCACGTGATACCAAATTTAGTATATGTGGAGCTAGGGAAACGGCCTCGAGCATGCTATGAGCGTGGTATGTTGTCATGTTCTTACATGTACGCGTGTTAGGATTATCACGTTTCCACCAGTCATATATTTGATCATTCATTGGCGTCACGCAACACCAAATTTGTTATATGTGGAGCTCGCAAAACGGCCGCGAGCGCATCATGAAGGGCTTCATGTACTCCAATGTAGCGCTGACGCGCGCGCACGCTGGGCACAGCGACACTATACGTAAGCAAAACGCGAGCACGCCAGGCGCACCCAGCGTCCGTCGGCGCGGCCCGACGGCAACCGGCGAGAAATGCGACATGCTGCAATTCGCACCAATGTGACGGAGGGACGCCGGACGTGCTGAAACGCGCATGCGTCAAAGCAACGCAGCGTGGCGCGCGCCTGAGAGTATATGGCAGGACCGGTGCCTGGCGTGGCAACGGTGGCGTGACGCGACAAAATGAACACCGGCGAGCAGGCGCACCACGTCACGTGGAAATGTATTCGCGACTTGACTTTTGTATGTAGTCATGTTCTCACATGACACGCATCTCATGATTATTATGTTTGCACCAGTATCATACCTTCGTCATCAATAACGTCCCGTAATACCAAATTTTGTATAAGTGAAGCTGGCGAAACGGCCGCCAGCGCATCATGAGCGTGGCATCTAGTCATGTCGTTACATGACACGAATCTCATGATTATTATGTTAGGGTTTGTTGCTTTTGTTCGCCACGCAATGATGTCATACCATGCCTGTTTTGCAACATGCTATGTGAACGAAACCACCGCAAGAGCTGCAGGACCATGAAATGTAAGTCAAGATATTCATGACATACATATCAAGATTTTTATGTTACGACTAGTCAAATAGCTTCTCCATACAGTCATGTTATGCCACACCAAGTTTCGCATCGATACCATTATCGATACGGCCTGGAGAGCTGAATGTCGTAGGCGGCTATATAGATAGATACGCTCAATGTCGCCGAAGTTCGCTAAGAAATGCTTCGCATTTAAAAAAGAAAAAAAACGAAAAGTTTGTTTGGACCATTTTCACCGCATTACGCTTCATCGCCTTGCAGCTATAGTGGCCTGTTGAGAGCAAAGCTAATGATGATAAACTAGCTTTTTTCTTCAAAAATTTCAATATGCGCAAACAGAGCAGCAAGAGTAGTGACCGTGGCAAAATGACGTGGCAATAGCGTACTAACTTTTAAAAAGTGGCTGAAAGCAGTTGTACATGTAACGCTTGGATATTTATGCGCACGCCATGGGCTTTGGAAGTGAACTCTAATGCGAACACCAGAGCAGGCGCACATAGAACTACTTCGATGTCTTCCTCAGAGGCTGGCTACTATAGTTGCCAGCCTACCTTGCGTCAATGTGATGACCATCAATTGTGTGCTCTACGCTCTTTGTAATTATGTGTGTGTTGTGGGCTTTATTTGTTTTAGTCGAACGTAGATTGCTAAGTCAGCTTGTACTAATGTTAACTGAGCTACGAACTGTAACTTTCGTGTGCGGTTTTCCTGGGTGTGTTACGCATGCGGTGTTTGCCATATCTTACGGCACTTCTGGTTTTCAATACTTTTTTTTTCTACGTGAGTTTGCTAGAGTGCTAATGAATAACCTTTTTGGTTTCTGTGTGCTGTTATGCCAGCGAGTCCTCGTCAAACGTCCGTGCCTCTGAAAAAGGCAATCTGGGTCAAGGCCAGCCCGCAGTCTGCCTGGCGCGAACGGCGTAAACACGCGCGGCGCGTCTCTGGCCCACGTGCATTGAGTCAGCTCCGCACGTGACAGCGAGCCGGCGTTCTCGTGTCTGGTGGTCTGACGCATGGCGCGGCGACCCCCCATTGGAGGAATCTGCCCTGACGACCAGCGGCGCTTCTGATTGGACATTTTGGTTGGACCCGGTGCAAATAAAAGAAGACGTGGCCCAGCGGCGACCCCATTGGAGGAATCTGTCCTGACGACCAGCGGCGCTTCTGATTGGACATTTTGGTTGGACCCGGTGCAAATAAAAGAAGCCCTGCGGCACGTCGCGATCGGCGGTCCTATGTGAGAGGAGTCCCCGTGTCGGAGAGCCGACATGTGTGTGAGTCGGCGGTCTCAGGCGAAAAGCTGACCTATGTGTTAGAGAGGAGAGCTCGGCTCTTCGAGTCTCTGTCGGCCCCAGTGCCGAAATTGTAACGCCTCTGTATATATGCTGTACATAAACCTTGTTTAACTCACCGTCGTCTCGTCCGCTCGTCTTATCAGCTGTGCGCAGAAGCAGTCGCGAGCTGAGAAACATACGCTACCAAACGGCTGGTGACCTTCCCGGCGGAGTTGAAAGCAGTGGCGCCTGTGGGACCGGGTCGGCGTCGCCGTCTTTCGCAACAGTGGTGGCTTCGGCGGGATCGGCCCGTCGTTCGCAACAGTGGTTGGCAGCTGCGGGATCGGCCGGCGTCAGCGACATCGATGCGGTGAGTGCCTGATGTTTTCCCCTCAGTTCACCAGACTACTCTAGCTCAGGTTGTAGTAGTTTAGAGAAGGGCTGTGTGAAGCATTGTAGTGAGCTTTGATCGTTTCAAGCAAAGTCGAAGTGCTTTGAAACCGAAGTTAATGCGGAGGGGGTAAACACGGGAGTGTGAAAAATTGCTTGCGCGTCTTGCTAGTAGGCTTATAGTGGGTACGGCAAGTAAATTGTTAACAGGGGCAAACAGCAGGAGGCTAGTGGGAACGATGGAGAACCTTAAAGTGAAGGAACTCGTCGAAATTTGTGAGGAACTCGGCATTACTTTGGGCCGTGCAAAACGAAAGCAAGCGATCCTTGAGATCATGAAGGATGAGGGAGTGTCGGCGGAGGAAGTCGATGAGGCCTGGGCGGATATCAAAGCACGCCGCGAGGAGGCTGAAAGGCGAGAAGTAGAAGCTCGCGAACGTCAAGAAGCTGAGAGGCGAGAAGTTCGCGAACGTGAAGAAATTGAAAGGCGCGAACGTCGCGAGCGCGAGGAGGCCGAGAGACAGGAGCGCCTTGAGATGAAACGACTAGAATTGGCAATCCTACAGTGTTCGCAGGCGCCTAGCGTAGCTTCTCCGACGATTCAGGTCAGCGGTTTTAGAATTCGTGACCAACTGCCACCGTTCGTAGTAGGCGAGGACATGGCGAAATATCTCGTCAAGTTCGAACACGTCTGTGAGCGAAACGCTTTGGAGCGGTCTCTTTGGGTGCAGAACCTGATAGCTCTTCTTCCCGGCGAAGTGTCCGACGCGATAACTTGCTTGTCGAGGGAAGCGTTTGAGAGCTATGACGACGTTAAGGAAGTGCTCTTAAGACGTTATAAGTTGTCACCCGAGGCTTTCAGGCAAAGGTTCCGGTATGCTGAAAGGGGGAATGAGTCACACGTTGACTTCGCGTTTCGTCTTAAAGCCGATTTAATCGAATGGCTCAAGGGCGAAGGTGTTTATGACGACCGCGATAAAGTGGTGGAATGCGTTGCATTGGAGCAATTCTACCGCTGCATCGAGGATAATGTCAGACTTTGGCTGCAGGACAGACTTGGGGAAGTACAGTTAAATAAGGCAGCCGAGTTAGCTGAGGAGTATTATACTCGCCGAAAGTTGCATAGCAGGGCAGTGCGCGTTGAAAAGGATGAAAGGAAAGAGGGCTTTTCAAGGAAACCTGATCAACGGAAATCCGCTCCGCACCGTAATTTCAAGAGGGAACCGTCTCTTACGAAGGACAGTGTAGGGGAAGGGCAAACAGAAGCGGAGAAATCGAGTGAGGTTTCCACCACACAGGCATTTGAATCGGAAAACAAACGGAAGCCGCTAATCTGCTACAACTGTAAAAAGGAAGGGCACATCGCGAGAAACTGTCAGGAAAAATTTGCCTTCGCAACAATCCGAGAATCAGAAAAAAACATGCGGTTGTTGGAGCCGTATCTCCAAGAAATTAAAGTAAATAAGAAAACGTGCCGAGCGCTTAGAGACTCAGCGGCAACCATGGATGTTGTCCATCTTTCATTGGTGTCTCCGGATGATTTCACAGGAGAATGCGCGTGGATCAGGCAAGTCGCCGAGGAGCAGAGTGTTCGCTTACCAATCGCCACGGTTGTCATTGAAGGCCCGTTCGGTAAGCTTTGCACCGAAGCGGCTGTGTCTGCCGCGCTAAATGATCGTTTTTCGTATCTTTTCTCCAACAACTCGGAGCAGCTTCTCAAAGAGCAGGGCAAATCATTCTTCCCCAACTTAGCGTGCATGGCTCTCACGCGATCGCAAGCGCGAAAGCTTTCGCGGAAGCTGGACCTGGTTCCATGCGGTGAACTCTCAAGTGACCTTGTCGGCGGGTCGACGGAACCCCAGAAAGGAAAGTTTCCGCATGAGTCATGTGAGCAGTCACGCGAGCGGCCCGTCGCCGACACGGCCGGCGCGGTATGCGCTGGGGGAGACGACGTGGCGCCAGTGAGTCAGAGCGAGAGGGTTGCAACGCTCTCGCCTGTAGCGGAAAGTTGGAGCGAGCTGCCGAGAGTTGATCGAGAGACGCTCATTCGAGAGCAGCGTGAGGATCTCTCAATTGAAGCGCTAGTGGAAAGCCAAATTGAAGCGCTAGTGGAAAGCCAGAAAAACGCGGCAAAAGTGCTGTCGAAGGAGCACTACGAGAAATCGGGGAAGAAGCGCGCTTTTGAAGTTGATAATCAGGTAATGCGGCTGCAGCCATCCAAAAGGAACAAGCTTGAGGTTGATTGGGAAGGGCCCGCCAACGTATTATCGAAGCCTTGCGATTCAAATTATGAAGTGAAATTAGGAAGGCGGCCGGACAAAATTTACAACTTGATGAAACCATACGTTCAACATCAAGCGGTCGTAAATCTGCTGTTGAATGCTTCAGTGGAAGAGGAAGCAGAAAATTTGAGTTCTAGTGAGGTAACCGAAGGGGGATCGAAAGTAATCCGGGAGCAGATAAACCTAGAGCCTAGCTTAAGTGAAGGAGGACCTGAGAACGAGGACCTCAGAAAGATTGGTTCCGAGTTTGAAGACGCGTTTTCGGACCACCCCGGAAACATGAGGGTGATCGAACACGATATCGAGCTAAGCGGTGAGGAGTCAATCCGTAGCAAGCCGTATCGTTGTTCCCCTGTGCAACGTCGAAAGTGTGAGCCGCTCTTGGTGCCGCATAGGTATCGTCGCCTAAAAGTGGCCGGTTACTGAAGTGGAGCATGTTGCTCCACAGCGCAACTTTGACGTTCGCTAAAGAAAAAAAAAGGAAAGGTAAACGCTAATGCAGGTGCATTGAGCAGTGCGTTCCAGCTAGTACCTTCTCAACCTTTCGGTTTCTCGCTGGCGATTCGGGGCAAAATTTTGACCTCATCACGACCTGGGCTGAGCGCTCTCGTTCAGAGTGATCTCAAGGGGCCAACTTTGTGGTATTCTAATTCGTTACGTTGTTGTACGTGAAAAAAAAATTTGAGTTGTCATTTTAAGAGTCTTGTGTCCCACATGTGCCTCTTGATGTAGAGGGAACAAAATTCCGATAGACACGTAGATAGGTATATGTTGTACTATACTTTGTCTGGTGTTCTGTCGGGTGACCGAGGGCACTTGCGTGTGTCGTGTGTTGTCTGTTGTCGATCCGTTCTTGGCAAGTTGCAGAACCATCGACAAGTGCTGAAGCCGAAGATGGTCAGAAGAGACGAGTGAAGCTGGTCGACAAGTTGTGGCGACAAGCCAGTGGAGCTGGGATCCATCGTCAAGAATGGGCTGTATTCCCGGAACAGTCTGGAGCTGTATTCTCCCCATGGCCCTGGAGGCGAACCTGGAGGGACCTGGCGAACGAGCGCACCTGACATCCGAGCCCCGTGGAAGCAGCTCGTCTTTCCGGTGCATTGTCTGGCGGCGGGGGTGCTGTTATGCCAGGGAGTCCTCGTCAAACGTCCGTGCCTCTGAAAAAGGCAATCTGGGTCAAGGCCAGCCCGCAGTCTGCCTGGCGCGAACGGCGTAAACACGCGCGGCGCGTCTCTGGCCCACGTGCATTGAGTCAGCTCCGCACGTGACAGCGAGCCGGCGTTCTCGTGTCTGGTGGTCTGACGCATGGCGCGGCGACCCCCCATTGGAGGAATCTGCCCTGACGACCAGCGGCGCTTCTGATTGGACATTTTGGTTGGACCCGGTGTAAATAAAAGAAGCCCTGCGGCGCGTCGCGATCGGCGGTCCTATGTATGGGAGAGGAGGCCCCGTGTCGGAGAGCCGACATGTGTGTGAGTCGGCGGTCTTAGGCTAAGGGCTGACCTATGTGTTAGAGAGGAGAGCTCGGCTCTTCGAGTCTCTGTCGGCCCCAGTGCCGAAATTGTAACGCCTCTGTATATATGCTGTACATAAACCTTGTTTAACTCACCGTCGTCTCGTCTGCTCGTCTTATCAGCTCTGCGCAGAAGCAGTCGCGAGCTGAGAAACATACGCTACCAAACGGCTGGTGACCTTCCCGGCGGAGTTGAAAGCAGTGGCGCCTGTGGGACCGGGTCGGCGTCGCCGTCTTTCGCAACAGTGGTGGCTTCGGCGGGATCGGCCCGTCGTTCGCAACAGTGCCGGGCTTTCTTAATCCCTATTTATTGAAAAAAAAAGCTGAAGTGATCAAACAGCCGTACTACAATATGCAAACGTTTAACTTCAATATTTGAAATTTCCTCGGCGAAAAACGAATGCTTTAGACGCTGACGGTATAAAATGTAATGGCTACTCGCACATTTTTTTGTCCTGTGTATGAAAGAAGCCCCGCTGTGTTATTTGTGCAAAGATTTGATTTTTTTTATAATTTCGCGCGATGTGGTTAGGGACACCGGCGGCGGCGGCGGCGGCGGACCACATGCAACTGCGCGTGACCCAAAAATTGATCTTCTAAGAGCTTTCGCTGTAAAACAATACAGACTCAACAACAACAACGAGAACGACTACAACTGAGAGAGAAGCAAAATACATACTGGTGTGAGCGGGAGTATCGAGGTGTGTCAATTATCTGTGTTCGCCAATGTTGTGCTGTTCTGACAGGCTTGCGTATGAGCGAATACGGGGTAGTGAGGTACGTGATACGCACATCAACATGTATTTAACCTGCCGAGAAGCGGATGTGGCCAGCACGAAGATGGTTGGGAATATATTTCGATTCAGCAAGCTGGTTAGAGTGTTGCACATACCTAGCACGAAGAGTTTCTTTTCGGGACATATACCATTGGGACCTGATGTTCTTTGATGGCCATCCACTAGGGTGTTGCAACTCAGTGAAACTTCTAGGAGTAAGTTAGGTATAAAGTGCAAGGGAAGCCACGAGACCAGGTTACCATCTACGATGAACAGAGTGCTCGGAAATGTGGTGGCCGCTGTAGGTCGCATTAATATGTCCGCTCAAAAATAAAGGAAAATAAAAGGCAGTAGTGCTCTTGCGCACAGTCTCGCAAAGATGTTCTCTGTGCAGGGAATTCAGATCAGTCACTGTATCTCTTTCTTCTCTTTCACACACACACACACACACACACACACACTCACACACACACACACACACACACACACACACACATATATATATATATATATATATATATATATATATATATATATATATATATATATATATATATATATATAGTGTGTGTGTTATTATGCATGTATATTAGAAAAAGCAGTAAACTTCCCGCTAGATTCGTGTCGTCGTGTCTCCCAGAGCTCTTGAATAGTACAACGGCTCTTGAATTGAGTTATTATGAAGCAATAATAGAGAACAAACATTATTTTCGCCACCACGGACT